>JAVLUX010000011.1:7787500-8117500 GCA_032164185.1 Moxostoma hubbsi | reverse complement strand
TGATAATGCTATTAAACCATACATTAAAATACAATTCATAACAGTCTCTTTGCAAAACGTGCATTACATTGTGATATATTTACAAAACAATCCATGCTGACATCTGCCTAATAAACTGTTAAAGTTCGGACCGTGTTAAAAATAAATTCCAGCCGATTGGGATCTTTTGAAAGATTGTGCAGAGTTCAGGTTTTTGCATTTAGAATAATAGTATTTGTCTTTCTTCCTCTGTATTACCTTACCATTATTGACATGTTTATGTGGGCGTGATGTGTTAAAATTTATTCTGATGACTGAAAGTTGTGCGAGTTCAGTATGAGAAATTTTTACAGCTTAGTTTCATTAAATGCTATTTTTTTTTTACTTGGGAGAAATCTTTGAGGTCTAAAAGTTACAGTATGCTTTCATAGTAAAATTAAGTCTTAATTTAAAAGATCAGTGAAAATGTGATTCCCCATGATATGGGCCCTTTAATCACAAAGCTGACCCAGTGGACTGTAACAGAAGTCTGTGCTGTGTTCCTCAGAGTGATCGCGGAGGTTAAACACAACCCCACCAACACCGTGGTGTGCCGCGTGCAGGGAGAGTGGAATGGCATGCTGGAATTCATCTACACCAGCGGAGAGACACGTGTCATAGATGTTACCAAACTCCCTGTCACTAGAAAAAGGGTGCGGCCCAATGAGCTACAAGGAGCCTATGAATCCAGGTAACACCAGCCAATCAGATCACGTTTATCCTACAATATCTACATAGTTTATTATTTTAATTCAAAATTTTCTTATGAGAAATATACAGGAATAGTTCAGCCAAAAGTTAAAACAGTCATTTACTCTCTTTTGGTAAACTATTACTTTAAGCTGAATATTTCAGCATAGCTTTATCAGTAGTATTGTTTAATCTTTGGGTTTAAAGGCATTTAATGTATTCTCATTGACTTGATGCAAAAGGCTTTAAATTGTGACTCCTCTCTCTGCAGGCGACTGTGGCAGCATGTGACAGAGTCTCTGAAGGAAAGGGATATGGACAAAGCCACAGAACACAAGCGCTTCTTGGAGGAAAAACAAAGGAAAGAGGAAAGGCATCGTGCAGAGACCGAGACGCCATGGAAGACCAAATACTTTGAGCCCAATGTAAGAACAAAACATCTGCTATTGTTATTCTTCTTTTAATTTTGTATTGTACCTAAACACTAATGTTTAGTTATTGTAGATACTTTTGTTTTTTACTGTTATTGTAGTTAACCTCCAGATAAGGTTTATTTGTGTTTTTTCAGAGTTCTTTGTTTATATTTGGTCACAACGAAGATTAACAATATATAGAAAATTCACAATGTATTTGTAAAGACTGTATTGGCAATGTCAAATTAAGCAACGTTATGAATAATTGCGACGATTTGAATCATTAAAATACAAACTTTTTCAAAAGATGTAAACAATATGTGAGTTTACATGATTTTATTGTGATTAAATTGCTTACTAACCATTTGTTTATAAAGTTATAGGCAATTTAACAACTTCATTGCCATGATGGCATAACACCATACACCCTTAAAAGGCCGAAAAAAAGTGATGGATTAAACAACTTTACAACTCAAATAATACACTAGTTTAAACAGAAAAATTCATGCAAGTGCTTTTATAAAATTATAAGTTTAAAATTTCTGCCTTTTTAAACCCTACTCAAATTGGCCCCATTCACTTTGTAAGTGCCTCACTGTAATGTCGTTTTTTTGTTGTTGTTGTGTTTTAGAAATGGAGGGACGAGTCAAAATTAAAATTTTTGTGGTAATCAATAATATGCCACTAATGCTGTTAATTGAGCTTAAAGGAATAGTTCACCCAAAAATTTTAATTCTCTTATCATTTACTCATCCTCATGCCATCCCAGATGTTTATGACTGACTTTCTTCAGCAGAACACAAATAAAGATTTTTAGAAGAATATTTCAGTTCTGTAGGTCCACAAAATGCAAGTAAATGATAAAAGGAAATATAAAAGTAATCCGTACGTCTTCAGGGGTAAAATCCATATCTTCAGAAGAGATATAATTGGTGTGGGTGACTGACAGAACAATATTTATGTCCTTTTTTACTTTTACCCTAAATCTCCACTTTAACTTTCAATTTTAGATGTAAAAATGAAAAGTGGAGATTTAGATTTTTAATTTTGATCTCTTTCTCACACTCACCTGTTTAATAACTTCTAAAGATATGGATTTAACCACTGGAGTCAAATGAATTACTTTTGTTTCCTTTATGTGATTTTTGGAGATTTTATTTTTACCATTTTACTTTTTGCATTAAACATTTTGAATCTTAAATCATTACAATGCCTGTTTGGTTGAAATAATGGATCCTCTGATTAAAAAACAAACACCTTTTTAAGCCATTTTAGTGCAAATTAATTAATATCAAGAGATATATTGAATATTATCATAAGGCTGAAACATACTTTATATAATTATGATATAATTTCAGAAATATTGCCCAGCCATACTTTGCATCATTCTATGGTATTGTTTTCTTTAAGTTTTCTTTTTTTCTCTTTCTCCAGGGTGAGGGATGGGTATATTACCAGCCACTGTGGAAAACAACAGCTCATAGCTCTTCCCCAGTTCCCTCTCAGCCCAACCCATGACCTCTGACCCTCTAAAAGCTGAGCACAGGCACTGTACACTCCCCAGCTATAGTAAACCCCTGGTCCAGCCTTCCGTCTCTCACAGATCAAGACATACTTCTCTCCTTTGTATGATTCCTAAAAAAACAACAACTTCAAATCAAGTGTTTGTAACACGCTATATGGACTGCGGGGTTTGCACTCTGATGTTCATATTTTGCATCCCTTGACGGTAGATTTTTGTAAAACTACACATTGAATGATTTATCCAATCCACACACTGATATTCTTTGTTGATGTTGCCTTAACGAATGTAGTATGTAATGAGGGCTGAGTACAGTGTGTGTGTGGTGGTTCTTATTACGTGGGATTGTGTTTGAGGTTTATTTATGAACTTCTTGATTAACCATACTGTGGTGTACTGTATTATTATAACCACTGTACGGTCAAAGTTTCAGATTCTTTTAAAATCATACATGACTTACCATGAATTCTGAAATCAAATGCAATGCAGGGCATGGGGCGTTCAAAAGGACAGACGTATAGCTACGTCGCTAACTGGCGAGTTGGAAATTGTTGTTGCTTAGTAGAGCCAGACACAGTTGTCTTCATGAATGAGAAGTTGCTGGCTTTGCTTTCGTATTATGCTGTGTTTTTGACTTGCTCGCTCTGGTATACAGTAAGAAGCTTGTAGGCACTGCACACTGAATCTGTTGATATATGGGTTGAACATCAATATGATAAAAGAGCTCAGGTAGAGGTGTTCTGCTTGATGTTCAGTGAACAATTATGTCCCCTTTAGTTTAAAGGAACATTTCCCCAAAAAATGAAAATATTGTAATTTACTCACCTTCATGTTGTTTCAAACCCATATGACTTTCTGTCTACCGTGGAATATAAAGGGATATATTTGGCGGAATGTTGTTAATTGACAGCCACATTCACCATTCACTTTCATTGTATGGAAAAAATATGCAATGAAATGTAACAGTGACTGAGGCTGTCAGTCCTTAAAATTCTGCCTAAAATCTAATTTAGGTTTCCATGAAAAAAAAATCTAATATGTTTTGGAACAACATTAGGCAGAGTAAATGATGACAGAATTTTCATTTTTGGGTTCAACTTTTCCTTTGTAGAGCACCTTAATGGTTTAAACTATAGAAAAGGGCCAGCCTTATAATCTTCTTTATATGCTCCGTAATATGTGTAGGCATGCAACCTGATCAGACAGTTTTGTTGGAAATAAGCTCTCTCAAACCTTAAATCAAACTTAATTGTCAAAGTTATGCACAGTTTGCACGACAATGCTGCTCTTTGTTTCGCTCATTGAGTTCTACCTCGACTGAAACATTGATCTTTAAAGGAATAGTTCGCTTAAAAAATGAAAATTTGGTTGTCATTTACTCACTCGTCATTCCGACACAATATGTGCATGGTTATCAAGTAACCATGCACATTGCAGGAAGTTTGAATATACATGACCGCAAATGAGACCTATAACAGAGGGTAAGGTTATCAGGGTGAACAACACTTACATTTTGGTGCGTTCATCAAACAAAGCAATCGTATGACTTCAGAAGACTTGTAGCGCATATGTTATATGGACTGCATTTATGGTGCTTTTTTTTGTTGTTTTACTTTTTTGTAGCTCGGCAGTGTAAATTACCATTCACATTGCTTGCAACAAAAAGAGCCTTAAAAATGAGGAAAGACACAAGGTTTTGAAACTACATGAGGGTGAGTAAAGACAGAATTTTTATTTTTAGGTGAATTATTTCCATTATAAGCAGTAGAGCTGTTCACCCATGATATCACTTTGTAGGCAAACCTGGAAGGCTATTTCGGCTAATGGCAGTTTTGTGTATGATTGTGTAAAATAAGTTATGAATGTGTGTAATTTATGTTGTAGAACAAAACATCCACATTTATTTAAGTAATGTACAGTTGAAATTTACATACACTTAGGTTGAAGTCATTAAAAAAACATTTTAACCACGCCACAGATTTATTTTTAGCAAACTATAGTTTTGGCAAGTCGTTTAGGACATCTACTTTATATATGACACAAGTAATTTTTCCAACAATAGTTTACAGACAGATTGATTCACATTTAATTGACTATATCACAATTACAGTGGTTCAGAAGTTTACATACACAAAGTTATCTGTGCCTTTAAGCAGCTTGTAAAATTCCAGAAAATTATGTCAAGCCTTTAGACAATTAGTTTCTGATAGGAGGTGTATTGAACTGGTGGTGAACCTGTCGATGTATTTTAAGGTCTACCTTCAAATTCAGTGCCTCTTTGCTTGACATCATGGGAAAATAAAATAAAAAATCCATCAAGACCTCAAAAAAAAATTGTGAGAACTTCAAGTCTGGTTCATCCTTGGGAGAAATTTCCAAACACCTGAAAGTAACACGTTCATCTGTACGAACATTAGTACGCAAGTATAAACACCATGGGACCATGCAGCCATCATACCGCTCAGGAAGGAGACGCATTCTGTAGTTTGGTGTAAAAAGAGCAACAGCAAAAGGACCTTGTGAAGATGCTGGAGGAAACAGGTAGACAAGTATCTATATCCACAGTAAAATGTGCATATCGACATAACCAGAATGGCTGCTCAGCAAGGAAGAATTCACTGCTCAAAAACTGCCATAAAAAGCCAGACTACGATTTGCAAGTGCACATGGGGATAAAGATCTATTAGATCTATTTTTGGATTAATGTCCTCCAGTCTAATGAAACAAAAATGTAACTGTTTGGCCATAATGACCATCGTTATGTTTGGAGGAAAATGGGTGAGGCTTGCAAGCCGAAGAACACCACCCCAACTATGAAGCATGGGGGTGCTTTGCTGCAGGAGGGACTGGTGCACTTCACAAAATAGATGGCATCATGAGGAAGGACATTTATGGATATAGTGAAGCATCATCTCAAGAAATCAGCCAGAAATTTAAAGCCTGATCGCAAATGGGTCTTCCAAATAGACAATGCAACCCCAAGCATACCTACAAAATTGTGGGAAAATGGCTTAATGACAACAAAGTCAAGGTATTGGAGTGGCCATCACAAAGACCTGACCTCAATCCGATAGAACATTTGTGGACAGAACTGAAAAAGCGTGTGCGAGCAAGGAGGCCTACAAACTTGACTCGGTTACACCCGTTCTGTCTGGAGGAATGGGCCAAAATTCCAGCAACTTATTGTGAGAAGCTTGTGGAAGGCATCCCAAAATGTTTGACCCAAGTTAAACAAAATAAAGGCAATGCTACCAAATACTAACAACGTGTTTGTAATCTTCTGATCCACTGGGAATGTGGTGAAAGAAATAAAAGCTGAAATAAATCATTCTCTCTGACATTTCACATTCTTAAAATAAAGTAGTGTTTCTAACTGACCTAAGACAGGGAATGTTTTCATGATTAAATGTCAGGAATTGTGAAAAACTGAGTTTAAATTTATTTGGCTAAGGTGTATGTCAACTTCTGACTTCAAATACCACAGACCTCATTTTACTCATAAATTCCAAAACTGCCATAAAAAAACCCCAATAGAAAACCCCAAAGGAACCCATTGCTTGAAAATGCTAATTCTCTTGCGGGTTTTGGGACTACAACCTGAACAGCTGGATTGGATGTGTTGAAAGCAACAGAGGATTAAAGTTTTAGAGGTGATGAATATAATTTTTCAGTTTTGAGCCACAAAAAGATGCTGAAATGTGAGTTTTCAAAATTCCTCTTGATCAAGGCCTTTATGATTTGGTGTTTTAAGCTCTTCGTCACTGATTTGCTGCCAACGGGTAACAGTTAAGTGGTCGTGTGCTGGCTGAAGATTTGCATCTCTCATATAACGTCTCCGCTTCAGCTCTGGCATTGGTCGTGCTGAGAAACTTGTGGTGCCTTATTTGTGTTAGTCTTCCTCCCGTTCTACCACATACACACACACCCATCATCTTTCTCATTGAACAGAGTAAGAGTGAAGCCAAAGCCGTTGTACATATCCTCTTTCTTTTTCCTGTCAGCAGAATGGAGAATTCCTACAAGCCGTTTCATATATGTCAGCTTTGCTCTTCACTCAAAAGAAGTTATTTTGCTGAGCCATCAACTGCACTGATGTTTTAAATACACTCCCTGTAGCCTCAGAAAAAAGATATCTTTGAAAAAAAATAAAATTGTTAAATTATTGGTGAATATATTGTTTGATTGGTGACTGGCAGTGTGGTATCAAGAATGAGAGTCACAAAAATGAAATTGTGGTGTCTGTGAGGACCAAAATCTGAGACCACTGGTTAAAATGTGTTTATTTTGCCTTCTTTTCTAATTGAAGTTTTTTTTTTTTTTTTTTTTTTTCCAGAAATTTTATAATCAAAATAACAATTTGAATGAAAAGTTTAATTAAAAATTGTACATCATTTTTTAAATTTATTTTTTATTGCATTTGGTATGTTCCCCCCATTGCTTTAATGACAGCATGCACTCAAGCTGGCATGGCCTCAACAAATTTGGGCAAAATCTGATGATCCATGTTATTCCAGCATGTTTTGGTAATTATCCTAAGAACGTATTTTGTGCATCAATGGAAGCAAAGAATGTGACCTTTTGTACAAATGAGTTAAAGGGATAGTTCACTCAAATATGAAAATTCTCTCATCGTTTACTCATCCTCATGCCATCCCAGATGTGTATGACTTTCTTCTGCTGAACACAAATGAAAGCTTTTGAAGCTCTAAAAAGAACATAAAGGTAACATAAAAGTAATCCATAAGACTCCAGTGGTTAAATAATGTCTTCAAAAGCGATCTGATAAACAGATCAGTATTTAAGTCCTTTTTACTATAAATGTTTCTCCCTGCCCAGTAGGTGGCGATATGCACAAAGAATGTGAATCACCAAAAAGAAGATCGGAGATTGATAGTAAAATAGGACTTTAATTAATTATCTATTTCTCACCCACTTTTCATATCACTATTGAAGATATAGATTCAACTACTGGAGTTGAATGGATTACTTTAATGCTGTCTTTGTCATTTTGGAGCTTCAAAATTTTGGTCATAATTCTCTTGAATTGTGAGTACCAGAGTTGAGATATTTTTCTAAAAAACTTTACATGTGTTCAACAGAAGAAAGTCATGCACATCTGGGATGACATGAGGGCGAGTAAATGATGAGAGAATTAAACAAATTTGGTGAACTATCCCTTAAGAATCTTAAATATCAACTATTTTATGTCATGACCACCCCCCTAAAAATACTTTATTTCAGTCGTTCTCAACGCTGTTCCTGGAGGCCCCTTCAACACTGCACATTTTGTATATCTCCCTTTTCTGACACACACAATTCAGGTCTTGGAGTCTCCATTAACGAGCGGATGCGTTGAATCAGATGTGTTTGATTAGGGAGATATTCAAAATGTGTTGTGTTGGAGCCTCCAGGAACAGGGTTGAGAACTACTGCTTTATTTCATGGTTTAAATTATATTTGCAATCCAAGATTTTCAATATGGCCTAGACTTTTGGACTATACGTTGGGAAGTTGACTCGTCATGCGTGCAGCTTTTGCAAAAAGGTGATGAAAATGGTGAAAAATAAATATTTACTTTAATATCCATATACATTTTAACCTAAAATCTTGATGTTGATTAAAATCTTGATGTTGATATGTTACAGTATGCATCAGTTTTATATGTACTTAATATTGTACATTTGCAAAACCAGTTCACAACAGGAATGAGCAAAATGACTCAACACACGTTGTTTGCTCCATCCACAGTACTGGAAAAACATAACAGGTTGCCATATTTTCATGTTGACATTTGCACAGATCTCCATCAGTTCTTTTTCCAGTGCGCAATCTGGTATGAATTTTCCATGTCCCTCAAACTAGCTCTGAAGAATTTGGGTGAACCTCAGATTGCTAAAAAATGTTTAGCTGCAGTGTAATTTTGAGCATTTTAGAGACAAGACTTTTACTTTTTGCTAAGCCCTGCCTTACAAATTGTTACTAGCCAATCATACCCTTGCTATTGTTGGCGTCAACTTATCAAATTATCAGACAAACTTCTAATGTAAGCCTATGGAAGTCTTGTGTTTGGATAGGATTTGGATGCTGTAAACAACTTTTTTTGGGGGTGAATTCAATGTCATGCTTTACTCAATTAGTCTTTGTCTGTGACCTGAGCTCGCTGAAGTAATGAAAGGTTCCTTTCTTCCTTTTAAATTGGGTAAGTTAACTAATTCTGATCAAAGTTTGGAATTAACAGGATGTTCTACAACGTATGTTGAGAGTCATTTTGACCAGACGTCATTGTTGATGAAAATACTTGATCTGGTTGGTTTAAGTAATCTGGTCAGTGGTTAAAAAGGGTCAGTGCAAATGAACTCATTCGAAGCAAAGGGAACAATAATATCAGACTTATTGAAGTTTCTAAAACTGGATGAGCGGTACATTGAAACCGGCCTTTTTTACATCCAAAAACAGCAGTTATTTCCGGTCACTGCTTTGTCCTTTTGACTCGCAATTTCAGCTGCAGGTCTGTGGTTAATCAAATTGAAGGCACAGCAAAGCTGTGATTATGGGAGGATCACATGTGGATGTTAAAAATGAGTGACTCAGAAAGAGGAATGGAACATTTCAAATGAGAAAATAGTGTGGTAAACATTTTTTGAAAAACATTTTTAGTTCGTAAAAATGGCACAATTTGCACAGCAAGAGCCTTCTGCCAAATACCCTCAACGTCTCCCCTCCTCCAACAATCCCTACACTTACTACAACTTTTGTTGCATTACGGGCACAATGCAGTCTTACAGAGAAATGTTCCACCCCTGACAGCATCCTCTGCAATGGCATACAAGAAAACGAGGATATATTGGCACAGAAACCCTCTTTTTTACACCTGTAAAGCATTTAAGGAAAAACGGAGACCAGCTCCACATAATAAAACAATATGTATTACAAAATAAAGTCTGATTTTTCAGGCGGGTCACATTTGACTGTTGCCTGGAGGAAGCGGTGATCTACGTATCAGCTGTAACGGGGTTATGGATGCCAGTGCTGTGGTCAATGCAGGGCAGAGGAGTGGGGAGGAGGGATGTAGTTTGCTGCTCAATGGATGGCAGTATGGGTGTGTGAGTGGAGATGGAGTTCTCCAGCTCTTCCTGTGCCAGAGAATTAAAGCGTTCTACCACGCAGTGTGCCGTCAAACGAGCCTCCGGGTCATGATCCCAGCACTCGGTTATAGTCGCACACAACAGCTGCATGCCCTAAAACACAAGGCAAAAGGCGGTTTTCTATTATGAATTGGAATGTTGGTAACCCTTTCTATGTAGCCTGTTTATATAATGTATTCTAAAACTTATAATGCTTAAGGGGCCGTTCCCACTAAATGCGTTTTTGCGTCCATTTGCATTGTTTTTCTATTGTTTATTATCTAAACGTGCACTAGATGAACGTTGTTGGCCATTAGGCTGTGTCTTTAGGGACACATTTATACAGTGTCACATTCAAAGAACAATTCCAGTTGCAGATGTACCCACTGGATGTGTTGTCCAGCTCGCTGGGATGTCTGGTCTTCCTCTGTCTCTTAACACCAGGTCTCTCATACTGTCTACACATGGCTGCTCACACACCTTGGAGCCAAATGGGGGCTCATAACTCTTTACGTCTGTTACAAAGAACATTTCAACAGATTTAATTTCTATATACAGTGTATGATATACAGACTGTATACATCTATATAGTGACATGATTTGCACAAGAACATTGTCTTCGAGAGCTTTACTTGCCTCCTATAACATCACACCTAGAAACCATTTCCCAAAGCACAAGGGCCATGGAGTAGACATCCATCTGTTTAAAGGACTCCAAGTCTTCTAGATTCACTCTGGACTCAAGAACTTCGGGGGCCATGTAGCGTGCTGTCCCCACCTACAAGACACGGATCCCATAATTCAAATCAGATAACTGCGCCAAATTAAATTACTAATGGTTACAAGGTTTCACATGATTATATCTGTGACCTCAACTGCAGAGCTTTTAGGTTACACTTAAATAGCTTGCACAAATTATTGCAATGCCCACAGCATGTTTGTCCTCTGAGATTATATATTTACTAATGACTTGGTTTGGAATTGTTTTCTTTGTGTGTAAAAAGGATGCAACATTTGGTGACCATTGCTCTGTTTCAAAACCTAGTGAGCTGCTTACACAGGCAGCATTTTAAGGCATCATAGGTTTGCCACTGATGCAAAGGCTATTCCAAAAGGTAAGTATTATTATTAAAGGTACTGTTAGCTATTTTAACCATTCTGGAACATCCACCAGACTAACCATTGAACTAGCCATGCACTCTAGAGGGACGGAGACACACACACACACACACACACACACACACACAAGACCATTGTGTTGGAGCAGATGCAAAGGGGAGCATTTCACTGGAGCAAGACAACATACTGGTACTTACTGTATACAAGCAAATATGGGCTGCCATATTGTCTTCTGATTGGCTAAACAAACTATCTGACTGTGGCCCATGGATATAATTTCCCCCACTGTTTAACCAGCCTAGGACTGCTACAGTGACAGGTGTGACATTTAATGGCTCCAATTTTAGGGATAGCTGACAGGTAATGGATGTTTTCTGCATGTAATTTCATAAAATAAAAAAATACATAAAATTAAATTCTCTTATCATTTACTCATTTACTACATTTACTTATGCCATCCCAGATGTGTATGACTTTTTTTCTTCAGTAGAACACAAACAAAGATATTTAGAAATATATCTCAGCTCTGTCGGTCCATACAATGTAAGTGAAGGACGATTAGACCTTTGTAGCTCCAAAAATCACATAAAGGAATCAGAAGTAATCTATATCTTCTGAAGCAATATAATAGGCGTGGGTGATAAACGGAACAACATTTACGTCCTTTTTTTACTCTATATCTCCATTTTTACTTTCACTTTCAGAAACTAAACAGATACCACATGCTACTTTCAGATGTAAAAGTGAAAGTGGAGATGTAGAGGAAAAAAAGGACTTCAATTTGTATCTGTTTCTCACCCACACACATTATATCACTTCTGAATATATGGATTTAAAGACGGGATTACTTTGGTTTCCTTTATATGATTTTTGGAGCTACAAAGGTCTAATCGTCCTTCACTTACATTGTATGGACCAACAGAGCTGAGATATTCTTCTAAAAATCTTTGTTTGTGTTCTGCTGAAGAAAGAAAATCATTCACATCTGGGATGGCATGAGGGTGAGAAAATGATAAGAGAATTTTCATTTTTGGGTGAACTTTCCCTTTAAGCTGCCTATTAAGACACCTTGTTTTGGCCAAATTATCAGGCAGAATCGTATATATACTTCGAGGAGAAGGTAATCCTATAATTGATGTGAATCAACTATCTTCCAAATCAGTTGCTTATGAGGATTAGTATGCTGCCTTAGGGACCGTTCAACACTATGTGCTATGAACATTATGTCAAGTTAAATAGAAATTTAACTTTTAAGCCATGCCCATACTAATCATTTTAGGTTTAAAAAGTTTCCAAATGTCATTGTTTTCCAAAATTTGCATTTATGAAGAGCATTTTCAAAAGTCTTCGTTTTCATTCCAGTGTGGATGAGAGGCGTAAACATAATTTTAAATTTTCAAATGAAATCATATTAGTGTGGTCATGGCCTTAAAAACAAGTCTTGATACACCTGCTTTCCATTATATTTATTGCACTGTGTCTAGTGTTTTTTTTTAGCACAAGTAGGGGTTCGATCTGAAAGGCCCCTCTCAAGGCACCTGCCTGTTGGCCACAGATAGCAAGGCAGCTCACTGGGTTTTGGAACAGAGCCCATATCTGTGTCTCCTCCCTACCTGCCCACTGTTGGCAAAATCATCTACAGTGAGGGAGAGGTCGAGTCGCAGAGCCAGTCCGAAATCACAGAGCACGCACTCACTGGGGCTCTTCAACACAATGTTGCTGCTCTTCAGATCTCTATGGGCGATGGGCACCTTTGGCATGCCACAGGGCGTGGTGTCGCTGTGCAGGTGTGCCAGGCCTCTTGCCACAGAGCCTGCTAGTGAGCACAGCTCAATCCATGTGAGGATATGACTAGCAAGAAACTCCTGGAGGTTCCCCAGACTATAATAGGCCATAATGAGCCAGTATTGCCTCTGGGGGGTGCCAGCAGTACCACCTCGCTCCTCGGCTGTTAATAACTGCACCACATTCTCATGTTTTAAATTGGCGTCAGAGAATATTGCTCTTTCATTCCGCCATGAGGTATACTCCACTGCGGGGAAGATCTTCACAGCTACTGTTTCATACTGCCCACCATCATTATGGCTAAGCCGTGCCCGCCATACCTCAGCGAAGCGCCCCTTACCCACCAGCACCTCCAACTGGATGGGTAACTGCTCTGTGTTGTGGTTGAGGTTATTTGCACAAGTTGATGATATTTTTGAACTGGCGTCATCGCTGAGGGATGGCAGCTTGCCATGGTAATCGCTTCCATTTGCTTGGCCAGCACAACCCTCTGCTGGATCTAGAGACTGATACTGGGTGCGCCTTGGTGCCCAGTCTTTGGGTTGTTTGCCAGGCTGACGTATACGGTACAGGTAAAAGGCCATTGTAGCAATGACAGCCACCAGGAGTGGTGGAACCAGGCTTATGACAACCACTGGAATGACGTCTTTTGACTTCAGTATTGAGAATCCTGGAAAAACAGGTTTACGTTAGTATAAACAGGCTCTGTTCCAAACCTACTGTAGTGAAGTGCCTAAATAGGCAGCTGCCCTCTAAGACAGCATTCTAAATCAAATGAATGAAACTCATAAGTGACAGTTTTGGAAACTGCTACATAGGCAGCAACATCAGAAAAATAGCGATCTACACATGAAGACTGAACTCACAATTGTATTTCAATAGAGATTAGCATTAGCAAGTTGCTAAAATAATATATAAAATTAGATGCTCTAATATTAATACAAATACAGAGAACACAAATATTAGGTAAAAAAAATGTTTTTAATCAGATAAACTTTTTATACTAATTCAATACCAGTTTTTAAACATATTCATTACTTTTGAATATGGTTGCACTGTATTTTACAGTACTGTTCTACATTTACATACTATATAATTACAACAACGGCTTTAATTACTAGGTACTAACCCCAACCCTAACTTTAACCCATATTAGGTACATGTAGTTACCTAATATTACTCAGTACTTTCTTGGGTAAGTACACTGTAATTATACTGAAAGTACACATACTGTAAAATAAATAATAAATAAACTGTAAAACCATTATATTTCTATTCAACATTTCTCTCATTTCATGTTGGTAGCATGCAACTTACACTGACACTTAGTGACCTGGATGCAGCATTATTCAAATGCAAACTTTTTCTGTTGTAGAACTTTACTATTCATGGACTGCCATGATTAATTTAATCCATGAGTGAAAGTGTCAAATAACAAGGCAGTTACTGAGATTAAGGGAGTAGGATTTGACTGGTCATGTGATTCTTAAATGGCAGCCCCCATGAGGGGACCCTCTCCAAGTAGAATGAACCAGCTTTTACAAGGTTACTGATATGAATGGAGTCTTCATCTCATTTGAGTGGTCCTGATTTTATACATAAGTTTCAAAACTACAATCATTTTTTTTAATGATGAAAAACAATCACTGAGTGCGTTACCAAAGATTTTGCAACAGAGCGATGGTTTTGTATTGTAAAATAAAATATTTGTGAAAAAAAATCCCACACAAAATGTACCCAGGTGTATTTACTGTTTCAGCAATATGGAAATATTTTAATTTTATTAATTTTGGAAAACATACCATTAGCTCCTTTATCAAAGATGAGTTTGTCATTGCACTCATGATCTCCAATACAGCCGCAGATGAAGAGCAGACCATCCTCAGAGGGCTGAGGTGTCATCAAACACTCTTTAGAGGAGTAGTTGGCCAGCACTATGTTTTCCAACATATCCTGTGGGTTATAACACAGCGTCCGCACGCTCACACTCATATTGTCCTTCTTCCTGTGAGAAAAATCACAGAAAAAGTCATTTAAAAAAAAAAAAATCTAAAATACACAGATGCTCAAAAAACAGGGAGACTTTAATCAAGGGCATGTTTTAAGAATTAAAAATGCACATTCATGAAAAAGTTAATTAGTGTGAACGGTCACTTATACTGAATGTTTATGTATGTTGCTAATTTGCGTGCACAGTTTGCATTACAACGTTAATACATTTTGTGGTCCGTGTTGTACTGTTTACTTTTTATTATTATTTGTTGTGTGGTGACATTAAGAGCTCAAATTTCTACAGCATTGTTAGCATTCTGCCTAAACCCTCCATTTCTTTCTTTCTTTGTTTTTGTTTTTTAAAAAGGTGAAACAGATTTGGAACAACATGAGAGTAAATGATGACCAATTTTTTTTTTCTCGGAGTGAACTATTCCTTTAAGACAGTTGTTGAGAAAACACAAAAATCTCAATGCATCATGTTGCCATTTTTAAAAAAAATTTTTTTTACACTTTCCTCAACAATTAATTTTCAATTCCTTTTCACAACAATTTAAGCTGTACAACACTATAGTCAAAAACACAGAGAAATCTACTTCAGTTGTTAAAACAACAGACTGATTCCTTTGGAAAGACCAGAAAGACAAACATGTGAAAATGTTTTCTTATGTTCCTCTGATTAAATTGTGAATAAAATGTAACCAGGGAATCCCTGCTCAGGGGTGCACTTTGAACTTCATGCCAGAGTGTAAACTTTGCTGAGGGTTATAAATGTGTTTGTTATTTATCCTGCATTAGCATGGAAGGAGAGTCTTTATTTGACCCCTAAGAGAATAGTGTCCATTTCAAAAAAAGCTTGCCTCTACTGCAGTCACCCAAAGGTCAGCCTGATTGGCTTCCCAAAGAAGTTCTGCATAGACTGAGCAGGGTGGAACTAGCTTAAAGGGAAATCCCTTGAAAAGTGACTTTCAAGAGCCACAAGTCCCGAGGGTTGTAAGGCAGTTAATTTCTTATTCAAACTTCTTTAAACACACTTCTACAGTATGTGCCCTACTGGGTTTCTGAGGTTTACCTGAGATTTAAAGGAATAGTTCAATCAAAAAAACATTTAGTCATTATTTACTCACCAACATGTCATTGCAAAACCCATATTAAATTTCTGTCTTTTGTGGAACACAACATAAAATGTTGAGCAGAAAGTTAAAGGTGACCAGGGGCTTTTAAGCTCCAAAAAGGACAAAAAGCCAACATAGTCTCGTAGAATGAACATTACTGTAACTAAATTTTTGTAAACTTGAGTTTTATGCGCCACGTTTTGTTTCGCAGCAGTTTTCTGGCAAAATTAACACTAGAGACGATACAACATCTGTGCATTTTATATACAGTGCATCCGGAAAGTATTCACAGCGCTTCACTTTTTCCACATTTTGTAATGTTACAGCCTTAATCAAAAATGGATTAAATTCATTATTTTCCTCAAAATTCTACAAACAATACCCCATAATGACAATGTGAAAAAAGTTTTTTGAAATCTTTGCAAATGTAAAAAAAAATAAAATGAAAAAAATAAAAAAATAAATCTTATGTACATAAGTATTCGCAGCCTTTGCCATGACACTAAAAATTGAGCTCAGGTGCATCCTGTTCCCACTGATCATCCTAGAGATATTTCTACAACTTGACTGGAGTCTACCTATGGTAAATTCAGTTGATTGGACATGATTTGGAAAGGCACACACCTGTCTATATAAGGTCCCACAGTTAACAGTGCATGTCAGAGCACAAACCAAGCCATGAAGTCCAATGAATTGTCTGTAGACCTCCGAGACAGGATTGTATCGAGACACAGATCTGGGGAAGGGTACAGAAAACTTTCTGCAGCATTGAAGGTCCACAATGAGCACAGTGGCCTCCATCATCCTTAAATGGAAGAAAGTTTGGAACCACCAGGACTCTTCCTAGAGCTGAATGGGAGAAACTGAGCGATCAAGGGAGAAGGGCCTTAGTCAGGGAGGTGACCAAGATCCCGATGGTGACTCTGACAGAGCTCCAGTGTTTCTCTGTGGAGAGGGGAGAACCTTCCAGAAGAACAACCATCTCTGCAGCACTCCACCAATCAGACCTGTATGGTAAAGTGGCCAGATGGAAGCCACTCCTCAGTAAACGGCAAATGACTGCCCACCTGGAGTTTGCCAAAAGGCACCTGAAGGACTCTCTGACCATGAGAAACAAAATTCTCTGGTCTGATGAAACAAAGATTCTCTTGGCCTGAACGGCAAGCCTCATGTCTAGAGGAAACCAGGCATCACTCATCACCTGGCCAATACCATCCCTACAGTGAAGCATGGTGGTGGCAGCATCATGCTGTGGGGATGTTTTTCAGCGGCAGGAACTGGGAGACTAGTCAGGATCGAGGGAAAGATGAATGCAGCAATGTACAGAGACATCCTTGATGAAAACCTGCTACAGAGCTCTCTGGACCTCAGACTGGGGCGAAGGTTTATCTTCCAACAGGACAACGACCCTAAGCACACAGCCAAGATAACAAAGGAGTGGCTACGAGACAACTCTGTGAATGTCCTTGAGTGGCCCAGCCAGAGCCCAGACTTGAACCCGATTGAACATCTCTGGAGAGATCTGAAAATGGCTGTGTACCGACGCTCCCCATCCAACCTGATGGAGCTTGAGAGGTCCTGCAAAGAAGAATGGGAGAAACTGCCCAAAAATAGGTGTGCCAAGCTTGTAGCATCATACTCAAAAAGACTTGAGGCTGTAATTGGTGCCAAAGGTGCTTCAACAAAGGATTGAGCAAAGGCTGTGAATACTTATGCACATGTGATTTAAAAAAAAAAAAAAAAAGATTTCAAACAAACTTCCTTCACGTTGTCATTATGGGGTATTGTTTGTAGAATTTTGAGGAAAATAATACATTTAATCCATTTTGGAATAAGGCTGTAACAGAAAATGTGGAAAAAGTGAAAAGCTGTGAATACTTTCTGGATGCACTGTACTTTTACAAAAATCAAAAGTGCAATGGCTGAATATGACTTTGTTAACACATATTTTTCACACTATTACACACATATTGTTTTATGTTATTGAAACCTTATCCTTATTTTAAAGACAGTACATTTTAACGTTTGTATTGCAGACCCACCCACATTTAAACACTTATTCCAATGTGGTTAGCTTGTGCGGTAGCTCAACTGAAAGGGTGTTGGAATTTGAACTCGGAAGACCGAGGATTAAGCACACAAGCTGACATGTGAGGAAAAAGTGTCATAGAAGCAACGTGAGATGATGTTGTTCCTTCCAAAAATTTGCTTTTCATGTTCCATTTCCTTTTTTGGTTGGTTTAGGGTAAAGATGTCTGTTTTGTTAACCTCTCATTTGCTATGAGTGTCACCTTGTCAGGTTGGGTTTCTGTCTGATGGGACCATGGCATTATCATCCCCTTTCTGTCTTGTGTTTCATGTACATTCTTTGTGAGTGCACAGGTCTGGTTGTTAGTGACCGCCGTGCATGAGTTACCGCCATGTGCTCTCCGGTGCTCTCTTACACCATGTCAAGTTGCTGACAAGGATCGTGGCATCATCGTTCCCTGTTTGTTTTGTCCCAAGCGTGACAATGTTTTTGCCCTAATGTGTTTCAGGTGCCGCTGGCACACAGAATGTGGTTTCCATGGGAATGCTAATCATGCCAACTTTCAGCTGCGAGCGGCACCTGTTCCTTGTTTGTTCATACCTATATTAATTCCCTTGTGTGTCATGTCCGGCACTGGATTGTTGAATGTAGTTAGATGTTGAAAGTTTAATGTTTGGTCAGTGTTGATTGAGTTTTTGAGCACAGTTGTTTGATGTTGAGTACTAATCTCACTCTCTCTGCCTAGTTGGTGCTGTCTCATGTATCTGTTGGTTACCTGCATGTTGGGTGTGTAGTTACATGTCAGCTGGTCTTCTACAATGGATACCTCGTCTCTGCCCTCATGTCGAGAGTTAAGATCACCCATCTCTGCTGGGCATTGTTCTGCACCTCACTGAGCTTCCGCAGAGGATTCAACAAATCTGTTCCTCAACCCAGTGATTGCTCATTATTGCCGTTAATAAATCCTTTGAACTGTTCCTCTGCTCTTGGGTCTGTTTGCCTCACTATCGCTCATTACAATGAGGACACTATTGGTTCGGTTTAGGTGTTGTTGAAGAGTAAGGATGACTCCATTGTTAACCTCTCATTTACTTTTAGGACACTATTGGTTAGGATTAGGTTGAAGTTTTGGGTCAGGCAGGTACTCATTCGTTCACCTTAAAATCCTTGTCTGATTACAACAGCATTTCACTTGCTTTTGGCACCCCCCACTGGACATTTCACTGGGAAACTGCTGCAAAACTACTTATGATAATTTTGTGTGAGAAACAGGCTAAAATTGAAATCGAAATTCATTGAAAATTTCAATTGACAGCCATGGTCGCATTCACCTTCATTGTATGGAAAGAGACATTCTGCAATAAATTACTCCCTTTGTGTTCCACAGAAGAAAGAAAAACATATGTATTTTAAAAGGCACCAGGGTGAGTAAATGACAGAATTTTAATTTTTGGGTGAAATTTTACTTTAAAGCCATTCAAGTCATAGAATATACCTGCCATAGAATATTGCTAATTCTATCAACATCAATGTGTACACATCACTTATGCATACTTCGAATTTAGACATGCTTTGGACTTACCATATTGCTACACACACTTCTTCAGCCAGAGTACAGTAAGAGGTCAGACTGCAGTTGCTCATGCAGACGTTGTCTTCACATACAGGACTCGAGTGGTCACACCACTTACAGAGGTTGGTTTTCATGAGGGTAAATGTCTGCACCTGCAACACTGTAATAAGGCCAGACAATAAAAGGAACATTTTTAAACAGTATACTAATACTATGCAGTATAATAATACTTGTAGTATTTAGTTTCCTATAGCTCTGAATGTATTTTTTGATTTGTTGACAATTAATAAGATTTCAGGTAAATATTGTTTAAAGGGAAAGTGTGGATTTTAGTTGTTTTCTAGCAACTTCTAATTTTTTCATTGTTATTCACTTAGTTCTGCCGTGTTAAAAAAATATTTTTTAAAGTGCAAATATTCTAAATCACATTTAGCCCAAGTAATATTCTCTATTAATATGTGGTCATATAAGTATCACGTCTAAGGGAAGAAGGACCCAGTTGCTTGATAATATACAAACAAAAACTCTTGATGGAGAAAAGGCAAACTGAAAACAGAACTAGTAAAGTACTAGGCAAGACTGAAGCATCAATAGCAAACTGACAGACTCAGGGAACACACCGACACACACTAACAAACACACAAAATGTTTCAGCACAGGTATAGAGACGAAGGGATCTGATATAGGGAGAAGTAATTGGGGAAGCAGGTGCTGCAGATGATCGTCTGATAAGAATAATGACCGTTGCCAAAGGAGCTGGAGCTGGCAAACTCAACGTGGCACCTGCAAGACACAAGAGGGCGTAAGAGGCCAGGAAACACAAGAAACACATTCATACGAGACAAACAGATAGTTAGGGGAGACACAGTCATGCCAGACTGTGATAGTACCCCTCCCCTGACGGACGCGTCCTGGCATCCACTAGAGACAGACCAACAGAAAAGGAATTGAATGGGATGACAAGACGTGGAGCACGAGAGTCAGTATTTCAACACCAGAACTGAAACCGAACCAGACAGGAGAGTCAGGATCCAGACACCATGCCCCAAATCATGAAACACAAAACCAACCGAAAATTGCACGGCATGGAAACTGCGACCGAAGCCATGCGCCCATATAGAGACAAAACAAAAACAGAAAGAGCACATAGCCAGGTGAATAACACCAAGACATGCACTCAACACCAACACAGAACAAGAGTGTCAGGATCCTGTCATCACAATAAACATGACTGACCAAGTATGAGGATCCTGACCCTCCTGGCATCACAGAAGGGAGACATAAAATGCCAGACAAGACAAACAGAACAGGCACTAACATAGAACAGAAAAAAGAAAGGGAAGGAAGGGAAACCAGGGAGGAAGTTTCAGGAAAGAGGTGGGGTCTGGCAGCCTGGGAGGAGGCCTCAGGAAAGAGGTGGCTGTTGGACAGGGGTCTGACTGGACATGGGTGGCAGCTGGACAGGGGTCTGACTGGACATGGCCAGCCACTGGGCAGTGGTCAGACTGGACTTGGACGGCCACTGGGCAGTGGTCAGATTAGACTTGAGCGGCCACTGGGCAGAGGTAAGACTGGACTTGGGTGGCGGCCACTGGACAAGGGTCAGCAGTCTGTGTGGTGGCCGCTGGACATGGGTCAGCAGACTGGGTGGTGGCCACTGGACAGGGGTCAGCTGACTGGGCAGAGACCACTTGGGACTGGATAGGTGGAGCGGTGGCCGCTGGGGAGTGATGAGACTTATTGCCGGAAACAGGGGACTGGATCGGACTGTCGACAGCCACGGGAAACTGGACAGGCTTGTCGATAGCCTCAAAGAACTGGACCAACTTGATGACCACAGGGAACTGGACAGGCTCATCTACAGCCACAGGGAACTGGACAGACTTGTCAATTGCCACAGGGAACTGGACCAGCTTGTGGACAGCATCAGAGAACTGGACAGACACTATGACCAAAGGGAACAGGACGGGTTCATCGACGGCCACAATGGTCGGGAGCACTGGCAGTGCCTGGAGAATGGTCTCCGTGGCCATGAGTGCTGGCAATAACTGGGGAGCGGCCTCCGTGGCAGTGGACGATGACAACAGCGAGTGAAGGGCCTCTGTGGCTGTGAACACTGACATGGGCAGGAAAATGGCCTTTGTGGTGCTGGCAGCAGCAGGGGAACGAGCTCCGTGGACGTCGATGCTGGCAGAATTGAGGGACCGGGCTCCATGGTCATGGACACTGGCAGCAGCGAGGGAATAGGCTCCATGGCCATGAGTGCTGGCAACAGCAGGGGAAAGGCCTCTGTGGCCTTGGATGCTGGCATCGGTGGAAGAACAGCCTCCGTGGCCGCTGGCAGCGGCAGGGGAACGGCCTCCATGGCTGTAAGCGCTGGCAGCGGCTGGGGAACGGCCTCTGTGGCCATGAGCACTGGCAGCGACTGAGGACTAGGGGCCCTTCTCCTCCTTTTCCGGATGGCAAGAAGCACTGCTGTGGTAGCGGCCTCCTCCGCCTCGTACAACGGCATGAAGCCCGAGAAAAACCCAGGGTAAGGACCTGGTTGAGAGGAGTCCTTGTTTCTCACATACCGTGCCTGAAGCATGAGCTCAACCTCGGCAAGTCGGCAGGCATGTTCCATAAGATCTCACAAAGATTGTTCCAAAAAAATCTCAAATTTCACACAGCTCCTCGACACTATATGTGTTGTCCAGACCTGACAGAAAAAGATGTTTAAGACAGGTCTAGTCATCGCACCATCTGTGGGGCTCCAACTCCTCAGCATAAATGCCAAAGCCATGCCCATCTTGCAAATTTTTACCAAATGTGGCACCATGAGAGACCGTTTCATCTGGCTGGGAGCCTGGCTGAATCATCCTGTCACAGTAGTCTAAAATAAGAAGGACCCAGTTGCAGAGATGAGGCAAAGTGTGAGCTTTATTTAGCCAGTGACAAAATACAAACAACAACTCTCTCAATGGAGAAAAGGCAAATTGAAAACAGAGCTAGTAAATTACTAGAACTGACCGAAGCTTCAATAGCAAACTGACAGACTCAGGGAACACACAGACACACTAACAAACACACAAAACAATTCAGCACAGGACTAGATACGAAGGGAGCTGATTTAGGGAGAGGTAATTGGGGAAACAGGTGCCGCAGATGATTGTCTGATAGGAATAACAAGAGTTGCCAGGGTAACTGATTCTGGCAAACTCAGTGTGGCACCTGCAAAACACAAGAGGGCATAAGAGTCGTAGGTAAACACAGGAAACACATTCAGATGTGACAATCAGACAGTCAGGGGAGACACAGTCAGACCATACTGTGACAATAAGCTGCATATATTATAATTATAAAAAAAATTGCTGTTTGAAATAGTTTAGATGAAGTATACCATGTCACACCGTAGGACACTACTGTCACTGCTTCAAATGCCATGCCAACTTGTGTAGTCTAAGTCACCATTTACTTTCATTGCATCTTTTTTCCATTCAATAAAGGTGAATTGTGACTGAGGCTGTCATTCTGCCATACATCTTTCGAGTTCCACAGATGAAACAAAGTCATATGGGTTTGGAACAACAATTTTGTAAATTATGACAACATTTTCATTTTGGGTGATCTGTCCCTTTAAGGGAGATATTTGAAGGTTGACAAATAAATATCGTGCTAATATCGGTTATTGTTGTGCTAATTATGGTTATTGTGCTCAATCTAGTTGCCTAAATTAACAAATAACTTTGAGGCATACAGTAAACGGTCTAATGATTAAAAATGATGATTGCAATGACAAAGTTACAGTGAAAGCTCTAATGACAGCTGCAATCAAGAGTGGTATCTAAGACCAACTCTTTGCGCAATATGACCCATCTGGAGTTTATAAAGCTCTCATTACTGTATATTTGGATGAATGCAATATATTGCATGATGTGTATGTGTGTTTGTGGTGGGTTGTATTTGGTTTGGTGCAAATATCACTGAAGGAATGTGTATTCATGAGAGTGTCAGGAGTTCCTGTGGTTAAGAGGGATAAGCCTGAATTCCTTCCCACGCACACTGTCTCCCATGTCCTGATATCACCACATCACAACAATATTAATTGTTTATTAAAAGCAGATGAAGGGTGGAAGCCATTTTATTGAAAGAGTGCAGCAACTATTTAACACAGACTTCCAGATGTCCACTGATGCCCAGCATCAAAACATACAATAGAGAGATCAGAAGTTCTTGCACGAAGAAGCGAGGGACATGAAAAACTTAAAGGCTGAGCTCAAAAGCCCCCACTCTACAAACTTTAAAGTAATTAAACTCAGCAGCCACCGCTCCAGAAATAAATTGAAGCCAGAAGTGCACACTGGCCAAGTTTGAAGCACAAGCTTGGTGCTTATGGGAAATCCAATGACTGTGTGTGTGTGTTTAGAGGCCAGGAGATGTTGGCATACATTTATTTGTTTTGCGCTCAAGCAAGTTTCCCTTTTCATTCCCTTTTGTAATTCATGAGCGCTACATATGATAATGAAAATCGTATGCCAAGCATAATGTTGATTTTTGTGTGATGATTTCTTGTACCATCTTGCCATTTATCTACAATATTCAATATTTAAGTGACCAACAATATTTAGTATGCTGCACTATTTTTAGGCCACTAATCAAATGTTAGCAAATTTGGGATATTGACCATGTGAATTCCTTTACACAAGAGATCAGATTTCCTTGTTTCCATTGAAACACACAAGATGCTCATTGGATTCTGAGATAAAATGGATCATCAGGCTTCAGACACACCTGAATTGCTGTCATTAAAGCAAACGTGGGACATACAAAATACTAAGAATTTCTAAAATGTATGACTATTTTTAATTAAACTTTTCACTCAAGTTATTATGCTGCCAAAATTATTTGTATAAAAAAGTTTTTGGGGGCCCCAGTATGCAGTAATCAAACTATCCCACTGGGTGGCACATTTCCAAGTTTTTCAATTCCTTTTAAACACAGCTTGATCCCCGAAAGCATTTCCTGATATTAAAAGAATTACAGTACAATGAAGACAGCTTTGGCATAACTTTTGTATCTCATCCATGATAAACAGATGTCTTCTTGCTGTTTTGATTTTGAGTGTTGACCACTTTTCACAAACTCTCCAGAGTAAAAGCTAAACTCAAGAGGACTGTTTAAAGGGACAGTTTAACCCAAAAAGGAAACTTCTATCATCATTTACTCACACATATGTTGTTCCAAATCCCTTTTTCTTTGTTGTTTGGAGATGTTAGGCAGAATGACAGCCTAAGTCACCATTCACTTTCATTGTATGTAAAGAAAAAAAGATTAAATCAAAGTGAACGGAGACTGAGACTAACTTCCTAACATCACCGTTTGTGTTCCATTGATTAAAGACTTTTTGGGTAAATTATTCCTTTAAAGGGATAGTTGACCCAAAAATGAAAATTCTCTCATTATTTACTCACCCTCATGATATCCCAGTTGTGTATTTCTTTATTTCATCACCAGAACACATTGGAAGAAAAATAGTAGATATTATAGTTGCTCAGTAGGTCTTTAAAATGCAAATGAATGGAGATTCCTCTTTTGAAAGTCCAAGCATCACAAACAGTCAGCACAAACGTCACCCATACAACACCAGCTCTTAAATTAAGGTCTTCTAAAGCCACAAGATCGCTTTTGGTGTGAAAAAAATAAAAAAATCGAATCGGCATTTGAAACACGCGAGAACAGCCTGAAGAGCAGCGCTGTTTACAAATGAGAAGGAGGAATGCTTTACAGTAGCCTGGTTTTGGTTTAGATCTGTTTTGATCTGTTTCTTTACGCACAATGGTGTGTTTGAGTGCTCATAATGGATGTCTAAACTGAGAGGAGAACATGATATTTCTTCGGTGTCATGGCAACGCGAATACATCACACGAGAGGCCGCTTGGACTCCACCCTCTCGTGAACCTTACACTCACGTTGGATTATAGTTATAAAGTACTTAAATATTAATCTTTGTTTGCACCAAAAGTGATTGTATCACTTTAGAAAGCCATAATTTAACCGCTGGAGTTATAATGCTGATGTTTATGCTGACTGTGTGATTTTTGGAGATTCAAAAGAGAAATCTCCATTCACTTGCATTTTAAGGACCTTCTGAGCTAAGATATTTTTCTATTTTTCTTCAAACATGTGGTAAAGAAAGAAAGTCATGCACAACTGTGATATCATGAGGGCTAAAAAATAATGAGAGAATTTTCATTTTTGGGTGAACTATCCCTTCAAGAAAAGTTTGTTAAAATCAAGAAGGCTGAACTCATATTCTCTGCCAATGTGATGTTCTGTTGTCTCTTAACATCTCCTCAACAAGTACCATGCAAACCCGATCCAACCAAGAATATTTATTGGAGTCTTCTTGTGGCAAAAAAAGAAGAAAAGGAGTGTCTGTGTCTGCTGACATAGTTGCTGGGGTTGAGTTAGGCCCTGTCAGTATTATACCATCTGTTTAAGTCGTTACAATATTGCCATTTTTGGAAATGTGCAAGTGCGTGTTATGGCTTCTTAAGTAGGCATCATAAATGGGTATCACATATAGAAATTAACTTAATGTAAAGTGCAACCAAACCAAGTGGTCAAAGTAAGATATTATTATTATTTTTATAATAATACAAATAAATAAATTAAAAAGCCAAGATGCACTGCCCTAATGATCTATGCATATTGTACAGTATGTTTCACAGCAGGGATATTTGAAGGCTTTCATTATTACAGGGGAGTCTGGGGCCCATCAATACACAAACTATTGTACCTTGATGTTGTAGTGGGGTCTGGGGACATGCACCCTCAGGTGATTTATTTTTTAATTCATAAACAGCACCGAAGCATTAGTTTCTGGTGATATTAGGAGCATCATTTGAACATTTTCTTTAATAGCGTACATATATTGTGTAGCATAAATGAAACAACTGACTGAAAACATATTGACATTTTCATTCACGTTACACAGCACAAGATGAAGTTTATCAAAGTTACCTTTCTCAAAAGCCTGCTGTGACAGTATCATGGTACAGTGACAGGGCTCCAGACCAAAAAAAATTACTAAGGAGCCATTAGCTCCTAAACTGAAACATTTAGGAGCCAAAAGACTGTATCACAGAATTGCTCGATTTAGATTGTTGTTCAAAAACAAGATAGAAAGCCAAAGAAAAGACAGCTGATTGCTCATTAATCGGGTGTTTAGTATATATACAGTATAGTTGAGTGCATAAATTTGCATTCAACTTTTGTCTCATTATATTTATGACTCAGTGATTATATTCATACATTGTTCGATCTTACAGAACATTTATATATATATAAAAAAATCCACAGTTTTAACACCATTTCTGGACTTTTTGGATGGGCACGGGTGTTGAGGTCACAAATATAATGGTCTTCTTTGGTCCTTTAATATAGTAAAGGCACTGAATGCAATACTTTTCTGAATAAAGGCTTGAAATGCGATATAATTTGTATAATTCTTGTTTTTAAAAATGTATGTTTAAAGTTCACGCATTTTGTTTGACACAGATTGGGCACAAGCTAAAAATGGCTCGGTAGATCGGCACCCCGAAGCGATACTGCCCAGTCGCCTATATCGCCTAATGGGTTCACTGGCCCTGATGGCAAGAAGATGCAATGAAAATGAATTGTGATTGAGGGCTAACGTCAGTCCCATCATATCCTTTTGTGTACCACAGAAGAAAATCAAATGGGTTTGGAACAACATGAGATTGAGTATATGATGACAGGATTTTCATTATTGTGTGGACTATCCCTTTAAATAGAGTCATTTTTCAGACAACAGATTCTAAATGATAAGTGCAACTGAGAGCTGATGGTTTTCTTCTCTCCGCCCACATGGTAATATTTCATAATTGTTGTTGAAAGCGGAGCTACTTGATACACACCCAAACCATTTTAGGGGCTTCTGCTGTGCAAAGATCATTTGGATTCTCAAGATTTGGTTTCCTTTTTGGAACTTTCCATTACATACTGTTGTGTCATTTTAATGTGGTCACATTGCGTGACATCTTTTATTTTCATCTCAAGGATCCTGTCATTAATTAATGGTATTTTTGGTGCACGGTTTCACAACACAGCTGATCTCACTCTCTGCACTTATAACTTAAAATTAATGACTGTTCTGAGAATACAAAACTTTTCCTTGGTGTCAAATGGCTATACTGATTTTACGGCATTGTTATCTTTACTAAAAGTATTTAAATAAATATATAAAATGCACATGAACTGAAGATAGATATTATTTATCTAAACAGCTGTTGATGAACAATGAAAGTAAGAATCTATAATTAAAATCTTTCAATAGCAGAATGTGCATTTAAGAGTGTACACTAAAATGTATCATACTATATGTGCAGCTGTTCTAAGGTGCTATTACTACTGTACCTGACCTGGCTTTTTAAATTAACGTTAATTAGTCAATCAATAGATTGACAGCACCATATTAATTAATGCTGTATATTTGAACACAACCAGTTAATTCAGATCAAAAATACACTTTTGAATTTACGTGACAAAACATATTTGTTTACAGTGGGACAACTGCAGAGACACTAAATATTTATAGCTAAATAATAATATTTTTAATAGAACAATAATAGAATTAACACTCCATATCATGTATATGATCTGTTATCAATTTGAGATATATAGACAGTTGTTCTTGGGTTACCTCTGGAGATGAGGTCTATGAGTGTGTTTTTTTTAAATAATTTTATTTGATATTTTAATTTCAATAGGATTCAAAATATGTCAGAATAATAGACTATGACATTATTTTTCCCCACATAAAAATGATTTATCAGGCTACTAATTTCCGGTATCTATCAAACCTTTATAAGAAATGTACACCGGTTTTATGCATTTGTATCAATTTTACTAGGGTTGCCAGAGCGATCAACATCAACAGAATCTACGGAACCTTTTTTCAGAACCTTCAATTCACACAATTCAAACAACAACAACAACAAAGTTGAATAATTAACCACAAAGGTATATCAACCAAAATTCATAATTTACTGCATTTGTAGTGCCAGGGCTTACCAAACAAAATAATAGTTTTAATTTTTTCACAAAGTTTGTTACAAATACAAACAGTCAAAAGAGACCTATTTGCATCAACATCTATTCTACTGAGTAATTAAACTGTTTAACCAATCTGTTTTAACAAACGTCTGACTACATGCAGAATGCAGTAAAATCCTTTTCAGCTGTCTCTATAATGTGCAAGTATAATAACTTTCTTTTATAAACTATTGTAGACATTATTTGTAGTCTTACTGATGCCAAAATAAATGTCGCCTTAAACACAAACTCAAAGACAAAGCTTTGATGCGTGGTGGACTCCAGACAATGAAAGCAGAGGAAATTGAAGATCTACTCACGACAGAAACACAGAAGAACAGATGTTTGAGTCCACAAACTCCAGCCTCTTCGACCCATAATATCTTTACAATCCAAAGATCCCAAACTGTTGACCGTTCCCTTTATTTTCTATGTCTGTTCGTGTCAAAGACACAGATAAACTAATCTGCAGGAGAGTTTGGGACTGTGTGTGTGAGTGTGTGAGTTCCGTGTAGGCGGATCCAGATGTTTTTATTCCAGATGTGAGTGAGATCGGGTCCGCCCAGGACCTTGCATTTATCAACGCACAATTAGTTTCAGTCCAGTTTGAAGTGTGCTGCATTGTGCTGACTGCATAGAATTTAGGAATGTAGATGAAGGAAGAAATGCGCATAGTAAAATACTAATCAAATTACAAAAGCGCACAAATTAGTGAAAAGCACAAATCCTCGTGCAATCTTATCGGAAACTTTTTTTTATTTTTTATTTTTATTTTATTTTTAACTGTTCTAGTATTATTAAACCTATTATAAATATACATATACTATTATTATCATCACTAATTAATAATGTATGCCTAATACTATTATTATTAAATATCATGATGTATCATAAATATCATATCATATTATAAATTGTTTATAATAATAAGTTAATGTTTATTTCATTGTACTTTTCTCACTTCTTGTTTTAGCAGCCGAATGATCCATCACTTTTTAATCGAATCGCTAAATTAATCATAGTTATTTAATGCCAAAAGGCGTTTGTATTATTGTTTTATGTTCAACTAACTCTTAATATCTCAAGAACAACAACAAAAACAACAATATAATGATGACGACGACGTCAATAATAATAATAGGTTAATAATAATAGGGTCTAATGATAATACATGTTGTTGTTGTTATTGAGTGAACGTCTATTTAATTATAGTTACGTTTGTTTCGTTTTTGATCATGTGAATGCAAGTAGATTTGATATCTGATATAGTTTGCTGTTTCATCAGCCAAATCCACGGCTTCTTTTTAATTTAGCCTAATATTAAAGATGATCGTAAATAATGAAAGCGAAAATGCATTTGAAACGAACATGCAGTAATTGTTTGATTAACAGTTTATCAGTTTATCTGTCTCACTTTCCATCTCATGAATCCTCATTCCTCAAGCGAATGGATGCCCGCGTGCACGCGCACACGCAGACTCGCGCGACAACAGTGGAAGTGCTCAAAAGCGCAAGCGCGTTACGGGAAAACCATGGCGGGTTCAGGAAGCGAGGATATAGCGGTGATAGGGAACACAGATCTAACTCCGTTGGAGACGGAGAACAACTTAAAAAACGCCAGAAAGCCAGTAGGTTAACCCTCTCTTTTTTAAAAATAAGACCGACGAAGATGTCGCGCACGCTGAACTGAGAGCTCGCGAGCTGACGACTCGTGATCTGTGCAAGGGTTCAGTGCTTTGGGTCATGAACTATCACTTCTGTTTTGCGTATAAGCATATTTGTGTGACACCTGAAATGAGAGACTTGCATGTTTTTTTTTCACCATTACTATAGAGCGTTACATGAGTATGAAGTTGTTTTACATCATGATAATTATATGTCAATGAGAAGCCTTTGCCATATATTTGGTAAACAACCATGATCACATGCACACAATTATATATCATTCTATAATTTCTTGAATTATATGTAAGTCTTGTTGCTTTTTGTTTACTGATCCTTACGGATTTTTATGGGTTTAGGTCCAATATGTATTTTTGGACAGCTCACAACTTGAATTGGATCTGGCTTGTCTGCTAATGATCTTTGATAATATCTATGAACTAGTTACATCCATCCATGATAGAAGTCCTAGGCTGAGTGTGTTTATCTCTTGTTGAATCTTTAACAAGCGTAGTGATCATTGTGATTTTCTTGTTGAACTTAAACTTTCAGATGATCGAAAAAGGGACAAGTCTTCTGAAAAGGATGGAGATCAGTGTGGCTGAAGCAGAAAAAAGAACAGGGAAGAATGCTGTCAACATGCAGGAGACTTACACAGTGTATCTTATTGAGACGAGGTAAGATGCTTTGCTTGATTTTCTCAGTGCTGCATCTCATAATTGTTGACACAATGAGACTCACCCTGTCAGAACTTCTGTTCAAAATCGTTCAAAATCTCATACAAGTGATTTCATTCTAGTCCTTGCACACCATGCATATGGAGTTACCATTCGTTTATTACATTTAAATTGTAGTTCAGAGCATACTAACTAGACACAAGATATTGAAACTGCCCTTTGCATTCACTAACACCAAACCTCACCATGTCACTTTTATAGCTATTGTATATGATCTTCTCCTCTTGACTATATCATTAAGGCCAGGGCTTTTGGCTTTTGAATGAGATTTGTGTGATGTGCTGTTTCGACTGATGAGCTGAACTGAAACCATGTGTTTTTTTATGGAAGTCAGTTTACATGCAAAATCAAGCTGATGAAAATAGTATTTCATAGCTTGTGACTAGCGATCAGCTTGGTCGATTAATCTGCCAATGTTTGGCCATTATGGTATTAGGGCTGAAACTAGCGTTTTTCTGATAATTGACTATAATCTAACGAATATAACGATAATCTAACGATTATTCGACTATTTGGTCGATTATTGCAACGATTAATCATTCGCTCTTAACCAACTATTCAGCTTGTACCTTAACTTAAAATGTGCTTACTAACAATAACGAGAACAAAATTATATTTTAAAAATATCTCTAAATTATATTCACTGAATTACAAGGGAATTTTTTATTTTTTTTAATTACGTTTAATTCAGTAAAAAAATTCACTGCAAAAAAATCCTATTGTAATCATGAGTTTTTGTCTTGTTTTCCATAAAAAATGTAAAAAATCCTTAAAACAAGATACATTTACTTTTAAGAAGCAACATATTAGATATTTAGACTTTCAGAGAATGTATTTTGTATATAATTGTATTTTTTCACTTTTTCATATTGCAAACTGCCATTGCAGTAAAGAAAAAAATATACTCTTATACAAGATGTATTCTCTAAAAGCAAGTCTAAATATCGTATATATTGCTTCTCAGGCTATTTTTTTTTATATTTTAAAATATTAAAATATTAAATATTTTATTCAGCATTCTCCAATAACAGTTTTTTCTTCTCTGAATGTAAATGTACATTGTTTTAAAGGAGTTTTAGATATTATTTTTGGAAAATAAGCCAAAAAAGTCTGATCAAAAACATATTTTGTTGCAGTTCATAATGGGTTAAGACTACACTCTCTCATCTTTATGTTCACTTCGATCCATCTGTAACTCATAAAAGCAAAATCTCTTTTCTTAATAGAGCTGTGCCGATTTTCTTCACAACAAGATACACACTGTGATACATAGGCTACAGTTTATTATGATTCAGTACATATCAAACCATCACGTTATAATCTAGCTGCAGCAAATGCACACGACATAGTGTGTCTCAGCCGGGTGCAGTTTCAATCTCTTCCCCCGTCACGTGACTCAGAGGCCACACAGAGAAATGCCATTTTTGGAGTTAGTTTATGACCCACTTCCCTATTATTTGAACTTTAATAAAGGATGCATTAAAGACATAATGGCAGGTTGTTTGCTTTTTAGATGATCTGACATGCAGGTTTTCCTTAAGTGGAATGCCAGATCCGGCTCTGCTTTATTTCACGATGTCAGTGCTTCTGTATTTACTTATTTTGTATTTTTGCATTATAATTCCCTCATACGTTGCATTCTACATCACCTGAAGCTTTTTGGAAAGTTTAGAGTGCATATGGACATGTGTTTTCTTCCTTTCCTCAGTCAGGTGCGAGCTGCGCTGCATTATTAGAGTTTCATATCTCACTTTATGTTAAATGATTAAATCAGATCAAACGACTATTCGACAATTAACATTTTTTTAGACAATTTTTTATTGTTGACATTGTCGATAACGTCGACTAATCGGTTCAGACCTATATGGGATTATCTAATTGGCCAATAACCCATTACAGATCCCAGTTTAGTATATTTCAAATTTTAAATATAAATTTTCCTTGTGAATATGAATGAGATAAGGCAGGTTTACACATTGATTTTCTAAATTAATTCTGGTCACTTAGTATTGGCACAGAGAACAGAAAAACATCAAAGTCGCGCCACACTAGACCAGTTCAGAAAATGTGTAAGTTAAAGTGGAGCTGGAAAGACGATCAGATTTCCTCCTCCTGAAATCCATCCACTTCATCCCGAATGTTTACTCAAGACTTCTTCCTGGACTAGGTGTGCCAGTTAACACATTCTTTACAGCGATAAATATGCTAAAAACTAAAGAGAATAATATTCCACTGGACAGGAAGTGACATGCTACAGAAGTACCACTTTTACCTCTCACTCTCCCCCCCATCACCATGCCAAGTTTTACTTTGAAAAGCGGGACGTGTCATTTTGGAGAGAGTGATGAGTCAACAGTTCAGGCAGATGTGCTTTTGTCTGTGTTTCCAGCAGAGCCAAACACACATGCTGGACAGAGAGCAATAATTATCACATGAATTCAAAACAATACTTAGTGGTCAAACTCATACTTATTTTGTGGAACCAATGCTTTTTTAAATTATATTTATTTTTTTAACAAACATGTTTTTTGGTATCGTCCTTCAACCGGAAAAGCACATGCAGAGCAAGCAAAGTGTGAGTGGAACTTGCTTTTTTCACCGTTCACTTTTATTGCATCGTCTGTTGCATCTTTTTAACATGCAATGTAAGTGAATGGTGACCGAGGCTAACATCCTGCATAACATCTCCCTTCGTGTTTAATGGAAGAAAGAAAGTCTTTATGGTTATAGCAACATAATGATACTTGACTTAGCAATCACAGCTAAAAATTCTTGCCTATATCACATCATTATGCTTGGAGATAACTACACAGTGCTGTATTGTTGCTCAGTCCCATGAAAGGGAAACACATGTTTTTGTAAGTTCCATGTGGAAGGCCTACTGCACACACACACACAGTATTTTTGTAGATCAGGCCGTAGAGAGCAGTTTGGTGCCACTAATCTTAGGGAAAGTCATACAGTGAGAGTGGAGAATGCCTCTCAGCCAATCCACGCTTTCTTTTGCTTTGACTTCACTGTGTATTATTTGCATGAAGCATATTATATGCTCTCGTTTCTTCCCTGGAGCCCTCTGGATGTTAAGCACTTATTTCAAAGTCTCTACCCTCTCCTTTTCCACTCTCGTGTCATACATATTCTTTCCAGTATCTCTTAAATTTTTGCATTTTTTCTTGTTTTTTCCCTAATGTATTATTCAGGGTTCCCACAACCTGAAAATATCAGGGAATTTAAAACGTGTCATTTCCAAGGCATGGAAAAGTCATGGAAATTAAAGTGAATGTTAAACCCTGTTTGGAACCTATTTCGCTTCTGATTTCTGACATGTTCGGCGTGTACAAGGAGGATTTATACATCAGGATTTGATTGGATTGTGGAAAGGTTGCATTCAATATCAGCTTTGAACCAGACATAAGTGCAAGTTGGCTACAACAACCACTTTGGCTATCGGTTAATATTGTCTAATATACAACAGTTAGTTCCGGTCCTTGAATCTGATGATGTGAGACGTTCCATGATTACTGATGGTATCACACTCAGACATTTTTTATTTTTTACTACATTACATATGTTAGCCAACAGGTGGTGGCTAAAGATCAGTTTTGTGTGTAATATGAGCCAGGTGGGTGACATGAAGTGTCATAATCATTCACAATAAGACCAGGGACATAGAATAAGAGAGTAAATTATAAGTCTATTATGATTTCATTTTTATCAACAAAAGCTTATGTTTTTATAGTGATATTTACAGTTATGCTCAGCTCAAAAATATTTACTTCACTAAAAATTGCTCTGTGAATGTAGTCTTTAAAAATGATCTTAAAAAAAATCCATATCCAGTTATCCCAAATGATCAGAAAGTCATGGAAATTCGATCTCTGTGGGGTTTATATCAGATTAATTTTATGTAAAATTTAAAATTCTGCATAACTTTTAACCAATATCACCTTTACCACTGAAGAGTTTTTATTATTTTAGAGAGATTGGTATATCCACAATTATGCAAACACTAACACACTTACCCTAACTTTACATTGAAAGGTTATTTGATATCTACAGTACTAGTGACCTTTTCATATATCATATTTTTTCTCATAGGCCAGTGGATGCTGCTTTGGAGGGAACCAATCCTGTCCCAGATTGTCTTTGGAGGCGTTACAGCGAGTTCGAGCTCCTTACAAACTATTTATTAGTCACCTATCCATTTGTGGTGGTTCCACCTTTGCCTGAAAAATGGGTATGCAAACAGGATGCTTTGGTTACTGCCACCTGATCTTTATATTTGATTTGCATTCATACATTGTAACTTCATACGTTTGATTGGTGTAACAGGCTGAATTTGTTTGGCACAAGCTTGCGGCAGACAACATGGATCCCGATTTCGTTGAGAGGCGCAGGGTCGGACTGGAGAACTTTCTGCTCAGAGTGGCATCGCACCCAGTCCTGTCCAGAGACAAGATCTTCTATTCGTTTCTCACAGAGGTAGAGAGCTCTCACTGACGCTGTCTAGAGGAAGTTGTTACTTTTAACAAATGGTTTATCAAAGCAGTAGCATGCAGGGTATGTGACTGGAGTGGAGCAACAGCGATTTTCAACCTTCCCTCAGAGGGTTTTCCATTTCACACTCCTCGCTCCATAGCACAATTTACACAGTTACCACTCTACTATAAATGTTCAGTATGGGCACAAGATAAAGTGAAATAATGTTTGTGCAATTTCCATACTGTTGCCAGCGCGATGCATTGGTATGATGATCACGATTCTTCAAAATTTAAACTACCGATGTTCATGTTGGTCCTGGCCTTCAATCATGTTGAATTCTGCTTTTGTGAAGAATCGATTTTAGATTTCCACATGTTACAGATGCTGTTGTGTGAACAGAATAAAACATTGTTTTAACTGGCATATCATGCTGATAATTTTCTCTGTCAGTGTCAGATATTGACGGATATCCCTTCTCTGCCCCACAGGCAAATTGTTGGAATGAAGCAGTGTTTGAGACAGGATTTCAGGCGAAGGTAAAACAGAACTTTAAGTTCGTTGGGTTCTTTTGCTCTTTAACCCTCCACCAGGAACTGTTAATTTTTTAATTCTCACTATAGTTTAATTTGCTGTGTTGATAAGAAGCTGATTAAATAAATTATGTGTAGATTTCAAATAAATACTAGATTCTATTTCCTAAAGACATGAAGGCAGCAAAGTGCTTCCAAGGCAGCAAAATAATAGTTTTAAAATTTTAGTTAATCTTTTTTGGCTTTGGTTCTGTATAAATGAAATGCTAAATATAGGCTATGCAAGGAAGACAACACCAATTATGATTTAATTTGCAAATAAATGTAAGAATGAAGGCCAGTCATAGCTCTGTATTAGGAGTGTAAATATTGTATTGTATCGTACGATACGACGCTCACGATTCAATACCATATGAATTGTACGATACATAAACAAGCACATTATTGAGTAATTAAAACCCAATCAGCGCAACATTCCTCGCTGGAGAGGCGGTGCCGAGCGCTCACTGGACAACAGAGCAACACACTTGCAGTACAAAGGCGAGAAGATCTATGGTAAGCGCCAAGTTGGTACAGCTTGTCCAATTTGTCAAACAACAGTCTCATATCCAGGCGCTACAGACATCAAACATGTCATTTTATTTATGCCGACATCGCCGCTTAAATCGGTGGATTTGTGATGCAGAAACACTGCAGCTGCTGAGCTTCCAGATGACATGGAGCATGACACTGAGCAGGATTCTCATAAGTAACAAAATAAAGCTTATTCAAAAAGCTGACAATGTAAGAATCCCGCAATTACATGACACTTATTTTTCTCTGGTTTTGACTTTGAAACGTAAACTTGTATGAGTACAACACTTGCGCATATATTATACAAAAAAAAAAATTACGGTAAAGTTTATGTCTAACATGAAAATAATTATGTGTGCTTATCGTTTATTGCTCAAGCTGCTAAATAATGTTAATTATGTACATGTATAGTAAAGCCAGAGATCAGGTTCCTCTTGAGTTTTTTTTTTTTTTCATTATTAAATAACATTGATATTTTTTTCCTTGCTACAATCACTTTACCTTATTAAGGCATGATTTTCTAAAAAGCTGCTTTGAAACAATGTGTATTGTGATAAATGCTATACAATTGTAAATGACACGAAACATTTGTGGGTGCAGTTTTTTTTTTTTTTTTAACATCGTATTGTGAAGCTTTGCATCATGCAATTTGTATATCATTACATGCCTACTCGGTATGCAAATATTATGATGATGAATGTTTATATGAATATTACGTTATGAATGCTGAACATTCTATCAGTGTCTTTTAAGAACAAAAAAAACCTCCCCTCTGGCTATATAGAATAAATATAACACCAATATTAGTTATCTATTAGTACAAGTCTGTTTTATGTGAGTAAACTGAGTAGATGTTGGTGGGCAATGTTTAAAACTAAAGGATCAGAGAAAGTATTTTAACACTGAAAAAGTTACACACTTCAACTTTAAGTAGTTTGGACTAAAATTAATTGCAGGAGTTCCCACTACTTCCTAGGTCCTTGTGGTGGTGCGGTTGCTCACCTCAATCCCAGTTGCCTCCGCTTCTGAGACCAACAATCTGCGCATCTTATCACATGGCTTGTTGTGCATGACACTGTGGAGAAGCCGCATGTGGAGGCTCATGCTACACTCCGCGATCTACACACAACTTGCCATGTGCTCCATTGAGATCAAGAACCACTAATCACGACCACGAGGAGGTTACACGGTGTGACTCTACCCTCCCTAGCAACTGGGCCAATTTGGCTGCTTAGCAGACCTGGCAGGAGTCCCTCAGCACACAAAGCAAATGTTCTTATTTGTATTGCGCTGCAATGGACGATTCCAGTGTAGACAGCTTTATTGATTATAAGGGGATCTATTTGCTTTTGATGTGACATGATGCGTCACTCTTGTCCAGTGTAGGCAGGGTGTTTTGATTTCTGAGTTTAGAACAAACCCTAACCATATATTTGAGGAATATCAAAACAGTGATGCCTTGCAAGCATTGTTAATAACGGTGTGCGAAGTGGCCAAATTGCTACTACAGTGAGAAATCTGTTATCGGTGTACTTGATGTAAACAAGCACAGGAAGTCTGTTGAACCAGTCATGTTCAACAGAGCAGAATTTTATGTTATCAGATAAACACTGCTATATGGCAGAAATATCCAGAATTTGATTGCTGTATTGCCGTGTTTATACTGTATGATCCCAGTAGTTTGAAAAGATTTTCATAAGGCGTGGCTCTAATCCCACTTTACCCCTTCTGAACAAACAAAGCACAGACATGAATCTGCCCATCAACATTTGGCTTGTGTCCTTTTTATAGGCTGATTCAAGATTAAAGGCTTTAAATGCCACATTCAGAGTGAAGAATCCAGACAAGTAAGTCATTTTTGCAGACCATATTATGAGTGTCATCTTGAAGTGTGAATGAAGTGCATAAAGACATGGCTGTATTGTTTGTTAACTGAACAATGTTAAGTGAAACTAACCTTGAGTCGTGTGTGTGTGTGTGTGTGTGTGTGTGTGTGTGTGTGTGTGTGCGCGCGCATGTGCGTGTGCGCGCGTCACAGACGTTTTGCAGAAATTAAACACTATGGAGATGAGCTGCAGTCTGTTATATCCCAGCTGCTGAGAGTTCGAGCGGTGAGTTTAAACAACCGATTGTGCTGCTCGAACTCTGCGACAAATTCTCTCAGTCCAACAAAATACTAATTCAAATACATATAAAATGTGTTTACATTTACTAACATGCTTCAATTCTTCTTTTTTAGAGAGCAGCTGATCGCCTATATGGAATCTACAGAGTGCATGGAAATTATGGTAGAGTCTTCAGGTGACGTTTTCTTAAAGGAATAGTTCACCCCCAAATTATTTTTTTTCATCATATACTCACCCACATATTGTTCTAAACCCATATGAACTTCTTTATTCTGTGGAAAACAAAAGGAGATGTTTTGCAGAATGTCCAGGCTGCTCTTTCCCATAAAACAAAAGCAGATAGTGAACACCTGTATAATCAAGCACCATAAAGGCACCACAATACTACCATAAAAGTAGTCCATACAACTTATATGCTATATTAAAATTTTTCTGAAGCTATGTAATAGATTTGTGTGATAAATAGACCAAAATTTAAGTTTTCCAATGAGCTCCCATTGTCCTGTAGATTTATCTTGAAACGGATAAGCATTTTTATGCTTCCTCAACAGTCATTTCAATATTGTGCCCTCAATTTGAAGGAGTCAGACATGTTTTGTGAAGTACTCCGTATACTGTCATTTCGAAAAGAGTTTTTGGGGTAATTCAGTTATTTTGTAGCTTTGGTCTACTGCAATGGCTCACTGTAACTCTTTGTTTGTTTTGGACAGTGAGTGGAGTGCCATTGAGAAAGAGATGGGAGATGGGCTGCAGAGCGCCGGCCATCACATGGACGTGTGAGTTCACAGCACACTCACAAGAGTCTTTGTTTTTTCTAGTTTTTTGGCTCTCTTGGGACCGTATTACCTTCTGAGTTCCTTATAGCAGATTAGAATGTTTTTTCTTTATTCATTTTGAGGGGTGGGGGAAGGGGGAAGGGGGAGGCGGGGGGCAGGCTTCTGTCAGGGGGGCCACTGAGTGCTGATAACTCAAAAAGGAGTGTTTTGTAAAGTATAGTCACCCTGTGCTATATTGAAAGCACTCACAACAATACATTATTTTATGTTTTAACTTTTTATTTAGTTTTTTTTTTTGGAAATATACACATTTCAAATCATCTGATTGGAGTATGTTCCAAAAACGTTGGGAGAGTTGTGTGTTTACCACTGTGTGACTACCGTTTCTTCCAATAACACTTATGCATACTGAAGAAGACAAAGGTTTGTTACAGGGTTAGTTCACCCAAAAATAAAACCAATCATTCCATCCCAGTTGTCTATGACTCTCTTTCATCAGCAGAACACAAACAAAGATTTTTAGAAGAATATCTTAGTTCTGCAGATCCATATAATGTAAGAGGATGGTAATCAGAACTTTTAAAGCTCCAAAGTCATTGACAGTCATTGAAAAAGCAATCCGTACTACTCCAGTGGTTAAATGAATGCCTTCTAAAGTGATATGATCACTTTGGTGAGAAGCAGATCAATATTTACTCCCTTTTACTATAATTGTTTACTTCCACATGCTTTGCAATGTGTGTTCATGAGAGGACAGAGTAGATGCGGCCTCTTGCATGATGTAGGCACGTTGGCATGTCCAGGCCAGAACTGATGCGATACAACCGCAAGTGAAGCTCTGTTTATTTACAACCGAATGCTGTTCACAAGCTTAATTGGTTTTGCTTTCAATTGAAGATGCCAGCGTGCCTACATCACGCGAGAGGCTGTGTGTACTCAGTCCTCTCATGAACGTGCATTGGAGAGCGACTGGGAGTAAACAATTACGAAGGTAATTGGTGCATGGTCCAAGATGAGAATTGGATGGATTTCAGTATTTGATGTGTCTGAGCTACAAGAGTTTCTTGTTAAAAGTAGTCAAAAACTAGCGGGTGAAAAAAATTATATTCTGTAGAAGTAGGATTTTTAAATCTACAGCTTTAACAAAGTCCAAATTCTGACATACATTTGCTTAATCACATGTGCAGGGTGCCAATGGAAAATGAGATGAATTAGCAGATTTGTCCAATGATGGATTAATAACCGTATTTAAGTCTCCTGCTTTAATGATGGTTGAATGTGAGAAGTCGAGCAGCAGTGAAAAAGTGTTATGGAATAAAGTTTTCGATATCTGCTTTGGAACCATAACTGACATATTGATGACATAATGTCCCTCTGTGTCCGCTATTGTTGTTTTGGAAACAATTGGTATTTTTTAGAAACTAGGATGGTCGAATTGCATTGTCTGTAGTATTTACCTGTATGTTCTGATTCTAAAAGGTGAGTATCTTGTAATAAGCATATGTCTGCCTTTAATTTGTTTTTAGATGGTTTAATATTTACTTGTCACAAGTCTATAATTTGGAGTCCAAGGCAATTCTCAAGTAAATTACTTATAAGTCTAAATTGATTGAGTCCGTGTCACAGAGTGTACCTGACACACACGCAGATTAAGACACAGGCCACTTTATGAGCCATTCTCATGTAGCCTTTATAGGATTAGTCTATGATTTTATTGCAGTTGCTTTTAATTGCATTTCTCTTACCTGGGCCGTTCCTGTTACCCTTGGAGAGCTCATTAAAAGATCTGAAATACAAAGGTGCTGTATGACAAACCCCAGGACTCTCTGTGATTCTACATGTGTGTGTGCTCCTGGTACTGAGCTGTAAAACACATTTGCAAGATTGATCTTAATCCTCTCTGATTTCCATTCAGTACAGTAAGGTGAGTCCTTGGGAGGCTCAGGTTTTGATTTGGCTGGCAGAGAGCTGCACAAATCTCCGGGAGCCATGGCCAAAACAATTAGCAGCATTTTTTTTTTTCAACCTTGTGATGCAGTATTTTCATTAGTGAGTTGTGAACCAGCCCCCTTCGTTTCTTCTCTTGTTTTTATTGCTGTCTGTTCTGACAGATTCCAGATTTCAGTACTCGGCAGAAAGGTCAAAGATCAGAGCCCAAAGTGCTGCCTGTCTGTCTCCAGACTGCATTTGGCAGCTGTCAGACTGTGTTATGGATCATGTTGCTCATGTATTCCAAAAAATTACTAAAAATGTCCAATACAGACTTGCTGTGGGTTTGCCATTACAGTAGTTCCACAAAGTTTACCACTGATTTAGAGTAGATAATACTAGAGGTCGACCCATACTGGATTTTGTCGATACTAATGATTAAGGTGGTGGAAAAGGCAGATATAACTGATTAATTGGTTGATATTTTTTAATTACATTTAAAGGTGATTGGTTCAAAATGCAGAACTTTTAACTATAAACAAGCCCGAAACACCAGGGACTTATTTTGAAATGAGAGAGCCTTGGTCCTGTTAAAATGTTCTATATTTAAATATTAAACAAATAAATAATTTTATAGCCTAAACTGTATATTCACCAAATGAAGGGTTTTTGTATATAGATACTTTACCAGATGAGGTTTAATGAGAAATACGTATTATATGAAGTTGGAGACATGATGTATGTGGTAACGGTGCATGTTTCCATATAAACGCATTTTAATGGTATATATCTCAATTTTTAACAGTAATAGTATACATCATAATCACCATTTTTGCAGGAAAAACAAAAAGAAAACATGGTTTAAATATTAAATAATTATGTGGTAATGCTCTTTTGGGATAATCCATTTAATTAAATACATTAACAATGAAAAGCCATTTGATTATTTTCTTTTTTTATTTCGAACTTGTTAGACGCAAAACAAAAGTTAAGATTATTCATAAAGAAAATGAAAAAGTCTTCACGTTATGTAACTAAAGACTCAAAGCAGTAAAATATTATAAAACAGATCTATTTACAGTTGAAGACAGACATTTAGATACACCTTAGCCAAATACATTTAACTCAGTTTTTCACAATTCCTGACACTTAATCATAAAAAACATTCCCTGTCTTCAGTCAGTTAGAAACACTACTTTATTTTAAGAATGTGAAATGTCAGAATAAATGTAGAGAGAATTATTTCAGCTTTTATTTATTTACGTCACATTCCCAGTGGGCTAGAAGTTTATATACACGTTGTTAGTTTTTGGTAGCATTGCCTTTTAAATTGTTTAATTTAGCCTTCCACAAGCTTCTCACAATAAGTTGCTGGAATTTTGGCCCATTCCTCCAGACAGAACGGGTGTAACTGAGTCAGGTGTGTAGGTCTCCTTGCTCGCACACGCTTTATCAGTTCTGTCCACAAATTTTCTATCTGATTGAGGTCAGGTCTTTGTGATGGCTACTCCAATACCTTGACTTTGTTGTCCACAAGCCATTTTGCCACAACTTTGGGGGTATACTTGGGATCATTATTTATTTGGAATACCAATCTGTAACAGAGCTTTATCTTCATGGCTGATGTCTTGAGATTTTGTTTCAATGTATCCACATAATTTTCCTTCCTCATGATGCCATCTTATTTTATGAAGTGCACTAGTTCCTTCTGCAGCAAAGCACCCCACAACATGATGCTGCCACCCTCATGCTTCACGGTTGGGTTGGTGCTCTTTGGCTTGCAAACCTCACTCTTTTTCCTCCAAACATAACGATGGTCATTATGGCCAACCAGTTCAAATTTAGTTTTTATAGACCAGAGGATATTTCTCCAAAAAGTAAGATCTTTGTCCCCATGTGCACTTGCAAATTGTAGTCTGGCTTTTTTATGGTGGTTTAGAAACCGTGGCGTCTTCCTTCCTGAACAGCCTATCAAGTTTTACTGTGGATATAGATACTTGTCTACCTGTTTCCTCCAGCATCTTCACAAGGTCCTTTGCTGTTCTGGGATTGATTTACACTTTTCGCACCAAACTACGTTCTTCTCTAGGAGACAGAATGCGTCTCCTTCCTTAGTGGTATGATTGCTGCATGGTCCCATGGAGTTTATTCTTGTGCACTATTGTTTGTACAGATGAACGTGGTACCTTCAGGCAATTTGGAAATTGCTCCCAAGTATGAACCAGACTTTTGGAGGTCCACAATTGTTTTTCTGAGGTTTTGGCTGATATATTTAGATTTTCTTATGATGTCATGCAAAGACATGAGTTTGAAGTTAGGCCTTAAAATACATCCACAGGTGCACCTCAAATTCAGTACACTTCCTATCAGAAACTAATTGGATTATTGACTAAAGGCTTGATATCATTTTCTGGAATTTTACAAGCTGCTTAAAAGCAGTTAACTGACTCACTGGAATTGTGATATAGTCAATTAAAAGTGAAGCAATCTGTCTGTAAACAATTGTTGGAAAAATGACTCATGTCATGCACAAAGTAGATGTTCTAAATGACTTGCCAAATCTATAGTTGGCTCAAATTAAATCTGTGGAGTTGTTAAAAAATTTGTTTTAATGACATCAACCTATGTACATGTAAACTTCTGACTTCAACTGTATATGGCTGTTTCTGAAAGCTTTGGCACCTGACTTACTGCCTTGCTGCCTAATCGGTTAAAGGAATAGTTCACCCAAAAATGAAAATTCTCATCATTTATTTACCCTCTGACTTTATTTCTTCTGCTGAATACAAAGATTGTTAGAAGAAAATCTCAGCTCTTCAGGTCTATTCAATGCAAGTCAACATTGTACAAAACTTTGTAGTCAACAGCTCGTAAAGGCATTATAAAAGTAATCCATAATACTCTAGTGGTTAAATGTCTTTTAGAAGTGATATGATGGATGTGGGTGAGAAACAAGTTTTCTTTTTACTATGAATCTCCACTTTCAAACAGCCCTCCTAAGCGCTGTTCTCTCCTAAGAGGAGTTCTTGTTTTGCTTTTGCGATTCGCATTCTTCTTGCATATCGCCACATACTGGGCATGGAGGAGAATTTATAGTAATAAAAGACCTAAATATTGATCTGTTTCTCACTCACACCTATAATATCGCATCTGAAGACATGAATTTAACCACTGGAATTTTTAACCCTGTTGACTTGCCTTGAATGGACCTACAGAGCTGAGATATTCTTCTAAAAATCTTTGTTTGTGTTCTGCAGAGGAAAGAAAGTACGCATCTGTGATGGCATGAGGGTTAGAAAATGATGAGAGTGAACTATACCTTTAATGCCATTACTGACAGTTGTTTTTTTAAATAAATGGGACTGTTAAAGAAACTGGTCTCAAAACGGCTTGAAAGACACCATATTTTCATCCTACCTCCATATACAGTTTCCAAAGGCAGTATTTTCCAAATTGGGGCACAGCCTGTGAGCTGACATTTGTGCACCTGTGACCACTCATCAGTTGAATGGAGCATGCTCAGCAGCCGTAAACAACAAAACTGTTGCACCAAAATACACCCCTAATTAACAAGTTTATCATCATTGCTACTTATTTGGGACACATTCTGTTCCGTATTTTCACATTACCCTGTATTTTTCATCACTCCAAGCGCATAATCAGGCACTTTTGTTTGTTGCAGATATGCTGTCTTTATGGATGATATTTTGGAGGAAGAGGAGCATTATGCTGACCAGCTGAAGGAGTATCTTTTCTATGCAGACGCATTAAGGTACAGCATTCATGTTTCATTGCATGAATGTCCTCATCTTAAATGTGAACCGTTGCATGCCGAAGGCAAGCTGTTATAACAGAGAGCTTTGTGAACTGGTTTATAATGATCATGACTCCTGTTTGCACTCTTCCCTGAACCCTTGGGAGCTGATGGCCTCCAATGGCCAATTAAGTTCCACATGGAAGTTTACATGGATTGTAAACACAACCCCCATCAGTGCCCAGTTTCCTTAGTGATCACACTGCAAGGAACCCATGCTTTCAGTTACCAACTTCCATGAGAACTTCTGTTTTATGGCCGAATATCTGGAGAACTATCAGATATTTTTCCATGTGCACCCAACCCCCCAGTTTGTTTTAATTACATACTAAAAGTAATTTTTTTTAAATATTTTTGTCAATGTATCTAAGCCTAACCTGTTCTTAGACCGCATGCGTTTACTGTATATGAACACTAATTCAAAAATTAAGTCAGTAAAACTTAAAAAGTAAATCTTTAGTACACATAACACACCAAAGGTGAATAGCAGTGGCATATATTTGAGATGTCTGTACTCTGAAAGCGATGCATGGCACATAAATTTAAATCCTTATGAGTTGCAGTATTAAGTCTTATGTTCTTTTTGTTGAATAGCAATACCATTTGAAATCAAGCTATCCTTTTATTATTATATTATGTTTTTATTATTATAATTGTGTATTTCTTAATTTTTTCTATATTTAGATTTTTTTGGTTTATGTGCCTTCACAGGGCAGTGTGTAGGAAGCATGAGCTCACACAGTATGAACTGGAGATGACTGCCCAGGATCTGACCTCTAAGAAACTGCATCGGGAGGAACTTGCCACTGGGGTCAGTGTCCACCAAGTCACATGATACCACTCAAAGATAGGAGAACTCATATCACCCCTCTTACTTCTGGAATGGGGGACTTTCCAGCATGACTTAAAGGGATAGTTCACCCACAAATTCAAATATTCTATGATCATTTACTCATGCGCATGTGGTTCCAAACACATATTATTTTCTTGCAACATAAAAGGAGACGTTAGGCAGAATGTGAGATTCCGTCACCATTTACTTTAATTGCTTCTTTTTTTATATACAATAAAAGTGGATGTTGACCAAGACTGTCAGTCTCTAACATTCTGCCTAACATACAGGATCCTTTAGTGTTCCACAGAAGAAAGTCAAATGGTTTTAGAATAACATTAGGGGAGTAAACTGACAGAATTTTCATTTTTGGGTGAACTACTTCTTTAACTCCAATTATTTCCCCAACTCAAGCTGGCAAAACCATAGCACAACAAAGCTTTAGAATGTCTTAAGATTTGCATATTCAATACAATTTATGGAGCTTGCAGTTTTCTTGAATTAATTCTATAGACATAAGACATTCTGACCCAATTGTCCTATATGGCTCATTACAGTAATAGGCCCACTTGGCCAAAAAATGGGATGAAAAGGTTTGACTTCCATATTTCAGCATTTTGCAAATAAGCATGGGAGGTAGAGTGTAGCTTACTGTGGGTGTCATGACATTGCTTTTCCTGTGTAGACGGTACGGACCTTCTCTCTGAAGGGGATGACCAGTAAGCTGTTTGGACAGGAGACCCCAGAGCAGAGAGAAGCCAAGCTGAAAATGCTGGAGACACAGATCGAGGAAGGAGAGGAATTGGTGAAAAAAAGAAATGTAGAATGCGAGTATGTGGTGCACTCAAGTTTTTTGCATTGAAAAGAATGACAATGACTTTAAATACTCACAGAGCAGCATTATTGTAGTGCATCTATGTCATGGCAACTCTCGTAAAGATTTAGCACGTTAATATGGGGATGTCATATTGATATATATAATTGGTCTTGGCAGATTAGATCTGCTACGCAAGTACAGAGACCTGCTACTGCTAAAACAAACACAGACATACTGAGTTAAGCACGTGGAGCTTCTGTTGCTGCACAATTAGAAAATCACAAGACATGCTGCATCAAGCATGTATGACATACTGCTGCACAATTAGACATAAATACATTCCCCATGTAGCCGATTTAGACAAGTGAAACTGGGGAGGAGGGTTTCAGAGAAAACATCTCAGATACGTGAAACTTAACACTGGTTCCCTGGGTGGGAATGAGATGCTGCGTAATCGCATTGAGAAACACCCTGAGTGTCATGTGGTCTGAAGCCTTTGTACAATCACTGCAAATTATTGGCTGGTGATGCTTAAGTGACGCCCCTAGGGAGCTATGTCACAGGCTCTTTGTCAATGTCACAGAGCTTTCTGCAGGAAGGCATGAGCCTATGCAGCTGCTAGAGAGTATGGCCAGCTTACGCAGCATCTCATTCCCACTCGGAGAACAAGGGTTACGTTTCACATAACCGATACTTTCCATTTAGTATGAACTCGTGCTGCGAAATCGCATTGGGAACGATATACACTGGCAGCCATAAGTTTGGAATAATGTACAGATTTAGCTGTACCCATGGTACTTTAATTCACCAAAGTGACATGCAGCTGATCACAAAGTATAGTCAGGACATTACTGATGTAAAAAGCAGCACCATCACTATTTGAAAACTATTCAAAACTAGACAGGCCCCATTTCCAGCAGCCATCACTCCAACACCTTGTCCTTGTGTAATCATGCTAAATTGCTAATTTGGTACTTGAAAATTACTTTCAAACACAGTTGAAAGCTATTTGGTTCATTAAAAAATGCCACAGTATGCAATAGTCTGGCATGTCTTAAGGTCAATATTAGGCCAAAAATGGCAAAAAATAAACTTTTTCAAGAAACTCAATCACCTGCGTGGTCGACGAACGGGCAAAAAACTAAAAAAAACAAGTTAAAATACCTTGCATCTCCTGATAGCATCCCGAAAGAATAATGGGACAAACAAAGCGCTCGCGCATTGCTTCGCCATCGCTCCGTTGGGGAATATTCTCTTTTTCCAGCCCCCTTGTTCTGCAGTCGGGCTCACCGTTCCATGCATTATCCCATCTGCTGAGAGCTATGCGCTTCGAATGGGGAGGGTTGAGAGAGAGAAAGGCTGCTCGTCCATTGCCTTATTTATGTGAATTCTCCCAGAACGACACAGAAAAAAGACAATAGGGACAAATGGGCCAATTTTTTTCCTTACCTTCAAATTCTCTCATACAGAATTTTTAATAGCGTTGGTCTTAATTTAATCAGACGTTGGTACAACACAGGCCAGATGATATCGTGCACTGAAGAACAAAAAATCGGACTAGATGGCACCAAATCAAGCGCTTTTATGAAGCCTGTGTCTTGGCTCCCTAGGGGCATTGCTTAAGCACCACCAGCCAATAAATTGCCATGATTGTACAAGGGATTCATACCACATGACAATCATGGCGTGCCCCAATGCGATTACGCAGCTCGAGTTCCTACGAAAGGGAACTCTGGAAGTGCACTGCAGTGAAACCTGCTTACTTGCAAAGCAATTTTTCCCCCTTCTACCAATGGGCCGGATTACAAATATGCACTCTCACAATGTTAAATTTTTTGTTTAATAGTATTTATAAAAACTAACAATTATTATTGTATAACTTATTTACTAAAACATGCTATTCAAATGTACAAATTAATGTTCAACTGACAAGCAATATAATTCAAATTTACATTTTCAAGAAAATTAATCTCATCACATTGTCTGTACATTTACGTATCCAGGCAAACAAAAGGCAAAGGTTTCCCCAGCGGACATTAACTTTAGTGTGCACTAGGTCACTGACTAGCTGAGGTAAAATTTTGCTCAATTACCGAAGAAATGATGAACAAGTAGTGCATGCTAGAATCCTGCAGTGATCAGGTCTGCTTAGAACAAGCGACCTCTTCTGGTCAATAGCTGTAATAGCATCATAGCCTGAACGCAATCTTTACACAATCCCTTTTTCAGTTAACTAAAATCAATCCTCAGCCTTGTCCAACGGGCTGTATTCAACGACACTATATGGCCTGTGGGCCGCCAGATGCCCATCCCTGGCTTACGCCATGTGAACTGTTTGGCTTGACATATCACATGTGAGCGAGCTGATTGCCATTCAGAGTTTCATGCCTGAACATAGTCATTTAGCACCTGGTTAAACTGGATTGTGGATGATTAGTGAATAAGATGCCTGTTTTTCTGTGAAAACTGCGCAACTGTTGCATAAATGTTTTCTATGCATTTCATCCCAGCATGACACCTGTTTGTTTGAATTGAAGAATCTATTTCATTCCAAGAATGTTTTAAAATCATTGTGTCTTTGTGTGTAGAGAGTTTGTGAAGAATGCATGGGTGGATATTGAGAGGTTCAAAGAGCAGAAAGACCATGATCTAAGAGAGGCTTTCATCAGATATGCCATCATGCAGATCCGCATGTGCAAAAAGGTGAGCAATATCAATGTCAAAAAAAAAATTTTCTTTGCAAAGTTAGCAAAACAAGTCTAGTTTTTATGTCTGACCAGATTATTTTAAAGTCAATAAGAGAAGTAGTAGATTTATAACACAAGCATGTTGGGCTTTAAGGGAATTCAAGTTTGGAACAACGCTAAAGAATGCTTCAGAAAGATGTGAAGGTCCAGCCACGACACCACAACACCAGAAGGCCTTGCAGACATTGATACACACACTCCTAGAGACTGACCGGGGGAGAAAGAAGTCTTCTATTTTGACCCACACAACGGTTGTGAATGGAAATGGACAATTAATAACTTAAAGGATTGTTCACCCAAAACTGAAAATTCTCTCATCATTTACTCATCCCCATGTCATCCCAGATGTGTATGCATTCCTTCATCTCAGCTCTGTAGGCCCATACAATGCAAGTAAATAGTAGCCAGAACTTTGAAGCTCCAAAAAGCACATAAAAGCATCATATAAATAATTCATTAGACTCCAGTGGTTTAATCAATGTCTTCTAAAGCAATATGATAGGTGTGGGTGAGAAACAGTCAATATTTAAGTCCTTTAAGACCTTTTTCCTATACCCAGTTGGTGGTGAAATTCTTTTAAGAATACTAATCACCAAAAAGTGCCGATTTATAGTAAAAGAAAAAGGACTTAAATATTGATCTGTTTCTCACCAACACCTGTTATATCGCATCTGAGGCCATGGATTTAACCACTAGAGTCTTATGGATCACTTTTATGCTGCCTTTATGTGCTTTTTGGAGCTTCAAAGTTCTGGTCACCATTCACTTGCATTGAATGTACCAACAGAGCTCAAATATTATTCTAATAATATTTGTTTGTGTTCCACAAAAGAAAGAAAGTCATACACATCTGGGAAGGCATGAGGGTCAGTAAATGATGAGAGAATTTTTATATTTGAGTGAAACATAACTTTAACACACAAAGAAGAAACTAATTAATCCTGGAAACTCTGAAACAATGTAATGATTTATTGGAAATGTGATAATGTTTTTCTTTTTTGATGATATCTATGCCTTTTGATGCTAATATTTGTGCTAAAATCTTACCTTTTATACTTTCTTTGAACGTTTTCTACTTGGGTTCACCAGTAAATAGTCTTAAACACATTTCATGAAATGCTGAATCAATTAAAAGCAAGGATTACATTGGTCAAGACAAAATGTGAGGTTGGATTTTGGGAGAGAATAACATTTCACAGTCTACCCAGCAGTTCCATTTTTAGCATACCCACAACCCTCCCCATAATTGTGGTTATGTCCATCTGGAACATGTCCAGTTTCTTTGGAACATGTGAAATGATCTTTATCACCTGCACACCAAGAGTCAGATTTCCTATTAAGGAAAGTAACTGGTCTAATTCACATCAACTAAAATTGCCCTGACACTCATACCGCAAACACAATCTCATCCCTGGTGTCCCATCAGAACATACTGGTCTGCCACTTATCTGCACATTCAGCTACAAAACACCACCGGTTAATAACCACTGACCCCCTCCCTGTATATGGTCCAATTCAGCTGAGAAATATTAGTATGCTGTTTATGCTTAATTCGAGACCTTACTCTGCCTATTTTCTTTGTTGTTTCAGCTTTTACTATGAATGCCATATTTGTAATTTTTATGATGAGTGGGTGGGTCAATGTTTTCATAAATCTGGCTGAAGGAACACTGGAAATGCATGATATAATAATTTCCTCATTTTAGCTCTGCGTGAGTATATAATTCAGTCTGACCCGGACCATTCAGTTCATGTTTATAGTGGGACAGAGATGACCATTTGTATATTCTGTTAAAAACATTGTTTAACACTAATAAAACCTGATATTTCTAATACATTATAATTTGTCTTGTGTTTTCATATGCAAAGGTAGTCATTGTGCTTTAGTCGTGTAATTGGTCATCTTAAAATAATTTTTCTTTTGGTAAACCTTTGTGTGTGTTTCTCATTTGCACATATGAATGCACTGGGTTTGCTAGTATGGATACAAAAATCTGTAAACTGTATAAAGTGTAATCTATTACGGGTTTTATCATTATAATTAAATTAAAGAAAGTTAAAGGTGACCAAACGGAATTGCATATTGATTTTCAGATTTCTCCAATTGGTCAACAAATAGATAGTCGTGCCCCAAATTAATGCCAAACAGACTATGAGGAGGAATGTTCAGTTGTTTCAGAGTTGTAGAGCAGAAACAACTGAAACTTATGCAAATTTAGAACAAGTGAAATGGCCAGGTGTTTATTCTCAGAATCATCTATGAAGTCATCTAGGGATGGTCACTAACATTCCATCGTGATTTTACTTTTTCTAGTACTCTGTCCACTTGAGTATATTATATTGAAATTGAGTCAATATCAGAACTTTTATTTAATTAAAGGAATATTCCTGGTTCAATTCAAGTTAAGTTTGAATGGCGTAGCCAGAAACAAAACTTTAGGTGTGCCAAGAGAAAACTGGGTGTGCAAGAACTAAGGCACAATTAAATGAAATTTAGTGCATTTCCTATCAAACAAATCCCAGATCCCCAGCCTTCTACGTGACACCTCCTTGAAAGCTGCCACCCTCCCTATTTCTGCGCACCACTCCCGAAATTGCAATCCAGCCGACTCCCATCCCCTTAAAATAATCTGTCTGCCTAACATACTGTAACACTGGTTAGGACCCAGTTTTTTCTGTGTTTATATATTGATGACCGCCTCATTGCCTAAAATACAGAGTCTGGGGTAAAATTAAATTTGAGAGCCCAATACTTCACGCATAAAACTGAACCTTCAACCAAAATTCTTGGATCTTAACATACCACTAAAAAACATGGGTTGTGTCTCCATCTTCTGATTGGCATCACCAGCAGGTGGGTGTATTTTTAAGACCAAGCCTTTACAATCTAGAGGGTGTCCAATAGAATCTATGTAAAATCTTGAATTGTATAAGGCGCACACTTGCATCTCTAGATACAGACTTGAGTTTTTTTTAGAATCCTAGCCTACACTCCCTCCTCCAATACAAAGTTTAAATCTTCCATAATCTCTTGAGACAAGTTGAAGCTCCGTCCCCCAGACTCTGAATTAACAGGGAGTAATACACTGATGCCTCATGACCTTTTCCAAATGCAGTAATCACCGCTCCCAGAGTATCTGCAGCTTTATGGGGGTACAGAGCAGATTGCGTAGCTGTAAGAGATCTGGGAATCCCAAAATGTTGAATGAAATTTCAAAAAAAGGATCTCAGTACTCCACTCTCATATAGGTTACAGAGTGTATTAACCAGCAGGATTTATCAATACATAATTTTGGGTTCTGCTATATGCTCGAGGAAACATTTAAATAAATGTCTGAATTAAACACACTGGACACTTTTGTCCATACCGAGTGCAAATGCGAGATAATGGGGTGTAACTTTACGTCTCCAATTAGTTTGATAGAAAGGCTTTGCATTGGTGAAATAGGTGCAAGTACTTCCTGTCGAATACAAAACCAGGGAGGGGCTCTCGGGTGGAAGCGACCAATGAGCCAAATGTCTGGGACCGAATGCATAATAATCTTGTGTAGGCCTAGCCCACCATTGTCAATTGGCCTATGTAATTTATTGAAATGTAATCTGGGACACTTTCCGTTCCAAATGAAGGACTTTGCTATGTTATCAAATTGCTTGAAATAAGAGAGGGGGACATCTACAGGGAGAGATTGTTGCAGGTAGTTGTATTTTGGAATACAATTCATTTTAATAACATTAACCTTCCCAATCATAGATAAATATAATGAAGCCCACCTTCCCACATCGCTCAAAAACCTTTTTTATTAAAGGGTAAAAATAACACAAATTTGGAAATAAAATGCCAAATACTTAATGCCCTGTTTGGGCCACTGGAAGGCGCCAGGCTGAAAAGCTGTTACTGGGCAGTATGCTGTCAGAGCCAAAGCTCAATGAGGGAATGGTAGAAAAAGACTCTCTGCTTTATATATCTATAAAACAAACTTCAGCCAATAGGCAGAATAAACACAAAGAACGTGTATATTCATTGTTCATTTCCTCAGGCAGTCAAACGAATGATCAGTGAGCAGGCTCATTCGACTGCTACATGAGTGCAATAAATGACCCAGTCACTCCAATGTCCTGCAAGAAATACTACACAAAACAAACTCTTAATGAGGCATAAGCACAAAGACCATGCAGATTCATCCACAACACTGTACCAAAAGAGTGCCACTACACAAAACAACTCCAGCCGTTAGGCGGCACCAGGGGTGTAAAGTAAAGAATTACAAATACCCGCGTTACTGTAATTAACTACTTTTTCCCAAGAATTTTACTTTTTTAAGTAGTTTAAAAATATTAAACTTTACTTACTTGAGTATATTTTAAGTGCTGTAACTGTACTTTTACTGCGCAATTTTCCCTCCATCAGTGTTCGCTACTTCCCTGTCCTGATTTTATTTTATCTATATACATGATTGGCTAGGAAGAGTCTTGGTACTCCCGTCAAATCAAATCACACGTAAAAAACTTGAACGGCAGCTTCAGATCTGGCACCAACTGTTATGGATCTGGAGAATGCCTCAAGCATAGTTTACAGCTGAACATAACCGGCCGCTTCTAAAAGGGCTTTTCGCAGTGAAAAAGGCCAATTGCTTGATTGTGTCCTGTGAGTTTAACTTGCTCAAGCCAGATATCATCATTAATCCTGCCTCTAATTTGAAGAAACATATCGTGGTAAAATTAATATTTCTGCTTTCTAGATTCTATGTGTCTGTAATGTAGACTGTAATTGAACTATCTGTTTCTGAGATTATTGGGCTTCTGTGAGATATTAATGGAATGTTATCAATAGGGCTGGGCAATACAATTATCTAGATGTTTATCAGAAAAAAGAGAGATGTCCTCGATCAAACTTTTGGATAGTTTTCTATATTTAGCCTATATTCCACATCTAGAACAGGGGTGTTCATTTCATCAATCGCGATAGCAAGAGCACCACTGGTTGGTTGATCTAGATGAAATATAAAAGATTGACTTTTTATTTCCTGATGTCTGTAGCTGCGTATTGTTTGATTGAAAGGTTGCTAATGTTGCTAAATAAACTATCATTTCTCCAATGCCCGTCTTGATGAGGATTTAATGTATGCGCAGTCATTTATGTCTAAAGTGAATTTAAATAGTGGGACAAAAAGAGTATTTGCATCAAAATGTTGGACTTGAAGTGTACATGTAACCAAATTGAGCACTGTCTTGTAGGCTATGTCATATAAAGTCTATCAATCAAATAACATTATCAAGGAAACGAGAAAACCACTCACTACATTTGGCTGAATAACTTGAGTAGCTTTAAAAGAATGAATGTAATAGAATAAAACTGTGACATTTTTTAATAATACTGACCCCTGATGTAGGGAGTGTGTTAATTGGCATAATAAATTACCAGGAAAGTAGAGATGATAAAATAATTTATAATTACGCTTAGCCTTTATAAAGATAGAAAAGTATCAACATTTGCAGAGCAATACTTCAGCAGAACAATCCACCAGTCACAAACTTCAGAAAATTGTGCATCATGCATGAGAACACAACTATTGCTGGTCTTAAAAGAAACAAGACAGGAGGACAATGCGGCCCCATATGTGCTACTTAAAGGAATAATTCATACAAAAAGGAAAATTATCTTATCATTTACTCACCCTCATGCCATCTGTGTGTGACTTTCTTTCTTCAGAACACAAATTTCTTCAAACACAAGATTTCAGCTCTGTAGGTCCATTCAATGTAAGTGAAGGGGTGCCAAAATTTTGATGCTCCAAAAAGCACATAAAAGCAGCATGACAGTAGCAAATACAACTCCAGTAGTTTAACCCATGAATTCAGAATTGATATGATATGTGTGGGTGAGGAACAGATCAATATTTAAGTCTTCTCTCTGCCCAGTAGCTGGCGATATGCATGAAGATTGTGAATCACCAAAAACACAAGAAGTGAAATTTAAAGTGGAGATTGACTGAGCAGGGAGGAGGGAGTAAAAAAGTAATTAAATATTGATCTGTTTCTCATGACTTCTATCATATTGCTTCTGAAGACATGGATTAAACCACTGGAGGCACATGGATTAGACTACTTTTATGCTGATTTGTGGAGCTTCAATATTTTAGCACTGATTCACTTTCATTGTATGGACCAAAAGTGCTTAGAAATTCTTCTAAATATCTTAATTTGTGTTCTGCATGAAAGAAAGTCATACACATCCAGGATGGGTGGAGTAAATGATGAGAGAATTTTAATTTTTGGGTGAATTATTCCTTTTAAATGTGATGTACCAAACAACGTTTCCCATGCCTGCTCTACCTCCTCTATTGTGCAGGACATGACGTGCCAAGTGATCCTGCTTATTTACATTTTTTACAATCCTTGCATTGTTTGAACATGTTTTATGTGCAACAATAACGCTTTGTCGGCATTAAGGGAAATTTAGACACTACACATGAACTGATTTTAATGTAATTGTTTCATACATTATGATTTAAAATGGTGATCAGTGTACTGAAAATAACTTTTTAATGTTTTAATTTCTGTTATCATGTCTCCTTTTATTTTTTAAATCAGATTCATGTAGTGTTTATCATAGATAAGTGATGTATTTTAAATGTTGGCATACAGTGTTCATTATAATGGGATAAAGGTTTTGCAACTCAGTACTCAATACTCACTACTCATGAGTATTTTTAAATGAGCTACTCTTTTACTCATACTTGAGTAGTTTTTAGGACAGCTACTTTTACTCTACTCACAGTACCTTTTTTGGGAAGTAACAGTACTTCTACTTGAGTATGATTTATTCAATACTCTTTCCACCCCTTTGCGGCACCAGCACAAAACGAAACAAAAAAGGCGCTCAGTTTTCTCAGATGGTCAAGTGAATGTTCAGTGAGTCTGTCCACTTGGATGCAATGTGAGTACCAAAAATAACTTACTCAGTCCATTAACTTTATGAATGACATCGCTTGCTGGAGAAATGTAAACATTTTGCGGCCATCCTTAGCATCTGTTCTCAATTTGGCCAGGAACATCAGTGCAAAAGCAACCTTTCATTGATGTAAGAGTTTCTTGCATTCCTTGAATCAATCACGTTTCTCTCTTGTCAAATTCGCAAAGTCTGGGAACAAGAAAATGCTGTGATTCTTCCAAGAAAGCCTACCTTTACTTCTCGCTTCGCTTAACATGAGATCTTAAACAGAAGATGACGTTATTCCACCGGTTATGATTCTCCAAATCCTCCAACTTCTCCCAGACGTGCTCCAAATCCACCTTGGTTGCTAGCAGATTAGCAGCTAATTCCCTCTTCGATGACTCCAGATAATTGCTCCGTTTCTCGACATCCCCTGCTCTTAATAACCACCTCCGTGAATTTCATCTCCATGGCAGTGATCGATCGACATATTACAGCAAGATCCTCTAAGTCAGCAACGAACTTCGTCAGCATTGCCAACATTGCCGGCAATTCTCGCTGAATTTTCCTAAATTCTCTGGACAAATCGGCTCCCTGGCTTGCGGCCTGCTGCTCAGGGGCTTCAGCTTGAGCATGTAAGTGTCTTTTAATCTCCAGAGCCCGAGGATTTTGAATTCTTGTACCTATTCAAAATGTTTTTTAAACATTCTTTGTATTTATGGAGTACATGGGGGGTTGGTTCATAATAATAATAAAAAGAAAAATAATACTGTTACATTAAACATTAAGACAATAAAAATAAAGGAGATTACCTTGAGATTTTTCTTCAATATTTCCACATAATTTTCCTTCCTCATGGTGCCATCTATTTTGTGAAGTGCACCAGTCCCTCCTGCAGTAAAGCACCCCCACAACATGATGCTGCCACCCCCATGCTTCATTGGGAAGTTGTTCTTCGGCTTGCAAGATCACCCTTTTTCCTCCAACCATAACGATGGTCATTATGGCCAAACAGTTAAATTTTTGTTTAATTAGACCAGAGGACATTTCTCCAAAAAAGTAAGATCTTTGTCCACAAGTGCACATGCAAACTCTAGTCTGTCTTTTTTATGGTGGTTTTGGAGCAGTGGCTTCTTCTTTGCTGAGCAGGCTTTCAGGTAATGTCGATATAGGAATCGTTTTACTGTGGATATAGATACTTGTCTACCTGTTTCCTCCAGCATCTTAACAAGGTCCTTTTGCTGTTGTTCTGGGATTTATTTGCACTTTTTGCACCAAACTATGTTCATCTCTAGGAGACAGAATGCATCTCCTTCCTGAGCGGTCCCATGGAGTTTATTCTTCTGCACTATTTTTTGCACAGATGAACGTGGTACCTTCAGGCATTTGGAAATTGCTCCCAAGGATGAACCAGACTTGTGGAGGTCCACAATTTTTTTTCTGAGGTCTTTCGATTTTCCCATGATGTCAAGCAAAGAGGCACTGAGTATGAATGTAGGCCTTCAAATACATCTACAGGTACCGATTTACAACTTATAAACTCTAAAAGCTTTTTTCACCGGGACTTGTTATTAAATGTGAGTGAAATAATGTGTTGTATTCAATTCGTGAACTTTCTGATCTGATCGGCACGATAATTTGACCGTATATTTAACAGTATGTTTACAGTAAAAAAAAAATAAAAAATAATATTTCACACGTTATGGAAGCGGAATATTCCTTATTTGTCAGCAAATTAAAAAGCACCTGTTAAGACTTAGTTATATTGCCAGTATGTATTGTAAAGCCTTTTAAGCAACACCCATTTCATGTTATTCAGATTCAGGCGATTGATTTTTTGTTCTGCACGGTCAAAACTAGTATGCCAAAATATTTATGTATTTTTGTTTAAATGACTCAAGAGCATACATACAGTTCCTATTTTTATCTGCCTGCCCTAAATAAATAATATGTACTTATATTTCAACATCTTCACATACTTTTAACTCATGAGGCTTTTGATGCTAGAAAAATTTAAGAAAAACTTTTGAATCCAGAAATGACATCACTTGCATTGCTTTTGTTTACTTATAAAACAGACTGTTAGTATTTTGGCTGTGAACTAGCAGAACATCAACGCAGAATTATAAATGCAAACCAACGCCTTGGCCACTACAGGGAAGCTTACACTGTAGGTTTGACGCAGAAGTATAAATCGGCCTTAAGAGTAAAAAACATGTAATTTCATTTAGGTGTGCAAGCTTACATTTTGGGTGGCAGTTGCACACCTGTGGCTATGCAACTGAGCTCAATCGACACAATTTTGGCAGTTCTAAATAAAACATTTTTCTCTCCTATTAATAAAAAGAAGCAAAAATCGACGTTACAGTGAGGCACTTACAATGGAAGAGAATGGGGACAATTTTTAGGAGGTTGTGAAAGCAGAAATATTAAGTTTATATACGTCATAAAAGCAATCACTTCTTTAAAACTTTTTTCGGTAAAACTTTGTTTTATTTAAGCTGTAAATTTACTTAACGTTGCTCTCAGCAATTCCTGAGAAACACTGTTGATATTTGAATTCAACTGCCAAAACAAACACACCCCTCCCTTCTGTGCTCATTTGGAAGCTCCGCCCCCCGAATTCTTCACGTAAGATTTGCCCTCGCTCGTCCAATGAATTTCCCTATCGCTTTTTTTTTTCTTTAAGAAGAGGCAAAGTAATTCATAATATAATTATTTACAAGAGCACTTTGGGGGCATTTTTTTTTTTTAACTTTTGTGTGGGGAGAGAAATCACCCTGATCAAAACCAGTGACACATCTCCTTATTTATACATAAACATGCTATCTTGCCTTTGATAATCTCTACTTTTAGTTCCCTGCCATTACATTGCTTTCCAGTCAGACAGCAAAGAATCCCAACAACATCCGATAGTCATCAGAGTGCATCTGCCGCGCATGTGTCTTCAGAGCGCATGCGTAGCTGCAGATGGAATGTAGCTTGCTAGCCTCCCGCGCTAGTAGCAGCAGCATCGCAGGCAACTTTGACCAACACGTCATGAGCGTCTCGAACCCGTCGCCAGCGCCGTGCTGATAAGACATGTGGTACGTATACTTTTAATCCATACGGGACTGCATTTGAATCAGCCGTGAAAACGTATGCATTATGACTTATTTGCGCGCGATGCAACGGCAGCAGTGATGGGAGATCAGGCCTAATTGAAACTCCGTGTTGTATTCAAATATATTAAACTCATTATTAAAAAGCATAATTCACATTAAACACAAATAATATTAAATGAGCAGCGTATCTGCGTGCGTTATACGCTCTGACAGTGGCAACAGGCAGCCTGTTGTGGTTGGGTGTCGCTGTATATAGTGTCAAACTGCAAATACATCCACTTTTCAGTTTAGTAGTTTATTTATATTAATAAAGTAGCTTGTAAAGAGTTTAAACTCTTTGTCTCGTTTGCAATCAAATCATAATCAATTTTCTATGTGGGTCTAGTTGAGTCTAGAATGATAATTGACATGTCATATCTAGGAATTTGCAGTCTGGCCTCATCTGTTATGTTTTTCTGTGAAGAGTTGCGGTATGCCTACCAGCTCGTATGTGGCTGTATATTAAAATATCGTGTAGAAGTAAACATTTTTATGATCCATATTATGGGCTCATTATGGTAAAAACAAAATATTAGAATATATGTCATTGCTTATTGACTGCTATATGCTATATGCTGATATTGACAAAGGATAATAAGGTAAGAGTGATGCTTTATTCATTATGTTTATTCTCCAGTGGCAGTTCTAACATTTAATTAATTTCAAGTGAAATTGTGATTATTTTCATTTATTATCTGCATAGCAGGAGGAGATGAAACAAAATTATTAGTTGTTTCTCTGTATAGAGGCATGACAGACCTGAAGTCAGACATGAGGTCAAAATTTCTTATATCTTTCTAGTTAAACCTGGAAATAGTTTAAGGATTTTGAAAAACATTAAACAAAATAAGTTATGTATGATGAAGAAGAAATATTTCAGATGATGCACAATTTTTAGGTCACCAAACAAATGTAAGTAACGACTTGTTCTTCCTTTTTTGGAACATTTTGCACAAACTTGTGGAGTTCATGCTGACATTTAAAGGGATATTTCACCCAGAAATGAAAATTCTCTCATCGTTTACGCACCCTTATGAAATTCCAGATATGTACGACTTCTGCAGAACACAAATTATTATTATTATTATTATTATTATTATTATTATTATATATATTTTTAGAAGAATATCTCTGCTTTTTTGGTCCATATAATGCAAGTGAATGGAGATTAACATTTGGAAACTCAAAAAAGCACATAAAGGCAGCATAAAAGTAATCCATAAGAGTCCAGTGGTTAAATGTATGTCTTCAGAAGCTATATTGTGTGTGTGGTGGGTGAGAAACATATCAATATGTAAATAATTGTTTACTATAAATTCTCCCTGTCTAGTAGGGTGGCGATATGCATGAATAATGCGAATCACCAAAAACACAAGAGCGTGAAAGTTAAGTGGAGATTTACAGTAAAAAAAAAAACTTGAATATTGATCTGTTTCGCACACACACCTATCCTATAGTTTCTGAAAATATAGATTTAACATCTGGAGTCGTTTGGATTACTTTTATGTGGCCTTTATGTGCTTTTTGGAACTTCAAAATTTTGGTCACCTTTCACTTGCATTGCGAGGAGCTGAAAAATTCTTCTAGAAAATTCTTCTAAAAAAACACAGAAATCTGTGTTCAGCAGAAGAAAAGAAGTCTTACACATCTGGAATGGCATTACGGTGAGTAAATGATGAGAGCATTTTCATGTTTATGTGATCTAATCCATTAAAGCAAATAGGGGACATGACAAATACTAAGAAATTCACGTCATGTCATATCATGTCTACTTTTCACTCCCTATGCTTATAATATAATTTGTAATGAAAGCATTGTATTCAGTTAGAAAAATGCAACACACTGTAGCAGCCTTTTAGATAGTTGTCTCAGACATTTGAACCCCACTGTATATGATCTTTATGCTTTATTTGTGTGAGCAGTGTAAAATTAAGGAAGCATGTTTTTACTAATGTGACAGTTGTTTCTCGTAAGCTTTAGCATGTTGTTTCTCTCAGTCAGGTTGTTGGAGGGGAAGTGCTGTAAACACAACTGTGTTGACTGCTGTTAGGAATCCTTATGTTGGACCGGTCTCTTCCTGTAGCTTTTGCTCAACTTATCAGCTTTCAGCGATGAACATTGATGACAAGCTGGAGGGGATGCTTATGAAGTGTGGCCCTGTAGGGATTCACCACTCATCCCAAAACTTGGGGCCTTCAAGGGTGGACGGAAGAGGCAGTTTGGATTTGACACTTGGGGAACGGAGCTTGGCCAATCATCCACTTTTGGCAGAGGATGAGGATGATGAGGATGATGATGAAGACTTGGCTGGTGGAGGGCTGACCTCACATAATCTGATGTCCCAGGATGACATGATGGTTCATGAGGAGACAGTGAAAAATGATGGACAGGATGAATCCACTTTCTCACAGCGAATCTCCCATAAATTAGACTACACACTCAGTATGCCAGTAAGTCTATAGCCACATAAGGTGATTAAGACCTGATTGCTGTGCTTTGTCAAAGGCATTTATTTTATTTCCAAAGAAGGCACAAAGATGAGACATTATCGGCATTAGCTGTTAATCGTGTCTGCTTGACCGATAAACAGAATTGTGCGCATCCCTTTGTGTCTGACAGTTATGAAATCTACCAACAGCTGTCAATGGATAATAAACATTTTTTTTTCTTTTTTTAATTTTTTTATGTCATGTAAAATTTGTGTAAAATAATGTGGTATTTCTTTTAAAAATTCTTTGTACATCTCATTTGCAATTGTTGTACTGTATACAGTATATGGGGCAATGGCTGCCCTCCACTTTAGACATCAGTACCCAGATCAGTCTATTAACAGTTTATAGCACAAGTAATCAAGCATACTTCAAATTAAGTTATTTTTGACATTTTTCAAGGAAATCTTGTGTAAACTTTATTGAGAGAGAAAATATAATCAGTTGTTTTGTTTTATCTTTTGTTAGATAAATATAAAACAGGAGATGAAAGCGCCAGATTCATTGAGTCTAATGAAGAAGGAGAGGAAACATGGGAGGGACTCAAATGACTGTCACAAAAAGAAGAAGAGGAAGCAGCGCTCGCCTGCAAAGGTTTTATATAAAGCATCAGAAGTGCGACTGTTAAAGTAACTGTATGCTATAACCTGTCTAAGTGAGGGATACTTCTCAGGATGCAAGTCGTTGGTGGAGAAAAAAGTAATTTCAAAAGGAATGCAAGTTTAGAAGTGTCCTGAAGTAACTTGCTTTTTATGGGGGACTTGCTTGCTGTAAATGATCTAATTTATGTTAAGAGTACTTGGCTGCTAAGCTATATTTGTGTACAATTCCTTAGAAACTCTGATGCACCTTTATAAGATTTTAAGAACCACACCAGAAATGAGCTTTATTATTTCCTTAAATGGTCCTTTGCAATCATAAAATGATTATGACATTTTCTGTAAAGTCGTTTTGAAATATTTTCTCTCCATCACCTTATTAGATCCTCTCCATTAATGAAGACGGCTCCCTCGGGCACCAGAATCCAAAATCTCATATCTGTGAGCACTGCAATGCAGCTTTTCGGACAAACTACCATTTACAAAGACACGTCTTTATTCACACAGGTAAGATAATATGTGCTGGTTGTTAGGAAGTCATCAGCATGTAAAAGAACAAAAAAATTAATAAAAGTATTTTATTGGCAGGTGAAAAGCCTTACCAGTGCAATCAGTGTGACATGCGTTTTATTCAGAAGTACCTGCTACAGAGACATGAGAAGATCCACACAGGTAAGCAGTGATTTAAGCAGTGACCCTTGCTCCCACACTTGCTCACTTTGATGGGTCGAAAAAGTACTCGATTTGCTTTAATTGTGCTTGCCGTTCCTCATAACCTGTAATGTCCCACCTGTAGGAGAAAAACCTTTTCGCTGTGATGAATGTGGAATGAGATTTATCCAGAAATACCACATGGAGAGACACAAGAGGACACACAGCGGGGAGAAGCCCTACCAGTGTGACTACTGCCATCAGGTTAGGCAATGTCTGGTTCAACCAATATCTATTTCGATATTGTGCAATCAAAAGGTTTACCATGGTCATGGGATACCTGGAAATATCAGTGAGTTTTAAATGTGTGTTTTCCAGACTTAGAAAACTAATTGAAATTAATAAAATCTTGAAAAATTACTTAAAATGTTGTATAGTTATGCTGCTCTATAAAATAATTCATTGGCAAGAAAATGTTCTTTTTGAGTGCAATCTGAAGTATGTATGTATGTATGTATGTATGTATGTATGTATGTATATATATATTTATATATTTATTTATTTATTTATTTATTTAAAGGGAGGGGGCCTGACATGCCTTTTATATTATTTTATTTTGTTCCTTGAGGTTGTCCACTTTGTTCTCTTATAATATTTTGCAGATAATTTTTCATACTCATTCTGACCCTCTGTCAGAAACGCTCACTTTTGGTGCAGCTTCTCCTTGACAGTAAACGGCCACTGTTATGAATGGTTCTGTTCTTGACTGACCTGCTCTCTCCTTGCTATCTGTTGATGTGGAGACGATTAGATGCAAATGTCTACCATAGTGTCACATCACAATGTGGAGGAATAACGGAACAAATTGTTTTGGCAGCTTTTTTTCAACAAATGCTCTTTTTTTTTTTGCAGTGAAGAGGAAGTTTTGTGTTCTGAAACATACAGTTTGTTTTTATAGTACAATGAATGAAAGTTGAAATGGATATTCTTGGTGAAAAAGTGTGGGAACCCTGAATTAAAATGTTGGTGTGCATTAAATACTGTCCACAGATCCTTAAGTCTTAATTTTATATATAATTTTTTTCCAAAATGTAAGGAAATAATAAGTCTTAAATGATACAACAAAAGTCTTAATTATCATTTAAAGAGGTCTTAAATTTGTGAGTGGAAAGACAGGAATTGTGATCTGACCTAATGTGATTATCAAACTTAAAAAGAATACAATTCAGTTAAATTATGCACTCGCTGCGTCCTTCACAGTGAAAACGCGGCACTGTATTTTCTCCAAGCATGCGTGGGCTTGTCAGTGTTTCCTGCTGTTGCTGAGCCGTTCACAATCATTAAGCCATATCAGAAATGTATGACAAGTGATCACTAATGATCACCTTTTGATGATGATATAATGTTGATGAAATATTGTAAATACGTTATAGATTATTGTAGGAGTGCACATTTTATTTCCCTTATCTGTTTGAGTGAGCAGCTGGATGCAGTGATGCGAAAACATTTCAAAATAAGAGTCCCTGGTGTATTTCATATTTTAACTAAAGGTTCTGCAATATGAATCAATCTTTATTTATTTTTTTCCCCTGCTTATTGGTATTTTGGTTGCACCATGAACTGCAGCTGGAATTTAATACAATTTGGGCTCTTGTAGCCTCTGTCTGGCCCTCCCCATCACAGGAAGAAAATACTAAGAACATTTCATATAGGCTTCCAATTTTAAAAACTATTGGCAGATAAATTACCTTTCTTTCAACTAATTATCATATCAGCAAAATCCAATATTGGTCAACCTCTACTTTGTAATTATTTATATAATTGTAAATAAACCAATTTTAATGGGATATACAGTATATGTGGAAAACATGTTTTGAGTATTTTAAACGTGCATATATCCTACCCTGTTTTTCTGATAAACAATTTAAAGGCCATGTTGAATATGTGTACCTGTCTGTTTAAGTAAGATTCTCTAATACATTATTTATTTTGAGATTGTGTGGGTTTGGTATGGGATCCAGTATTAATTTTATTTGTTCGGGTCTTGAAAAATGTCTTAAAGTCTTAAATTTGATTTTTAAAAATCTGTATAGCCTATAACATGTTATAATATTGATCAAAAGAATGTATATTTTTCTTAACAGTATTTCTCCAGAACTGACCGAGTACTGAAGCACAGACGTATGTGCCATGATAATAAGGAAAAGAAGTTGCAGAAAGCAGCTGTGAAAGATGGCCCTTTTCGCAGCCCGGAAAGCTTGGACTACTCTTTTCCTGGCAAGGAATGCACACTTCCCAAGAAGAAACGTCAGAAGTCCTCTGATAAAAGTCGTGTATCGCTCACAAGTCCCACCATTCCGGACAAAGTGGCGGAAGCCGGTAATGAAGACGAGAAGACAGAAGACAGGCTCGACAAAAGCGAGTGTCTTCCACTTTATGCAATAGCCACCAAAGTGAAGGACGAGTATGTTGTGGCAGATTATACGGTAGAGCTGCCTGATTCCCTGCCTGGCAACAGGCATCTTGCAGGGGAGGAGTCTAATGATGAGATCATCAGTCCTCCAAAATTAGTGCTGAAGAAAATTGCCAGCAGGAGAGGTGTGAAAAAGCAGTTGCTAGAACAATCACAAAGTCTCTCTCCATTGTCTTCATTTGAAGAAAGCAAAGTAACAAGATACACTTTTGAGATTGTGGATAATAAAGGCCTTTTAGATGTCGAGACCAACCCCGACATGGAGTCGGTAGATGCCCTACAAGGAGGACAAGCAAAACCAACCGGTAGCAGCACAAACTATGACGATGCCATGCAGTTTCTCAAGAAGAAGCGATACCTCCATGCGGCTACGGCTAACACTAGCAGAGACTATGCGCTGAATGTGAGCAGCATTGTGTCACAGCCCTCCATCACTCAGGCATCTGTAGCGAGTGTCATCGATGAGACTATTCCCACCACAATTCTCTCTGAGACTCAGACACTGAACGTAGAGATTAAGTCCAGTAATGAGAAGAATGTCCTCCCAGACGAGGTCCTTCAAACACTTCTCGACCACTACTCCAATAAGGCCAATGGGCAAGCGGAGCTTTCCTTCAGTGTGGCGGACACAGAGGTGACATCCAGCATCTCCATCAACTCTTCCGATGAGAGTAGCCCCACTGAGGCTTTGGGTAGTAGCTCACAAGCGCCCCCGGCAGAGAAGGCCAGCCTTCTACAAGAGTACTCCAAGTTTCTCCAGCAAGCACTGGAAAGGACCAGTCAGAACGACACCTATCTAAACAACCAGAGTCTTACTTTTGTAAGTGACAGTAGCAGTCTTGCTGGCCAGCCTTTATTTTCCACTGAGAAGCAATTCACATCCCCATCCCGGTTCAGGCCTGGCATGAACTCACCTTTGAGGTCCACCTTGGAGAAACCCAACTTTAGCCTTTTAGTAGATTCCCAACACTCCTTCTCCTTGTCAGGTGATGAGACTTCCTCAGTTTCGCCAACGGAGGACTTTCTCGAACATGTGACCTCGCCTAAAAAGACAGACGTGCAAAGCATTAGTCAGACATTTCAGATTGCCACTTTTGAGCAGAACTTTCGATCTCAGTTCCCGAGCTCAAGATCTGGAATATCCTCGCAGTTTAGCATCGCCAGTGGACAAGTTAGCCTGAGAGCACATGGAGGAACAGACTTTCCAGAGTTTTCTCTTGTTAGTGAATCAAGAACTCCACTAACTTCATCACCAGATGCTACAAGCAGCCAATCCTTTGGCTAATCGAGAGCTTTTAATGTTTTGAAGCATTTTAAAGGCACTTTATATTCAAGGTCTTTGAGTCTGTCAATGAAGGCAATGTGATCTCTGTGCAAATACTTATGATTTTCCATCTTTAAACAATCAAGCATGTGTGGAAATCAGGAGTAGAGTGAAACCCCACATTAGATTTAATTAACACAACCTTTAATGAAGACTGTCTGAGTTTTTTTCATCTGTCATATATGCTCAACGTGATCATACTTTACTATGACTTTCCAAATTAGTTAATTTATTTGTTATAGCTTATGTGTTCCTTAATAATCATAATTCAATCATATTTTGGTTAAACTGTGCTAACAGCTCAGTTGCACTACATCACTGTTGTTGTTGTAGTATAAATTCAGGTCACTGGTGGCTTTACCTAGAGAAATCTTTACAGAGATCATCGTCACATTGGCCTCTTGTTAGGGATCAGTTCTTTTGCTGGAATTTATTAACAACATACTCAATAGACTGACATAATAATAAAGCTATTTAACATTATAAACTACCCTAGCATTACAGTTTGATTTTTTATTTTATTTTATATTTTGGTAAGGTACTTAAAGAACCTCACAATTGTACCCTCAAGTAAGGCACTTACCTCTAGCGTAGTCCTCTATGCAAGTGATGTAAAGCAAGTCACTTTGGTAAAAAAAAGAAAAAAAGTGTCTACTGAATAACAAGTATCATTTCACTTGCCCCATATTTGTGAGCTAATTTGTATATTACACGAATCACATGATTCTTCACAACCTCTCAATGAGACAGTCCATTTTGTGTAGAGCCATCTGCAGGTTTTCTCATTATGTGTTCAAACTGACCTAGACCCTAATATTATACGATGAGATGATATAACCCTGAAATATTTTTGCACATTACTCTGAAGGTAGTTGCATAACAAAAGAAAGAGATATTCTAATAAAGATAAAAATATCTACTGTGCAAAATCTACTCGGCAAATTTTTATTTGATGGAATGTCTGCCAAGTTATGCCAATCAGATTTTAGGTGTACATGGCACTTGGTTTTCTGTAGATGGCATCTGTAGAGGTTTTGATTTCACACATTACACATTTGGGGATGCTGTTTTAGTAATTGTCTTGGGGAAACACCCCAACAGGTGGTCATTTGTCATCAAAGAGCCTGACTCTGGTTATTTCACAACTAGTTTTCAATTCATATTGTAAATTAAGTGCATTACATCCCTTTTTTTCCTAAAGAGCATTTCATTTGTTCACAGTGTGTTTTTTTTTTAAAATTTGCAGATGTACTGGAGATCTGCGAAACATTGCCCATTAAATAGCACTCTGGGCTCATGGGAATTTTTTTGTTGTGGTCTTAAAGCACTTTTTAATTCACCTTGCAGATACATAATGCACACCTGCATCTGAGATATGAAATGGAACCGTATTATTATGGGAAGTTGTCTTAAGTGAAATTAAGGAAGATGATTTAAGAATGTGCTGTATGGTCTGATATCATATTTTTATGCTTGCTCATTGTCTCAAAAATATTTGTTAGAAAACATGTTTGTGTGTCAGATTCATATGCTGTTTCTTATTGCATTAAAATAGAACTAAAAATTTACTTTCTAGTTGGTCTAGTGCTAGGATGTATATGCACAAAGCATTTGTTTATTGCACATTCTCTTTGTTTTCTTCTTCTTAACTAATCATGTAATTGTCTATGGAAATGTACCTGCTTTTCCAACAAATGTACCTTGATTTTAAGCTTATAGCTTTGTTTTGTTTTTTAAAAAAATACAAAAAAGAGAAAGGATCATGCCAATTTGTACAAGAGCAGACCTTTAAGTATGATTTTCTTTATCTGAATGTTCAATGTTTTACTTACGGTTCCTTATAAGTGTGCCTAAACATTCCTGTATTGTTTCTTTGTTCTTTATAGATGTTGCTAATAAGGTGTATATTTTAAGCTGTGCATTTCTCTGTGCACATTTTTCTTTTGTGTATAGAATGTAGAGAGAAAGCAACATGTTTTATGAATATTTGCTGCCATTTTGGTTTTCTCATCCCAACGGTCCTTGATGCATCTTAGCACAACTGTTGTCACAAAATCATATTTGTGTTCATGTATGTAAAATTTTAAATACTTGTCCTCTCTATGAAATGCTTCTCAATGCTGTTTTAATTATTACAATATCATTATAATAGACACATTATGGATCTAATACACCCTCAAAGGATATTATTTATCATTTCAATGTCATTTAATCCCTACAGTATGAATAATCACTTTTAAATATTCTCCAGAAATGTATGCAAGTGAAATTAAAAATTGAGGAAAGAGCTTGATGCCTTGTAAAAAGTAAATGTTTTTCGTAAGCTCAGTTACTGTTGGCAAAAGGTCATATCCATTTAAACACATCACTGTAGTCCTTCTTTATTAATTGGCTATTTAGAGGATCAAAGTCCTGTTAGGGTTACTGATTATGTATTATTGTTATCTTAGTTTAACTTGAGTGAAAAACAGATGGTTTTATTTAGTGACAGCTCTTGATAATTTTAGACTTTTAAAGGGATAGTTCACCTGAAAATGAAAATTCTCTCATCATTTACTCACCCTCATGCCATCCCAGATGTGTATGACTTACTTTCTTCTGCAGAACACAAATGATCATTTTTAAAAGAACCGTTGAGCTCTGTAGGTCCATATAGTGCAAATGAATGGTGAAGAGAAATTTAAAGGTCCACAGGGGACATAATTGCAGGATAAAAGTAACCCATACAGACTGCAGTGGTTCAAACCATATATTCTAAAGTGATGTATTAGGTGTGGGTTAAAACAGATAAATATTAAAGTCCTTTTTACTGCAAATCTAAGGTGGAGATTCATAGTAAAAAGGGCTTAAATATGGATCTGTTTTTCACCTACACCTATCATATTGCTTCAGAAGAAATTAATTTAGTAATAGTAGTCATATGGACTACTTTTATGCTGCATTTATGTACTTTTTGGCCCTTCTGAGTTCTGGTCACCATTCACTTGCATTGTGAGGACCAACAGAGCTGAAATGTTCTTCTAAAAATCTTAATTTGTGTTCCACAGAAGAAAGAAAGTCAAACACATCTAGGGTGGCATAAGGGTGAGTAAAGTTTTTTGTGAACTGTCCCTTTAATTACATTGGAGCGTACATGTCCTCTGACTGTTCTTGTATACTGGTTACATTTTTATATGTTATTGATCCATTATTATTTCCATATACTTTAATGCAATACTTTGCCTAAGTCATGGGGGAAAAGGTTCTAACTGTATGTTTTTGATCGCGTGCCTCTGTTGTGTAATATTTATTTGAATTTCCAAATACAACAACCAAGTATGTTATTTCTGTTTCTCTCTTTTTTATAGCCTATTATGTGTTTAATGACGTTTATAGCAAACGTTGGCTGTCCTCCGGAGGTCGCATTTGTCGGCCGCATACGTCATCGAGGCTGTCTCGTTTCATAAAATCGAGTAGGAAACTTCGAATGTGACCTTTCATGAAATTCTGAGGATGCATGAGGTGTATCCTTTGTGGGCACTCAAAATTCTTTGCTTCAACGGAAATGTCTAAAATGCCGCCAATTTGCCCATAAATATGATGTTCAAACGCAAGTAATGTTAATTTCCAAGTTAGTTAGATGGGTGCAGAGTATATCATGTGTATAATTATATTAATTATATAATTAAAATGTAGTATAGTATACTAGTATAGTAATAAAGTATTAGACTAGTACACCAGTAAAATCTATTTTTTTTTACTCTTTACATTATTATAACTCTCCTAAAATGAACCTCATGCATTCCCTTCCAGAGAGAGTCTGTTCCCTTTTCACTCAAAGCGCTCGCGCTTGTTAAAGTGTGGCGTGCTGTCATAGCAACCATGTTACGTTCCGTTTCCGTTTGTCCTACGAATACGAAGGCCGTCTCGTTTAAACGATGCTTGTTTAAAGGAAAACACTCGGTTTACGAGCCTTCAAAGGATGCGTCTTACCTAGCACACAGCCTTCGAAACGAGACACAGCCGTTGCGTTTCACTTGATAACTGCAAAAAATACCGAGACAGCTGGTTATTCAAATATAGCTTTATAGCATGTATTGAATAATTAACGGTTCGTAATGGTTCCAAGAAATAGGTTTAAGTGTATTTAACTTGTTTGTTGGGGTAATCAATTAACCGGTCGGCGGTGGATGACCTGGCAACGTTTTCAGGAAAAAAGCTCACTGTAACTTTGGTTACGCTTGAAATGTCGACACACGATGGTAGCCTACTCGCTCCTGAGTCCTTTATCAAAGACCTTTCATGTTCTGTGACATTAATTGTAATGCTAATAAATAAAATTATTAATAATTTTTATGAAGTAATATCCATCTATATTCCCTAGAAAGTCTATATTCGAGGACCACAATTAAATTTGTTCGACACACTAAGGAGAGCTCGCGCCTCTCCTTCTCTCACACACTTGTCCACCTGCTGCTGCATGGGTGCAGAGCGCGAGCACAGGTACGTTTTGTTTTTACGACGAGCACTCAAATAATTCAGAATTTACCATTATCATAATACAACATTTTTAAGTATTTAATCAGTCTATATTGGGCCGCTTATAATTAACGTTGGTTGTCGATTTTAAAAAGAGCCCCAGCAGTGGATATTATTGTTAAAAACGGTACAGAAGAAGGCTGCCATTCTTAAACTATTGTTTGACACTATTGAATACTATTGTTTTAAGCTAAATGTATATAAATGCATTTCAGTTTAAATTATTTAAATGTTATTTTAATGTAGATTTCCTGTCGATGTGTCGCTTAATAACAGATGTCTTTTGTTGGATATGTATCCAAGCTACGTGGCCATCGCCCAATATCGTTAAAATCGCATACGCTCCATATTTAAAAGCTTTATGTTCAACTGCTTTTACATTCCTCAAATCTAGCGCAGGAGTATGAGTCCACAGGTTCAAGAGTTATTTCATGAGGATGCATAGGTAATCTGCATTCTCTATTCATATGTGAACCTTGTTTCATAAAAAAATAATGTTAATGCCAGCCTGTGAGATCAGGGTAGGGTTGCACCAGCTGTGCGTAAGTTCTCACGTAAGTAAGGACGTAAAGCTCACACTAAGGGCTTAGTAACTACTAGTTAGTTTGTAACTAAGTCAGTGCTTAATTCCATTGCACCACCTGTTCTTAAGGCAGAACTTAACTAGTAGGTGGTAAACTCTCCGTAAAGTGATGCGCGGTCCCACAGAATGACGTATTTTTTTGTAATCCAATCAGCAGCCTTCAAATTGTAAACCGGAAAGGCGCGCATCATTTCTATCTGCTGCCTTGCGTGAACTGTCAAAACAAAGACGTACAATCTAAAAAGTTATTTTTTAAATTTAAAATAACGTAACGCAACGCACACTTGGAGGCTTGCAGAGAGTGTGCTGTTGCATGTTGGATATCCGTCGATATCAAATCAATTATCCGCATTATTCCCTCTCTTTTAAACCGCAAACGAGCATATATGTCCACATCATCATAAATATCCAAAGGATGATGTCTGTCTCGTAAAACTCGTCGAAGAATTTGCTGTTCATTATCGTCATTATCAACCGTAAATATTTTGCTGGGGCCGGTTGCACCAGCTACACGTACTTAGCCTAGTTGTGGCGTAAAAGGGCACGACGTCACAATTTGCACTATTAAATATTTGTGCGTTGCACCATTAAACTTGGGTAGGACCTAACCCTATACGTATAAACTAAATATTTACGGAAGACTCTGACCAGGGGTAACTGATGGAATAAAAAATGCCATTTTATTTAATGACTGAAATTATTCATTTAATGACATAAACATGTTTAGCGTGACAGGCATCAATCATTTCGACATATATGATGATGTTGGCATTTACACTCGTTTACATTTACGAGAGAGAGAATTTTTTTTTTTTTTTTAACCGGCTCTTCATCATGAAACCGATCTAACTGTGCAGTTTTCAGGATGCGTCGCCCGCATTCTAGATTTTGAACAGTTTCTCACCCACACTTGTTATGTTGCTTCTAATTATATCGAGTTTTACCACTGGGGTCTTATGGGTTACTTTTATGTTTCCATTATGTGATTTTTGGAGCTACAAAGGTCTAATCACCATTCAATTGCATAGAGATATTCTTCTTTAAAATCTTTTACAGATCTTACACATCTGGGATAGCATGAGGGTGAGTAAATGTCAGAATTGTCAGTTTTGGGTGAACTATCCAGTTAAGTCTACATGTCCTAGCAACAAATGTCCAGCAGGTGTCAGGGTAATAAAATGGGACAGTGCCCAAATAAAGTTAGCTTGTGTGTTTTCAAAAACCTAATGCTAATAGTCATTTGCTTACTTTACTTTTGTAGTTTCCATAAAACAAGTTATGCTTAAACTGCAACACAGGGTTTCGCATACCAGCTTCAGGTTGTGATTTGGAGTATGGCTGGCAGTATGAAATACATTTGGAAGACAGACCTCCAACAGCCTCCTTGCTTCTGCTGGGAGGGCAGCACAAAGCCATTAGAGCAGGGGTGGGGAACCTTTTTTCCATTAAGGGCCATTTGAGTATTTATGAAAATTATTCACAGGCCATACAACTCCTTGCAATTTCTGTTTGTGGGTTGAAATTAATGCATGCATTTCATTATGTGCTCACACACCAAAAACACTAAAAGGTCTGTCTATTATACAATATTTTGTGTTGTTATCATTTAAAATCATTTCTAAAAAATGATTTGAAAGAATTTCTTTTTTTCAGGTTAATTGAATCAAAGCCATTTTTTGCTTTTCAAATTATTTCTCAATATAAACAGCGCAAGAATGGGAAGGAATTCCAATTACAAAATTTGAAGGATGTTGAAGGAATGGGGAGGTGAAATTAATTGTCTCCCCATTATATGCTGTCATATAGTCATCATCTTGGACCTCACAAGGCAAAATCAGTTGAATATATTTAGTTCTTTGCGTTTGGAAAAATGCATTAATGAAATTATGCTTAGCATGCTCAGAGTCTTACATGAATGAGTTGGATGTGTTGCTAAATCTGGATTCACTATTTTCTAAATCTGCACCAATCTTTAATCACAGAAATCTGGCTCTGTCAGAAACACACGCATTTCATATTTTCAGGGCATTCAAATCTACTTATACTTGTTTTTTAAAGCATTGCATACTCAAACACCGATATTAAAGGTCTAGTTCATTCAAAATGATGAACTAGCATCTTAATGATGTAAAAAATGTCATCATTTACTCACCCACATGTTGTTTCAGACCTGTGTGACTTTCTGTCTTCCATAGAACACAAAAGGTAATGTTAAGCAGAATGTTAGCCTCAGTCACCATTCACTTTCTTATATGGAAAAAAGATGCAACGGAAGTGAATTGTCACAGATGTTGACATTCTACCTAATATCCCATTTGTGTTTCTGAGGAAAGAAAGTAATATGGGTTTGGAGCAACTTATGTAAATGATAACATAATTGTTATTATTGGGTGAACTACCCACTCTTAAGAGCAACAAGACAAACTTCATGTAATTTAGTTCAATTTAATGTAAGTTTCAGGAGTGTAAAGTAATGAAATACAACTATTCACGTTACTGTAATTAACTACTTTTCCCCAATAATTGTAATTTAAGTAGTTTAAAAATTGTATACTTTTACTTTTTCTTGAGTACATTTTTAAGTGCTGTAGCTGTACTTTAACTGCACTATTTTCCCATCATCTGTGTTCGCTACTTCCCTTCCCTTCCCTGTCCTGATTTTATTTTTATCTATCAACATGATTAGCTAGGTCTCGTGACTCCCATCCAATCAAACCACACGTAAAAAACTTGAACGGCAGCTGCAGATCTGGTGCCAACTGTTATGGATCTGGAGAATGCCTCAAGCATAGTTTACAAATGAACATCTTGGCCGCACCTGAAAGGGCTTTTCGCAGTGAAAAAGGCCAATTGCTTGATTGTGTCCTGTGAGTTTAACTTGCTCAGGCCAGATATCAGCATTAATCCTGCCTCTTATTTGAAGAAACATATCAAGGTCAATTTCATATTTCTACTTTCTAGATTATGTGTGTCTTTAATGTAGCCTGTAATATATCACTGAGATTATTGGGCTGCTGTGAGAGATTCATGCAATGTTATCAATAGGGCTGGGCAATAAAATTATCTAGATGTTTATCTGAATTTATTTGTCCTCAGTCAAACTTTTGGATAGTTTTCTATATTTAGCCTATATTCCACATCTAGAACAGGGGTGTTCATTAAATCAATCGTGATAGCAAGAGCACCACTGGTTGGTTGATCTAGATGAAATATGAAAGATTTACTTTTTATTTCCTGACATCTTTAGATGCATGCTGTTTGATTGACAGGTGCTAATGTTTGAGTGCTAATGCTGCTCAAACGATCAAATACACTTTATAATTCCACCAATGCCCGTCTTGGTGAGGATTTAATGTAAACATTGTTTATGTCTAAAGTGAATTTAAACATTGGCACAAAAAGCATATTTGCATCAAAATGTTGGACTTGAAGTGTACATGTAACCGAATTGATCACTGTCTAGTAGGCTATGTCATATAAAGTCTATTAATCAAACAACAATAATGAGAAAACCACTCACGTTTGGCTGAATATCTTTAGTAGCTTTAATTTTTATGTAATAGAATAAAACTGTGACATTTTTAATAATAAAATTAAAAAAAATATATTGTTAGTTTTTTAACAGTACTGACCCCTGATGTAGGGAGTGTGTTAATTGGTTTAATAAATTATCAGGAAATTAGAGATGATAAAATAATTTATAATTACGCTTAGCCTTTATAAATATAGAAAAGTATCAACATTTGCAGAGCAATACTTCAGCAGAATAATCAACCAGTTACAAACTTCAGAAAATTGTGCATCATGCATGAGAACACAACTATTGCTGGTCTTAAAATTTACAAGAACTAAAGCAATGTTGAACATTGCATCTCAAAAGCAGGACAATGTGGCGCCACATGTGCTACTTAAAGAAATAATTCACACAAAAATGAAAATTATCTTATCATTTACTCAACATCATGGCATCTGTCTATGACTTTCTTCAGAACACAAATTAAGATTTTTAGAAGAATATTTCAGCTCAATGTAAGTGAAGGGGTGCCAAAATTTTGATGCTCTAAAAAGCACATAAAAGCAGCATAAAAGTAATACATACAACTCCAGTGGTTTAATCCATGAATTCAGAATTGATATGACAGGTGTGGGTGAGAAACAGATCAATATTTAAGTACAGTTTTGCAAGAAATTCTTCTCTCTTCCCAGTAGGTGGCGATGTGCATGAAGATTGTGAATCACCAAAAACACAAGAACAATATGAAATTTAAAGTGGAGATTGACTGAGCAGGGAGGAGAATTAATAGTAAAAAAAAAAATTACATATTGATCCGTTTCTCACCACATCTATCATATGACTTATGAAGACACGGATTAAACCACTGGAGGCACATGAATTAGACTACTTTTATGCTGATTTATGTGATTTGCCTCAATATTTTAGCAATTTTAGATTTTGATACACTTTAATTGTACAGACAAAAAGATCTTAGAAATTCTTCTAAAAATCTTAATTAATTTGTGTTCTGCAGAAGAAAGTCATACACATCTAGGATTTCATGAGGGTGAGTAATCAATGAGAGAATTAAAATTTTTGGGTGAATTATTCCTTTTTAAATGTGATGTATCCCACAACTTTTCCCATGTCTGCTCTACCTCCTCTATTGTGCAGGACATGACGTGCCAAGTGCTTATGTAGTGTAGTTCATGTAGTGTTTATCATAGATAATGATGTATTTTAAAAATTGACAGTGTTCATTATAATGGGATAAAGGTTTTGCAACTCAGTACTCAATAATCATTACTCATGAGTACTTTTAAATGAGCTACACTTTTACTCTTACTTGAGTAGTTTTTAGGACAGCTACTTTTACTCTACTCACAGTAACTTTTTTGGGAAGTAACAGTAACAACTCTTTCCAACCCTGGTAAATTTGTAAGCAACCAACCATACTGTAAGAATATACACAAGAAAACAAAGAGTCTAAATCTAAGGACAAGTAAAAGCATATAGGCAACCTTAGTCTGTTGTAATGTTTAAGTTCTTTGGCTGCCCACTTCAGACAAGGTCATTATGTACTTTCACACTAGCAGGCTGGCAGCCTGATTACTGGCTTCCTGTTCAGAGTGGAGACAAGACTTTCAGAAAGATCACTTACTCTGTCAATCACTCTCTTTCTCTCTGTCTCATTGAAGGCTCCAAAGAAATTCAGGCAGGTTTGGGTGTAATTGTCTGAGTATGTGGCATCACCCCTTAGCTGTTGCTGTCACCTTGCTCTGATCACCTCCTTTAGGAGCTGGACCCGGGCTGCAGTTTATGTTGCTGGGGAAAAGGAGGTGCTGGTTCCTCCAGGTTTTTCTAATTAAGCCTTGTGGTTGTTGAGTGATCTCACCATTGGCATGACTCCAGGGGGTAGCACCATTTAGGATGGGCGCCACATGGGTGGGTTACCTACCAGTGGCAGGAAAAAGGAGCTGCTGTGCAGATGTGCTTACAGTTTGATTACGCTGTTTGTCATGTAGTCAAGGCCAGTTGGTCTGCGAAAGGAAAGCTTCAAAACTGTGACTTTGCCATCTCTATTGGGTTGATACAGAGATCTTGGCACATTTAAATCTCATGGCTATACGTGATTTAAAGGAAAATTATTATTCTTTCATCATTTCCTCTTCCTCATGCTGTTCAAAACCTGCATTTCTGACTTTCTTCCATGCATACAAAAGGAGATGACCATTCACTAAATGATGCAATACAAGTGAATGGTGACTAAGATTAACAATAATGCCTAACATCTCCTTTTAGGTTTTCCAGAAAAGTCATACAGGGTTTGAACAACATGAGGTTGAGTAAATTGACATAGTTTTAGATTTGGGGTGAACAATATCTTTAAAGGAATATTCCGGGTTCAATACAAGTTCAGCTCATTCGACAGCATTTGTGGCATAATGTTGATTACCACAAAAAATGTCTTGTGGCTATACTTTTGAAAATTAATGAGTGTTTTAATGTTCTTTAATGTTTTGCTCTTTTTTAAAGAAAAGTAGGGGCAAGTCAAAATTTATTTTTGTGGTAATCAATATTATGTCACATGCTGTCAACTGAGTGTAACTCGTATTGAACCCGTAATATTCCTTTAAGGCCTGAAAAGGTTACTTAGGAGCTTAGTGGCTGAGCACATACCTTTGTAGTGAAATAATTTTTGGTGAAATATATGCTTGATTTATGCCACATTCGGGCACCAGTTGGCCCCGATAGTGTAACCACAATGGGAGAGGAGTGATGACCTTTTAATACTGCTACTTTAGTGTTTTGTTAAATCATATGAAAATGTTATTGCTGGAAAAGATGAAGAAAATTCGAGCACAGCCCTCTCGAGTGCTCATACCATTGCTGTGAACACATTTGTGCTAGAAAAAATGAGGGTACCTTCTAGTTCTAAGTCCCTTTTATCATGCATGTTACCACACAAGAGGAGCTCTTAGAAGAGGTTTATTACAACTGTAGACTTTTATTTGTGGTATCATTGTTTCAAATGCTGTTCATTTATGTTGGGGATGGGATGCACATTTAATCCAAAATAGCTGACTTCCTCTCAAAAAGCATCGTCAGTGTCTTCCCATGATGTCGCACACATTTGGTACCTGTAACATGAAATCTCTAGGAGGAATATTTCAAATTCCAGTGCAAGCATTTTTCAAACAATCCAAAATGACTTTCTATTGGGTGGAGCTAATGACTTTCAGCGCAAATGTCCGGCTTGATGAGATCTATATGTGTACAAAGTTTGGTGATGGTAGCTCAAAAGGGATGTGCTACAGAGCCCCCGAACATGCCCATCTTCTAGGTGGCGCTACAGAGCACCCCTTGCACGCCCCAACTGCAACTTTTCCCAGCCATAATGGCTGACAACTCTGTGTGTGCGAACTTTCGAGAGTTTTCATGTATGTTAAATACCCCAAAAGTACTGAAATAATCCTTAGAAGAACAATAGGTCATCCTTACTTTCAGAGCTTGGGCACTAATAAAGAATAATCCTTAGAAGAACAAAAGGGTCTCCACACTTTCATTGCTTGGGCCCTAATAATAATCCTTAGAAGAACAATAGGGTCTCTGCACTTCGCAACACACATTGTTTCAAAGCAGCTTTACAGAAAATCAAGCATTTACAGAAAATGAAACTAATATCTATAAAGTCTTCATCCTTGTGTAATTGGATTAAATATGATTGTACATTTTGTTTAAAAATAAGTAATTAATTCATAATTGTATTTAGAACCCTAGAGAGCAAGCCGAAGGCAACTGTAGCAAAGAACACAAAACTCAATAAGATGTTGGTTAATGGAGAAAAATAGTCTTGGGAGAAACCAGGTTCTCTATGGGGGCCTTCGAAATAATAATAAAAAAAGGATTAATAATTTAGATTCTCTGCACATTAGGTCTTCCTTTTTTACAGCAAAATCTTTAGTTTAATGCTGCAGTTTATTTAATTGTTTTCAACGCCAATATATAAATTATGGTGTATTCAAATTTTTCTGTAGTGTAAATTTAAAACTTTAAATGAAAGTCTTTAGACAGCTCATCAGAACCAAATCCTTTGCATTAGGTTAACCTGTTTTTTCACCCACTTAATTGTATTTTTATGAAGGTGCATGCTATTGTAGACTCTGCTCTGTGTTCCTCAATTCTCAACTTAAATGTGAAAGACACTATTTAAGCACTCTGGGTTGGACAGGAAACTGACATGTGCTCATAGTTTTGGATTAAGGGTGTTGACTGTGATCACCCACATTTTTGGCCTTAGACAAAAGAGCAGGCAGGAAGCAGATCCGAGTTCTTCACTAGCAGCCTCCACATCATCACTTCCTGATCCAAATCTTCAGATCAGAAGGACTCCCACTATAAATATCCAGCTGTAGGTAAAATGTTAGAAAGATGGCAGGGAGGGCAACAGTAACAGCCCTCCCCTGATCTGCTGCTCAGTATGACCTGTCCTTTATGCCAGAGTATTGTTCATATGATGGGGTAAAATGGGATGATTTTGCTTTCTATTTGAGGTATTATGATCTCATATTTCTTTATGCTCCATTCTCTTTCAAGCTACCTGGTGCTCTCTCCTTTCTACATATTTCTTCTAAACTCTCTTTATGTGGTTCTTACTCTTTTTGTAGCTCTCACTGTCTTGCTTAGAACAGTGACTTGGAAGTGTAGGAACAGGCAGGGCTTCTGAAAGGGTGGTGACTTCCTTTTGGATAAACATGCCATTAATCAAAGAGAACACGTTTTTTCCCATCACAAGATAACCAAGAGGGAAATGGATCATGCTTGTGAATGGCCAGGCCCGGTAGATCTCTCTCTGGATTAATTCCTTGTCTCTGCAAAGGTGAGATCCCCCAACCCCCAACTTTCTCTCTCTTTTGCTTATTCTACTGTAAACTTTGTATGCAGACTCTGGGCATCAACGAAAAAATTATCTGCAACAACTGAACCATATGCTTCATGCTTGTCCACAAATCATCTATTTATTAAATAAACTATTCCCTATTGAAATAAATAAATCTTCTGTCACTCCAAGGGTTAAAGGAACTCTCAAAAAATTACATTTTAAAGGTGTAGTTCATCAAAAAATGTGAGATCTGTCATCATTTACTCACCCTCATTTTGTTCCAAACCTGTATGAAGTTCTTCTGTGAAACACAAAATCGAGATGCTTGGAAGAATGATAACCTCATGACCCCGGTATACTCACGGCATACTCTTCACTTTCAAACAGTTTGAAACAGCTGAACAATGTTATACTGATTTTGAAACTTCAGACACGGAGGTGTTTAGAGGAGCATTTAAATATGAGGACTACATGTTGAACGAACTAATATGACATTAAAATGTTATCAATGACTGTATGCCTCACTCTTTAAGTAGAACTCACATGAGATCAGTAAAAGAAGCTGTTTTGACCACTTGATGATGATTTAAAGTAAAATATATTATATGCAATAGATAATGTGTCATTTGTCATATATTCCATAGTATGCTCCTGCTATTGTTTATGATGACACTGATACTACTGCAAAGATGAGGGTTTATGAGTGTCAATAGGCAGAATACAGACAAAAGAATTATGAGAAAAGACATCTCATTTTGGGCAGATGTGTGAATGGCTTTCAGTTGCAGACGGCACATAGCGAAGTAGCATATCAAACAACAGAGTGAATGGGCACTTGAGAGTATTTGAGTAGATTTGATTTATTCTGTAGACTAATTTATCAAAAAATAACACCACGTTCATGGAAAATGTCTCTATGCGAATGATCATATAGGTGTAGGTAAATATACACCAGCTCGCTAATAACTCATACCAGTGTTTTCATGTTGACTGATCTAAAATAACTGAACAACGTAACCAGAATAAGCTGTTGCTCTCAGAGTAGGTGATGCTCCAGGGCATACCTACCGATGATGTGGACCAATGGCAGTAAGGTGTTTAGTAGCTGGTAAGAAGTTTTCCTGAAAGTTCACCCTGGCGAGCTGTCACCAACCATCGAAACAAACTCAACACTTTTTTTTGGCCAAATTTGGTTCTAAATAATGCCACACCTGTTCGTTCTTCAAGTTTATATGAAGTATACAGAGCCCTTCAGTCCCTATTCATTGCAACTTTTTCCATGCAATGAAAGTGTATGGTTACTGAGGCTAACTTTTTTTTTGGGGGGGGGGGAACTTTGCCTTTAATTTTTAAAGTTATTTTCTCACCCTGTAGAATGTCTGTGGTTAGTTTAGGGTTAGGTTTTCTGGATGGTGCTTTTATTGCCAAGCCCCATAATGTTTATAGCACCGAAAAATATAAAAAAATAAGTCCACATGATGAGTGCACAATATTCCTTAAATTTCTTAGACTTAAATTTCGTCCTTTTCCTCACACAAAGCTATCGTATGGCTTCAGAAGACTTGGAAAATTGTCTTATGGATTACTTGGTGCATAAACAGTTTAGTTTTTTTTTTTTTCGTTGTTGTTGTCTTTTTGGAGCCTGGCAGTAAAAAATAGGCAGATGCTATTTACACTCAAGTGCAAAATAGTGGCAGATATAATTTGATCCCCAAACTTGATGCAAATAATGGTAGATATTAATTACACTATTTGCACCCATATTTAAATACAGTATAATAAAATAAATTGATCAATTGTCACACATTATACATACATTTCTGCATATATACAGTGAAATTATTTATTTTTCACATATCCCAGTTAAGCTGGGGTCAGAGTGCAGTGTCAGCCATGATTCAGCGCCCCTGGAGCAGATAGGATCAAGGGCCTAGTTCAAGGGTCACACAGTGGTGTCTTGGCGGTGGTGGGGCTTGAACCCTCAACCTTCTTGTCAGTAACCCAGAGCCTTAACCACTGAGCCACCAATGCCCAGTATGGACATCACTGTAGGGTGTTTGTATTTATTTAGAGTCCCAAGACATTAACCCCTACCTTTAAATCTAACCCTAGCCTTACCTTAGAACGAATAATCGTAGCCATCTTTTCACCATGGTATTTTTTGTACATTTACAGTAACCACAAAATTAACCATGGTTACCGTATTACCACAATATTACTGTACTATTACTATGGTTATTTGCATTAAAACTATGGTTTCTGCCAAAAAACATGGTTACTACAATATTAGTAATACAGTGATGCGATCTACACACAAGCAATATCGAGTCGCGGGAACGAGTGTGATGGACAGACTCCACCTCTGGATCAAACCCTTCTCTGCACTCCCTGACATTCACCGTGACCAAATGACTGCGATGTAATCAATATTTGTATTCATTTTTATCTATGATTTTAAGTTGTATTAAAGGAAATATTAAGAGTGGAAACAGGAAATTGAATGGGGAAAAAGAGTGGAACAAAACATGGATTCGAACTGTGATCACTAGGACAACACTACACATTCACCATCTTTACAACCCACACCACTGCAGCGGCACCAAATGTTTAGTTTGTCATATATTTCCGTGGTTTCACCAGTCTATTGGGGTGCAAACAGCTGCACTGTGTGGCAGATGCTATTTACACTGGGGTGCAAATAGACACTTTGCTAAAAATAACAATCGACTTCATTGTATGGAAAATGGCTGCGCAGACATTCTTCAAAACATCTCGTTTTGTGTTCAATGAGAGAAACTCATCCCAGTTTGAATTGACATGAGGATAATTGTGACAATTTTCATTTGTCAGGTGAACTAACCCCATAAAAGCATCTATTTGTAGTTTTTACTACACTTCACACTATGGAACACATACAAAAAGGTGTTTATAAATACACAGACCACCTGAAATATATTGCATCAGTATATGTACACTTTCACAACTGCTACCCAGAGTGCAAATACAAACTTTCGTCTGATGGTTCAGCACAACGCTGATAGAGCACTATTTGTGTAAATGTTCTGTGGCGCCTGTTCTTGGCTTGTTTTGTTTGCCTGTGAACACACCCAAAGCTCAGTCCAGCATTCCCTCCATCATGTCCACAGCACAGAACTATTGAACTTGGCATGTATTCCCAAGAAAAAAAGCCTGCCCTGGGTTTGCACGCATCTTGGTGGGGCGTCCTTCTCGGTTGTTACATAAGGGGTGGTGACGGTCAGCCACAGACACCCATGTACAGCTATGGAGTGCAAACCTGGTTAGGCTGTCATATTTCACACCAGAGTATGGGTCTGCCATCAGACCCACAGTACCCAATAAGCCAGGCTCTTTTATAGGGTCAAAAGGGTTATTTTATCGATGTGTGTTAGATCAATACTGTATGAAATAATAAGTGGAAATGAAAAGAGGAATTTTTTTTGTACATGTCTGCACAGCATAATTTCATGCCTGTTTTTTTTAAGCAAAGGCAAAAACATGAATTCCCATTGTATGCACTTTAGATAGGATGAAACAATGTCTGCTAAAATTGAATATTATTAAATATTTAGACTGATCTGTCTGATTTTTTTTTAAAAGTGTTTAGTTTTGTGTGATTTTCAAAACAAGAGACTGGGTTTTAATTTACAGGAAGACTTGTGTGTGTAATGTCTGTTTCACATCAATGATATAAGACAACAACATTCTCAGCGATGAATCGGATTCTTCTGGCATTGTAATAAACAGTCTTTCCTAACATTGATTTGGACTGAATATGTTTATTGCAGAGCATGGATTTGTTGGCTATTCAGAAGAACTGCTGCATAAGAACACCCTGCCAGACTAAACGACCAACGAGACTTGTGTTTGGGGTTTTCTTTCCTGCGGTGACAAGTGACCATATACACACACAAACAATAAGGGAAAAACTGTGATATAACAACCACTAATTAAACAATACTATACAAGAATACTTTCATTTTGCTATTGGTAAAGTATAAGTCTGTGGTTTTACTTTGGTATCTGAGCAGCCTCAAATACTTGCAGCTGTATTTTAGCAGCTGTGGTACAGTATGATTTAGTATGCAGACTTCCCAGAAATGTCTTTCCCATATTATAATTTCATACAGTAGTTAATAAATTTTGGTTGTTGTGCCCACAAAGTCTGTGTGCAAGTAACTGTAGAAAGTTCCAGATTTCCACAAAATTTGAAAGGCCATCATTCACAAACTTCTACACATACAGTACTCTGTCATTTAAATATCAAATGTTTATTTTCATTATGCTTTTGACTACCAATAAAAGTATATATTTTTTTATTCAGCCTATTTTGGCATATTTAAATCCATCCTGCAGAATAGAGCAGATTTTCTCCCAAAATGCGAAAAATACTGAAATAAAGTCTACATGTATCATCTAGGCCTGGTTATGAGGTGTAAGTCAGAGCCTGGTATCACTGGAATTTATTTATTTTTTTATTTATTTTTATTAATTATAATTGACCTAATTTAGCCCACACAGAAAAGAACAAAACTGCTGTCGTTGTCGGAGCTGTGAAACAGTCATAGCACGAGCAGTTGTGCATGCAGGACACAGGTTCAAATTTAAAACCTGTTTGAGCCTTTGAAGCTTTACTTTGATCAGAGGCAAAAAAAATTTCAACAAAAAAATGGAAATAAAAATAGTGATATGAAAAGAGATCAGTTTGGATGGAAACATGCTGAATTTTCAATTAGTGAGCAAAGTTAGAGCCTCTCTTTCACTTATGAGCAGAGAATAAAAATGTTTTATGATAGGCTAGTATTTACAAAAAAAAGGTCTGTAAATTGGAATAATCTTATAGTGGTTAAAACATATTTACATGTTTCTTTGCCAGCAGACAGAGCTAAGATGTGTCTTTTAAATGTCAGATCATTGTCAAATGAGACGTTTATTTTAAATACTTTTATTGCATCCGTGGATTTAGATGTTTCTATGTCTTACAGATACCTGATTAAATCAGGAAGAGCATAGCCAACTTTGTGAAGTGTGCCAACCACAATATAATTATTTTAGTAAACCTTGGCCAAATGGTCATGGGTAGGTACTACCAGGGTTTTTAAAGACCGTTTTAATTGCACTGAGCAAAGTGTATAATTTTTCTTCCTTTGAAGTTCTTTGTCAGGAAAAGTGCCAAAACTTTATTGTGTGAGATATCATCCTCCAAATGATAATACCAGTTTTAGGGATGAATTCTCAGAACTGCTCTCTGATTTGGTTTTAATATATGATAAAATGATTGTTGTTGGGGATTTTAATTTTATGTAGCCAGGGCTGATGATCCTGTGGTAAATACATTTTTAAACCATATACAGTCTTTTAATTTGGAGCAGCATGTAACAGGTCCAACACATAATTGAGGTGATACGTTACATCTTGTGTTTTGGATTAGATCAATCCTATCGATCTTGTGCTATAACTCCAGAAATTTTAGACACTTTTTCATTCATTTTTTCTGCTTCTTCTGATAAATGGGCTCATGATGCCCGCACAACTGATCAGTTCAAATATTTTTACTATTTGTGTATATGTCAATATTGGACTCAACTGCCCCAGTCAAAACAAGAACTAGGTCAGAATAAAACCCCTTTTGATAAATGATTACATTTGCATTTTAAGGAGAAAGTGAAAAATCGGCTTGTGAAAAATCAAGTTTTATTATTTCTCACCTATTTCAGTCAGGTTTTAGAGAAAACCACAGTACAGAAACTATCCTTCTTAGGGTGACCAATGACTTCTTGATATCAGAGGATGCTGGAGAGTGCTCCATTTTACTGTTGCTTAATTTAACTGTTGATCAGTTAGTTATAATTGATACATTGAAGAGATGGGTGGGAATATCTGGGGTGGCATTAGACTGGTTTGTTTTCTACTTGTTGAATAGGATATTTGTATGGAATTTGTAGGAAAATTGTCTATTGGTGATGAGATGTCCTCCTCTTCAAACATTAATTGTGGTGTTCCTCAAGGATCCCTGTTAGAGCCAATATTATTTTCATTATGTGCATGTTACCGCTTTGGTTCAGTGATTTGAAAATATAAAAAGAATTTGTGTTGCTACGCGGATGACCTGCATTTGTCGTATTTGTCATTGAATCCCAATGATCTGACAAATTTAACTGTTATATATCTGTAAAGCATGCATTACAGATATATAAAAAAAATGAATGGAATGGTTTGTGGCATATTTGTTAATGTAAGTTAATAAAATACAATTGTTCATGTTAGTTCATAGGGCATTAAGTGGTAAATGGTTACCCATTCACACACACAATGTCAAGGTGCTAGCCTGCCATTGGCAGCAACTTGGGGTTAAGCGTCTTGACCAAGGACACTTTGGCATGTGGAGTCATGTGGGTATCGAACCACCAACCCTGTGATCAGTGGCCAACTCTCTCTACCACCTGAGCCACAGCTACCCCAACTATTAAAACAGTTCATTGTTAGTTCATGTGAACAAATATTGTTAACTAATGTTAACAATTGGAACCTTATTGTAAAGTGTTACTTAAATATTTATGGCCTGTAAATTTGCTCCATTCAACTGCCATGGTCCCTTTTCAAAGGCCGTGAAGATGCATTTCGACCTTATTTCGTTTATTTTGGATCCTGCTTCAGGGCATACATTTATTATTATTTAAAAATAATAATAATATGAGATCTCAAATTTGACGTTATTTTATTAAACATTTATGGTTGTAAATGCTCTATAAAAACAATTAATTAAACCAGGATTTTTGTGAATCCACAGTTGGTTCCTGTCCCTCGTCTTCTTGCTGGGAGCCATCTGCACAAGAGCGCTGTGCTATGATTTCTTAATAGCAGAAAAGGTCATTTGATGTTATTCCAGGCTTTAAAGGATGGCCACATTCAGTGGGTTTTTCCACTATTGGGATTCATTCTCAAGTCTCATTTCAGTTGAGGCAATTAAACATTATCTACAAATAAAACGTTACATCAGCATTTATTGTCACGCTAATGTCATTATGCTTGTGCGCAAAATCTCAGAGGACCTCACAAAAGAGGGGTTTTGAGGTAATTGCAAATGCTACAGATATCATTATTGCAGCTGATATAAGATTATGAGCATGGAGCCTATTTGTGGACTGACCTTGCACATACCCTTTAGTTTGGCCTGATAGCCCCACAGCTGCCAGTCAACATGGAGAGCAGTGGGGTGAACATCCTGCTGGAGTTAAATAGCTTATCCATGTGTAAGCCTGCAGCCTGGCTGTGGCACAGCCACAGCTGTTCCTTCATGTGAGCCATATAGTTTAATATTTCAAGTGATTTCTCCAACCCATTCACAACCTACACTGTTTCCAAATGCCACCACTCTTCGCATCTGAACCGTGCGAACAATCTAACAGCTTGCTTATATTTTCGTGTTAAACACAAGAGTGAATCTGTACTGCACAAGAGGAAATAAAGGCTTGTATTATATTTAAACCTTTTATATATTGTATAATGTCTAATAATGTATTTGGGCGAATATTACCTGGTCCTCATTATGCAAAATATCTGATTTCACCAATAGATCTAAAATAAAAAGCAATGGAGACTTCTGAATATTCTTTATGCTGGTGTCACCATTGCCCTGTATATGGGAGGTCAGGACAACAATTGATTTCACCAAGCCTACTCAAAGTATTGACTACAGTACAAATATATGCACTTGTTGTTAAAGAGGTTACAGTCTTGCCACTTTACTGTTGCTCTTCTGACAAATGTATAAAAATTAAACTAACCAAATTACAGTTCATGATGTCTCCTATCAGCTGTAATTATTAGAAATATTTCCTGTAGGTAAAAATAAAATATGAACAAAAAAAATGGTCTGGTCCCAAGATAGGAATAAGTTGTGTCATGGCAAGGAGCAAATTAAACCACCTGACACCCTATTGGAAAAATGTGAGCAAAAATTTGTAAGAGAGTTGCACCACACACTTGGTATTGAATGTGTGTGTGATGCTATAGTGAGGGATTATTCACCAATGGGTTTTGATAGGCCGGTGCTGGCTATAGCTTTAGGGCTGATTTTTAACCCCAGTCCATCCCTGATACGAAACATGCATATGAAACATTCCATAAAATCTACCGTCACAAATGAGGTGTTTTTTGTTATTTTTACTACATCTGTAGCTCAACACGTAGAACACATATTGTGTTCTCACAATAACATATTGACAAAATGCATAGCTGCTTTGGATAGTAGTATCTATAAAATGGATGAATGTAAATGTATTGTTTCTTAAAACAATTTTTTATATACGCAAACATTGTACTGTGTTATTTGTGATTGCCCACTTTCTCATGGTGTTTGATTATGGGTTCTGTCAGATTACACATTGCGTCTTCAACATACTATAAGCTCTTTTCAGTCTGGCTAAGCGGAACAGAGCTGGGCGGAGCCCCTATACTCTCTTCCCTTCTATGTTTGTTTTTGCCCAGGTCTCCTTGGTTGGTTTCCTGTTTTTGCTGGGCCTCTAAATCTCCTCTCTGGTCTTTTGCACGGGCTGCCTATATGGTGCACCCAGGATCCTCCAGTGTATTGCCCAGGAGAGAGTCATCCCAGCTCTAGGATTTCTTGCGAAAGGAGTGGGAAAGGTTATGTAGGGAGATGATAACCATATAAGGGTGATCTATTTTTTAACACTGAATGTCTGACAATGTAGTGGGGTGTTATGCTATACAATGATCTTGTTAATTTTGTAGATACTAAATTATTAATGAATTTAGATACTAATCATGGCAAAATCTATTCTGTGAATGTAAACCAAATCAAAAATGCTCTCCAGTGGTGATTTCTTTAAGATTACACGGGAAGCACTGCTTCCCCTAATATTTCATATGAAATTTATGATGAGTTTGATATATGTACAAATAATCTATATAAATTACCCATTACCCTTTTTACATTTCAGTATTTCAGTGAATGAAAGTGTCAAATATCACACTTCATTATCGTGCTGTTCATTTAAGTAACACAATCTGCTTATTTCTCCATAAATATGTTCATAGAAATCAGTAAACACATGGCCCATAGAGTGCTTTTGAGCAGTGCTTTAAAGGCAGTCTATGGCAGATACCTGTAATATTATTTGGCTTTTCCACTGCACAGTACAGCTCGACTCGGCTCGGTTTTCCACTGTGGATAGAACCTGGTACGTTTTTAGTACCACCTCGGTCGAGGTTCCAAGCGAGCCGAGCCAATACTATATGTGATGTCAAAACCCTGCAGATCATTGATTGGTCAGAGAGAATCGTCACTACCAGCGTCACTGGATTTGAAACACGGGACATCAACCCGCTAGTTTCAAAGTTAGCAACAGCGATAGCAGTATAATTTGTTAACGCGACATTCAAATTGTAAAAATAAATGGCTGTGTGCAAAACCACGCCGTGGTCAATAAACAAGGTGCAGACGTTCCTCTCATTAGCAACAAATGAAACGAAAAAAGTGTCTCAGTTGTTGGCTGCACACGACTACCACCGGACCTAACAACAGTGTAGGGAAAAGTAAAAAAAAAACAAAAAAAACGTATAAGTGACTACAGAACCATCAAGGACCACAACAGCCGGAGTGGTTCAAAGAGAAGAAAGTGGAAGTGGTTCGACCAAATGAACACTATCTATGGCAATAGGCTGGCGAGCAATGGGAGGGAGAGTTCCCTGAACTCTGACACGGTGTTGTTGGAGTCCACGATGGAGGATGGTACGTTTTGTTATGTTAACTCTATATTCTGCTTGAAAGCTTCACTGTATTTAGTTGACCAGCTTCTGGTAAACCTGCTTTTAAAACAACTAGGCCAATTTAACTGTTACACTTGTGTTAAATCACCATGCAACTGCTTTATACAGCACAATGTGCTAGTAGCTAACAGCTAGCGGTCGTGTTATTGTTTATGGTCAGTAATGTTTTTGTCGCGTTTAAGATGTCATGGTAGTAGAGGCGGCGCAACTATGACGATCAGCCTATAATCCCTCCCACGTTGTTGCACTAAACTGCAGTGGAAAAGAAAGCTCAGAAAAGTAAAGTGAGCAGAGTCGAGTCGAACCATAATATGCAAAGCAAAAGTGCCATTAGATTTCATTGATGTAAAGATCAATGTTCATTTGGCTTTGTAAACACTTTTTGTATTGAATCTGTATCTGATTGCCTATTGGATTCAAAGCCTATTGAGCTTTGAATCAATGTGTTTTTGTCCTGCAGCCTGGCGTCTTTACATGATGATTGATCAAGTTTTCAGTTGGGTGGGACTTTGCAACCAATGGGCAATAATTTAAATGGCAATGCATGTGATTGACACAGCATGTTAATTGTAAAAGTGCAAAAAGCACTGTTGATTGCACTTATCTAGAATCTGACATAATACATTTATTTCAGCTTTTATAACTGTATATTTTGCCAATTTTATAGCAAAAACAGTTTTAAGCTTAGTTAATTCTTCTTGTTAAGAAATGTTACTGTTTGTAGTAGTTTAAACAGCTTTTGGTAGCAACAATGCATACACTAAAAACAATGGTCTGTACATCTCTACTTCCCTACATCAGCCACCGGTGCTCTCAGCTACTGATAGATGATCAGACAGAGGAACAATGCACTTTTCAGATGGGTGAAATCAAACATTAGTTTTTCACACACTTTTTGCCACTTTTAATGAATTGTTTTCTTTTCATGCTCAGTGAGTAGAGCACCACAGAGGACACGATGAGTTCCTAATTATAATATTATTATAGGTAGATTGATGTAATCCAAAATATGTGAAGAAATTAATTGTAAAAATTGTGGCCTTTGGACACCATTTCCCTCACTTGAGCGCTGTCTGACCTCTTTCTGTGGGCTACAAGCATACCCGAGACATCTCGCACAGAATCAAATTCCCAGAACAAATGCAGGAAGCACAGAGAAGACCAACCCAAATGGGTCTGGAACTGTGCCAGCCAGTAGCAGCAAAGCAGTTTCATCAGCTCAGCCTCGATCCCAGAGACCAATTTATCTGGGTAATGACTGGTCTTAGTAGAGGGTAAGCCCATGAGAGATGTTGTCTTTGGGATGTTTTAATTAGATGATTACACTCACTTGTTACACAACCTGAAAAGTGTCAAAGAGATGAGGGTGTAGGTGCCAAATTAATTAAACCCATAATGCGAAACGGATATGAGTTTTAAGACCTGAATTGTACAAATTAAATTCTATAAGTTTAAGACTAGTTTTAAGATGTGCTTTAGGCATTCTGTTTAAAAAAAAGATGTAAATGGGGTTCAAAATGAAAATAAGTGAGATTTGTCCATATGACCACATTGGGATTGTAGTGTAAACACTTAACCGTTCGAATGTGTTCGAACATTAGTGAAGCTTCACCCAAGTTTTCAGCTGTACTGCATTAGCCAGGACATCCCGTATTTTGACAGGAATTACAATGTCCCGTACAAGATGCCTCTTGTCCCATATTTCAATCTGAAACAAGAGTTTTAAACTTTGCCAGTTACATGCAGTTTTGCAAGGAAATAACAGTCTGATCAGAAAATGTAAAAAATATGCGCGTACGTATACATGCTCTAAAACTGCACAGAACCTGATGACAGCATGCAGGGAAAATCTGAAGCTCAGTTAATAAAGGTTCTCCACTACATCTAAATTGGAAGTATAATTGGGAGAAACAGTGTGCTGTTTGCTTTTCATGCTTTCTTTTTCCCTCCCCTCATAATCCGAACACATATGGTCAAAAGAGACTCGTATTACATCCAAGTGTAAAGCTGCATTCACACTGCCAGTGACTTTGTCGCTGCAGGTCGCCAGTGGCTGGTGGTTAGTGGGCATTCCCACTACTGGTTGCCTAGTAATGTTTATAAACTACATTCCATTGCTGTTGACAGCGAATCAGTTTTCTTGCCGCTAAAAACAAACATTTTGGAGGGAAAAGACTAAATATAAATGGAATCAGTACATAAAATGCTTTATATCAAAGATGAACGAGAAACAAGGCGTGCTCTTTGCCATAGCGGCTGTTTATCTGCGGTGAAAGCGCAAACGCTGGTCTGTCTGAGTCCACAAAACCATTAAATCTCGGAGTCAGCACAGTGAGTACCACCAGCTGGTGCAAGATCTGCGGCTGGATGAAGTCCGGTTCCAGCAGTACTTCAGGCTTGACAGGACCCAGTTTGATGAGCTGCTGCAGAGGGTGGGTCCCCTGATCTTTCCATTACTGCAGGAGCTGAGAGAGAGAGAAGGATCACGTGAGCTCTACCGTCTTCTCTCTTATTGGCTGTTGCTCCCGTATGTCGCTCTTCATTTGAATAAAGTTAAACTTGTCTCAACTTTGTTGCGTCGCTGGACACGCCCACATCTGGTCGCCAATGTGCTCTCATTGAAAATGAATGGGATGGTGTCGCTGTCTCACGTGATGTCGCTGGCAGTGTGTCCGCAGCTTAAACGCTGAAGTTTTTAGCCTGTCCACTTGTGTTTGAATTGCCTAAAACTCATCTTAATACCAGATGTAAACTGGGCCCAGGTTTGCCAACAGGGAATTGTACCTAATTGTTATTTGACTGAATATGCTTTGTAAAAATCTGTTAAGTAACCCCATGTGTATAATAATCTGAATCCACAAATGACTGAAATGCACTTTAAAAAAAATGCACATAAAAATACCTTGCTTTTCTGTGTGCAAAACTTTTTAGCATAAGACATTTATTTGTTTATTGAACATCATATTTTTTGGATCAGTTGATCACAACGCTGATATTAGGTTGATCTTAGAAATTCAAGTTCACATAATATCCATTTCTATTACACGTGATTAGGCATAGTCAGGTGTGGCTTTATATGACTTTTCAGGAAATGTTAAGTTACATTCTTCCACTCACAGGTGCAGCTGCTCATTTCAGCTTCTTTAGGTAGCTCAAGACCTCTCGGAGTAATTTGAGCAGGTATGTTATTACAGTGAGATGACATTAGAACTTTTTCCCTCTTGCTCTTTAAGAAACACTTTATCTTTTGATATATATATATATATATATATATATATATATATATATATATATATATATATATATATATATCTTAAAAGATAAATAATATATATAAATAATTGTTTTCGGTCTTGCTCGACCAGCTCTAATCGGGATTTGAACTGGTGTCAGCTGACATGGGAGGTGGGCATGCTAACGAGGAGGCTAAAGGCTACAGCTTCTTGCATCAGTCGCTAGTGCGCCTCTTGAGGCCAGGGGAGTGAGGTTTACGCACACCGCACAGCTATTACGTACCAGCTGGCTCCAGTTAAACTCACCCCCTAAACCTTACTCCCATCTGGGTCATGGCATCAGTGTCACCTATTCGACCTGTCCCAAGTGGGATTTGAACCAGCGATCCCTGGCATGGGAGTTGGACGCACTAGCAAGGAGGTTAGAAAAGCCATGTCTTTAGCCTCTAGCCTAGTGCATCTGTTAAGGCCAGGAGAGTAAGGTTTACACACTGCACAACTATCACGTACCAGCTAGCTACCATTACACAAACCCTTCTGTAACTTTTTACTTTAATAAACAAAGATTGCATCTGTACATTAGCGAATGTAAATAAAATGAGCAGGGACACATCTGTTTGCATTTTGCTTTGAGATTTAACTAGAAAGGAGCACGAGCTGCAGGGTGAGTAGTGCACATGTGTGCATGCACCAGAGAACATCGCTGCCTACTGTAACCCAACGTCTCTGCTAACTGCAGCAACAAGCAATCAACATAAAAAAACACAAGCTATTTCAAAAAGTGGGGGGAACAAATTTGTCAAAGGCAAAAAGTGGCAGGGACATGCACATCCCCTCCCACCAGTAAATTACACCTAAGACCAAGATTAATACATGCTTTAAAAGTATTATCTTTAGTTCATGTTAACTAATGTTAAAAATGGAACCTTATTGTAAAGTATTACCGATAGTTCACCCAAAAAGGGAACTTCTGTCATCAATGCAGTCAACCTAATGTTGTTCCAAACTCAAAATACTTTCTTCTGTGGAACACAAAAGGAGATGTTAGAATGTTTGCCTCAGTCACCATTCTCTTTCATTGTAGGACTATATATATATATATATATATATATTCATATCGAATTCCTAATGGGAATTTGGCAGACTGCATTGTGGATGATGTGATTAGAACAAGAACAATTGTACACAGAACCTCACCTCACAAATGACTGACCTCTCTTCATAGGTGAGAAGGAGCCCTCCAGACCAGATTGTGGTGACACCCTCTTTTTCAGATTGTTACCATCACACCAGTGTTTCAGCACTCTTATCACCCTGTAGCTTATGACTGGTTGCCTACTGAAGCTTAGCAGGGCTGAGCATGGTCATTACCTGCATGGGAGACCTCCTGGGAAATCTAAGATTGCTGCTGTAAGAGGTATTAGGGAATCCAGCAGGGGATGCTCACCTTGTGGACTGTGTAGGTCCTAATGCCCCAGTAGAGTGATGGGGACACTATACTGTAAAAATGCACCGTCCTTCAGATGAGATGTTAAACTGTGGTCCTGACTATCTGTGCTCATTAAAAATCACAGGACACTTCTCGAACAGAGTAAGGGGTGTAAGTCTAGTGTCCTGGCCAAATTCCCCCCATTGGCCCTTATCAATCATCGCTTCCTAATAATCCCCATCTATTAATTGGCTCTATCACTCCACTCTCTCCTCTCCACCAATATCTGGTGTGTGGTGAGTGTACTGGCGCACTATGGATGCTGTCGCATCATACAGGTGGATGCTGCACACTGGTGGTGGTTGAGGAGAGTCTCCTGTTCAGTGTGTAAAACGCTTTGAATGTAGTGTCAGAAAAGCACTATGTACATATAATGTTCATTAATTCATTCATTCATTCATTCATCACTCCTCCTTTATCAGCACCACAGACAAGTTGGTCCATTCGCAGACAAGCTGAGCATTTTACAACTGTGACCTTCTAACTGACTTGACTCAACCACTGAACCACTCTGACTGAATGATTTTTCTCAGGTGGGACTTGGAGGATGGTTAATTTCTTTTTCTGGAAAATCTGTAGAAAACCATAATGTTTATCTGCAAACAGGGAATGTGCAATCGGAGTAATGCATTGTGGTCCAATATGCCATGTTATCCTCTGGTCAAGTCTTTAACGTAATATTGGAGCATGTATTTGAGGATATTCACATGCAATGTGCATATAAGGTGTAATATGCTTCCCGAGCATTTGAATATTAGATAGTATCACTGAAGTAAACTTTGTATTTAATTTTGCTTGGCCTCATTGAGTTCATTTAACCCCTGGGAATTTTTGGAATACATTTGCGACACATTGATCCCCAAGACGAAGAATGTGAATCACCAAAAACAAAAGCACAATGTGAAAGTGGAGATTTATAGTAAAAAAAATAACAGCCTCTTTGCCAGCTGTTGGCATGATTATGGAAATTGCAAACTTTATCTTCTATGATCATTACCATCACCCCTCCTTTATCAGCACCACAAAACAAATGGTCCATCCACACCTATTAATTTGCTTCAGAAGACATGGATTTGACCACTGGAGTCTTATGGATAATCTTTTTTGCTGCCTTTATGTGACTTTTGAGCTTCAAAATTCTGGCCACCATTCACTTGCATTTAATGAACCTACAGAGCTGAGATATTTGTGTTCTGCAGAAGGAAAGCCATACACATCTAGGATGGCATGAGGGTGATTAAATGATGAGATAATTTACATTTGTGGATGAACTATCCCTTTAAGGTGTTCCCACACCTATGAAACATGCTGTTACTGAAAAGTAATGATTATCTGCCAAAAAGTGGGTGACACTGACATTTTTAAAAATGGGATGGACATGCCCCCCCCCACACACACACTTTTATTACTCTACTATGCCCCTAAGCATGCAAACATGCTTATTTTAGGAACTAGACAAGGAACTACAATCATACATCTTTAGTATTTGATATCTACTAAAGATGTTGTGTGTTTTTAGTTAATAAAGATATATGTGTTATGTACAGTATAAATACAAACTTGGTTTTGATTTAGACTTGAGACAAAAAGAAAAAATAATCTCACCTGTTGTGGCATCATCTGACACACGAATCTGAACTGAGCACACATTTCTGAGAGTGCGTTCAGCTAGAGGAATGGGGTGGAAACAGCTATAGCCTGCCCGAGGGGAGGAGTTACCCGTTGCTCCCGTTTCTCACTCTCACTGCCCGTGATAAAACCGTTCTAACCCTTCAACTCCAACTTTAAAACCCTCATAAGGAAGTAAAATATAGGAAACCGTTAAAGGAACCCACTTTCCGATGGTGACCCGGACCCCTTTGCCGTTTTATTTTTTAAGTCCGCCTGGTCGCCTTTATAATGGAAACGTGTGGCACGAGACGCGCGCACTGTGTGGTTTTCGCGGTTTTGCTGTTTGCACTAAATACTGTGATTGCTGAAACTTTCTCTCCACTTACCGACTCCGATAGCCCGTTGAGTAGCGAAACATTTCCCTCGAGAACAACTGGTTTAAAACACACGACATTTTGGCCGGAGAGAGGGGCCACTGCCACAGCTTTGGATCATTCGAGCGCGACCGGACAGGGGGACATCACGGACTTTCCCGCCAGTGTGGCGATTACTGAAGCGCAAACTGGTAAGAGATGCCACGAAATGCTTTCAAGATAGGCAGCTCACGACCACCTCAGTCTTCTGTGGAGTTGCACACCGTAAAGCAGCTCTGATTGAGAAGTCAATATCGCCGTGGTGTTATAACACCATTATTTTGTTCAAATAAACATATTACGTTTTGAAAAACAAATCTACCTTATACGTTTAAGGTATGCAAAAGATAGAAAAGTAAAAAAAAAAAAAACGTTAGAATGCATTGGCGTATTTTGCAGATTGTATAATCTGATTGCGGTATTTGTATAAAGGGAAATTTAAGGGTTACGCAATTGACAGTTTTATATGTTAAAATCTATAGCCTAATATAAGTTATTCTTATTCAATGAGTAGAAATAGTTATTTTTTTTTATTTTTTTTTTGTAGTAATACAGCTAAAGTAGTATATGTCATCTGAAATCTGAGTGGACTAATGACATTACTTTCACTTCATTCCTCAGTTTTTGAAAAGAGCTTCTCTTTTAATGAATTACCTCCTTAAAAGCTCATGAAAGTTCTGACTGTCCCACTTTTTTGAGCTTATAAATTGTCTCCAATTTTAGTGGTTGGTTGTTTTGTGCTATAATTCAATAGCAAGCCATAAATGTAGCCATTTGACATTGTGTACAATTTAGTGAATATAAATGAATGCAGTAAATTATCTAATTTATTCCACTGCCAGGGCACCTGATTGAAAACCTATTATGTGCTTGAATGTATGTTTGGGTATTAATATTAGCCAGTTAATTGGCTAATATTTGGCTGTTTTAAAATTATCAACCAATGTGGTCATTCCATCTATTGACAGTAATAAAATCTACCAAAACAACATTATCAATGGATAATGTACATATGCTTTTTTCATTTTTCAAGCATTTTAGTACATTTTGAAGTAATATTGTAACGTTTAAAATAAATGTAAATTTAGCAATCATTATATTATTTGCTATCATAAAAACAAATTATTGTATTGCATTGTTCATTGAAAACCCATATAGTTTGACCAATGGTTTATATTTTGACCAAAAAGCTTTATAGGCCCAAACCTCGCTGTAGAAGACAGGCTGGAAAAGGATTTTGCTGTTATTGCTGTTTATTCACTGGATTCACTGGATCAAACTTTTGATGCCATCGATGCTCTTTAGAGCATGAGAATGTTTGGCTTCAGATGCATAATTGGGAAATGCTCTTTAAAAATAAAGACTGATTGATGTGCCTGAAGGAAATAATACATATTTATTTTATTTTGCAAACAAAAAATAATATCCGGACTTCAGCAATTGTGACTAGGCACAATGTTTCTTGTATTGCGCATCAGTCTGCCCTGTGCTAGACAAAAAAGTAGACTGCAGTAGGCTATTTCACAGCCTCTTTTGAGATCATGTTTGTATTTTCAAGATTAGATTATTAATCTACATGTTTGCAGGTGTTTCAGAACCTTTTAAATGACTCCAGTGTGATCTGTCTAGGTCGATTAAGAATAAGGCTAATCATTGCAAAAGTTTTGAATATCCCTGAATTTAAAGTGATTGTTCATGCAAAAATTCTGTCATCATTTAACCAGCCTCATTTTTCTCTAAACCTATGACCCCGTTTACACCTGGTATTAAGATGCATTTTTGGTGATCTGATCACATGTGGTCAGTGCTAAATACAGGACTAAATGGGGTCTAAATCGTTTTGTGATCGGATCGTAAAAAACAAATATGAATGTGGTCAAAAACGCATGTGATTGCATCTCATTTGAGGTGTAAATGCTAATCCGTCATGTGTGCGCCCTGGCAGCAGCAAAGTGCCTGTCAATCAACTGCTGCACTAAAACAAAAGTTTAAGCTTTGCCAGTTATGAGCAGTTTACAGGATAATAACCATCCGATCGTAAAATAAAAAATTGGATGTATACACAAGCATGAGATCTTCACTGATCTTCTTCAGTGTGTCTGAAATCAACATGCAGGGACTTACGCCCATCGGCGTGCGAGCAGAAATTTATTTTTCAGCGTCCATAATAACAGATTAAAGCATTCACATTGGAAGCATCAGCAGCATGTCACAGCGTAACGTGAGCTGCAGTGCAGCCGGGTTTTTGCAGTCGATTTTTGCAGCGACTCATGCGCTCAATTAAAGTGACCATACACTGTTGATGGATAAAGTGAATGTGATTTGACACAAAAAAGTACAAAATGCACAGAATAAGCTTATATTAGTAGTGTAGTGTGTCTTTATACTGTATGAATTCTGAAAAATAAATGAAAAAAAAGAGAAATTCCAGGAGATTTAACCATTTAAATCAATTAAATATATTTTATATTAGAAGTACGGTTTATCATTTAAAACTACAGTAAACTTCAACTTATTAGCCAGGTCTATATGCAGAGGTGGGTAGCAACACACTACATTTACTTGAGTAACTTTTTGGGGAAAAAATTACTTTTAGAGTAAGTAAAAAATTAGGTACTTTTTACTAATTATTATTGTTTTTACTGCTTCTTCTTTACAATGGGTGGCGTTCCTATCGTTACATTATTGGGTTTAATTTTAATTAATGCATAATTGATTGAGAGGTTATCGAATGGGACTTTTACGGCAGCGGAAGTTCACAGCAAGGTCACTCAAGCCGAGTCCATCACTGCTGCAGCATCATGCTCTTCAAATAAAGTTTGACACTTTCTTCGCTCCACACAGTGAAAAAAAGAATAGTTTTCTCATGCAATGCTTTCATTGAACACCAAGACAAGTGGATATTTCAAGATAAATATTGAAGCCCCAATTCACCTCAGTGAATTATTTAGTAAATAAAGAATTCTTCAGCTTCATGGCAAAATTCTGTATAAATATAAATAAAGAGTACATTTTAAAATGTATCTGTATGTTTTGCCTCTCTATATCCATGCAGGACTTTAAAATCTATGAAATAGTGTAACTAGGCATTAATAAAGCACGATCTTGCTTTGGTTTATATTTCAGCATTATAAATAATGTCCTTGCGGGACATTTTCACGTTTTCACTGTAATAATGTGAAAGTGATCTGTTTCTCATCCACACTTATCACATCACTTCTGAAGATATTGGTTTAATTTAAATTAATTTTATGCTGCCTTAATTATTATTTTTTTTTTTTAGCTTTAATACCTATCATATCACTTCTGAAGATATGGATTTAACTACCTCTTATGTGCTTTTTGTAGCAGCAACATTTTGGCACCCATTCACTTGCATTTTTTGGACCAATAGAGCTGAAATATTCTTCTAAAAATCGTAATTTGTATTCTTCTGAAGAAAGAAAGTCAGACACATCTGGGATATATGAGGGTGAGTAAATGATGAGAGAATTTTCATTTTTGTGAAAGTAACTAGTTACTCACTACTTGAGTACACTTAATTGAATACTTTCTTACTCTTAACCTCTTTTACTCTTATTTATGTTGTTACTTTTACTTCTACTTGAGTAATTTTTTTGTCAGAAATTGTAATTTTACTTGAGTACAGTGTCTGGCAACTCTACCCACCTCTGTCTAAATGCTTCAGCAATACCCATTCACAGCCGCGTTTGCTTTCACTTTTAAACGCATGCATGTGACAGACCGTGACATTGGTAAATTCAGAACTTACCACATTCGTGTCCAACAATGGATGATACAAGACTGATTGTGGAAGTGGAGAAGCACAAAGTGCTCTATTGTTTACCTTTTAGATGTGGTCCTCCTCCTCATGTAAATACTTTTTCACAATGATAAAGTTTGCGATCCTAATCAATGACTCACTCCTGATAACCATTTTATAAGTTAAGGTCTTCATTAAAATAAGTACTCACTGTAGTAACGTAGAAATCACAGTTTTGTTCTGTATAGAGCCGCTGCTGTGACACTGGAAAATGCTTACAGTGTGAAAGCCCTGTCTAGTCTGCAGCTATGCTGTAGTTAAGCTGATGCTATGCTCACGTCTCGCTCAAGCTTGCAATGTGAAATGGGCATTATGAGAAGCACGAACATCTGCAGCTCAGGTTAATACAGGTAATCCACTAAAATAACGGACAATTCTGCTCGAAATGTTGCATTTGTTCTTAAATTAAGTTTTAGCTGCATCTGGAAGAAATAGCATGCTGTTTACTTCGTGCTTTCTTTGTCTTTTCTGACTTTGTCATGCAGTAACACACTAATGCCAATTAGTCAATTTCACTGGTTACTTTCACTTGTGACTATGTGACAATAAAGGGTTACTACTACTGGTTACTACTTACTAATGTTGTGATTGATGTATGTCGTCATGAAACAGAGACCCTCCTCTCCAAATTCGGGTGATCCGATCACATGTGGTCAGGTGAGACACATCATTGTTTACACCTGGCCGCTGAAATGCGTCTCCTGTGACCACTTGTGATCGGATCACCCGAGATGCATCTTAATACCAGGTGTAAACAGGGTCTATTCTGTCCTCCATGGAACAGAAAAGTAGATCTCAGATAGAATGTTAGCCTCAGTCACTATTTACTTACATTGCATGAGAAACGTAGTTAACTAATTTTGTGCTCCAAGGTGTTAAGGAAACCATATGGGTTTGAAATAAAAAAAATTAAAAAAAGCAATTTTTGGTGAACTATCCCTTAAAAATTAGCTGAAAGATATTCTGTTGAAAGATCCCTGCCTAACTTCCCAGGCCTGAGGCAGGTGAGAGGGGAAGGTGGCCCGGATCTCTAGCCCATCGGCCACAACTTGAGCTGTTCCAGTGTGTGCACACATGTAGATTTGAAGCCAGCTTTGAGGTGCGCTCTGCATTTAAAGACAGCGGTGATGAAGCACAATTCACATCAGGTGTGCTTCATCTACCGCTGTCGGAACAAGGCTTATTTATAGTGCAACTCTTATAACTCTCATGCCCAACTGCCGTCGTGAGCCTGGCTGAAGGGCAGCCCTAAGAGGTAGGGCGACGATGACGTGCTGGATGGGCGGATCATTCTGCCACAGCCATATTTGCAATTCTTTACCAGTAAACAAGCTATCATGTATGACTTGTACCATTTGTTAAGCACATAACACAAAGCTTTACTCTAACCGATTTACTGAGAAAAAAGCTCAGTAAGAGTGAAAATACTGCCCAAAGCTGTTAAATGTTTAATTGGGTTTATTTTTCATGATTTATATATTTTCTGAATGTCTTGGCTGTAAATAGCTAAAATGTTCACTGTACAGATATTTCTGCCCTTTAAGCTTTTTGTGCCATCACTTCCAACACTCCAGTGTTAAAATCTTGATTAAAGTTTTGCCTGTGTATGAACTCCATGCAGACAGTGACATTGCTGTAAAATAGACTTTGCTAGGTCAGCTGAAGGAAGGAAACAACAGGTCCCAATGGGTCAGATCCCCTCCATTTTTAGGGCCTAAGCTTTTGTTAGGTTAGACGAGCATGGCTGCCAATTTTTCTCCACCCAAAATCATTACATCCACAGTCATTTCTGAAAACATCTCGCATAGTTCATGTGTTTTCCAAAGTCTCGCATCACGTGAAGCACACCCTAGTGCCAATGCAACTCAAATTGCAGAGATAGACGTGGTGAACATCAATAAATATTATATGACTCAAAAATTCCACATTATTTTCATGTATTACAATAGATCATTGCTGACATAATTGTTTTTTTTTTATATTTCCTAACCTACACAAACCAGGACAGTCAGGAAAAACCTTACGCAACTCAGCAAATACTGCAGACTGGACAACTCCAAAAAACTTGGATGAGTCCACTATACTGCTGAGATCCAACAAAGAGCTTACTCAAAATAGCACAGCCCAATGGGAGGGTCCATCATTAGTATCCCACAGCATCAGTTCTTACCCAACCCTCTCAGACAAACAACAGCCTGGGACAGATGAGTCCACTGAACAGCTGCAATCCAATAAAGAATTTACACACAATGCCACTTTCCAATGGGAGGGTCCATCAGTTGTGTCCCATGGCACTAGTTCTTACCAGGCCCTCTCAGATAAACGCCAGCCTGTGACTGAGTCCCGGACAGTGCAAGACATTCCTGTAACGGACCTAAGAGAACATTATGTGGACACAGTCAGCAATGATTTGGTCTCTCGATCTGATAGCAACTACATTTCTACAACCAGCCGAGTTGGAGAACGCATCCTGCTTTCTGTGTCCTCGAACAGCTCCTCTCCATACACAGAGATCTCCAACTCATTAGAGGCTGTGTCTCAAACTTTTAGTTGGAAAGAGAGGGTATCAGAGGTCACCCAGGGCAGGGAGCAAACAGAAACTGTAGAAGGTGCATCTACAGCATCTGAGCAGACTGAGCCAACATTTGAAGATCATAATCCCACTAATGCAACTCGGGGTCAGTCTTTAGAGACTGAAGGGTCATTGGTGTCTCAAGGCACGGAATCACAGACGGGACAGCCTAGTGTCACAGAACAGAACATTGAGCACTCAAATTCAACACCCCCTCTCACAGTGATTAACACTGGGGAGACCGTCACATCGGTGAATGGTGGGACACCTTACACCGAAAGCGATGACTACGTGTCATCTATTGCTCCATTTACCCTTGGTGAACACAATGCCTCCAGCACATCCATGCAGAACGGTGACACCACAGTGACTGATTCTATGCGCACTGGAGCTTCCACAAAGTACTCTACCGGAACGGTCTCCTCCAGTGGCTATGAGGAACCCAAAGAAACTCCAACCCACACAATGGACGAGACAGCCGTGCAGGGTCTGACCACTGCACCCCCAGTGCTTGAGGATGTATCCACCACAATTGATGACTTGTACTCCAGGTTTATTGCTGGAGAGCCCCCCCTTTTCCCCAAAACCAATGATCCGACCAACACAGAAGTGCTGCCAACACCTGCTGGGCCAGCAACTCAGAGGCCACAGCTTACAGAGGAAGCAACTGATGTGCCATCTACCGATTACAGTTCTACCAACACCATGACTACCACAACTGCTCCTGTCACCACCCGTCTCATCCAGCCCAGCACCACCCCACAAACCCAAACAGAGCAGACTACCACAGCCCAGCGGTTACCTTCCTCGCCTACTGGAGGACCACATGCAACCATTACATCTAATTCTGCTGACGTCACAACCTTGCATTTAGAAACCAGCACGGCCACGCCAGGGAACACTACTGCACATGGCAGACGTGTAACAACGCCCTACAGCAAGAGCACCCCAGCCAGCAGCACTGTGGTAATAACCACCAGGAATCACAGAGACAGAAGTACCACAGAAATGGGAATGATGACCACACAGATGCCTTCAAGGTCAACCCCATCACCAGGTGTGTTTGTGTTTTGTTATTTATAAATGGGCATTCTTGTTGGCTATATTAGTGATGCTTAATGTAGGGTTAAAGGTATAGTTCACCCAGAAATTAAAAGTCATTATTTACTTGTTCAAAGCCCATGTGACTATCTTCCTTCCGTGGAACACAAAAGATGATGTTATACAGAATGTTTACCATTAATCGCATCTTTTTTCCATACAATGAAAGTGAATGATGACTGAGGGTAACATTCTGCCTAACATCTCCTTTTGTGTTCAGTAGAAGAAAGAGGTAATATAGGAACAACAAGAGGGTGAGTAAATGATGATACCCACCCACAATGATAAAATGACAGAATATTCATTTTTGTGTGAACCGTCCCTTTTTGAACAAAGGATTAAACTTAAGCATGCAACCCATCTTATGGCATTTGTGCTACAGACATGAAGGATATCTCAAATCTTGGGGCTTATTGAGGAGAGGTGTACGTATATATATATATATATATATATATATATAATTTTTAAATATTTAAAGATAACTATGTATCATTATTTCATCATTATTGTTATATGAGGGGCTTTCATAGCAAATATTTGTATATGCGATTAATGCGATTAATCAATCGGGACACCATGTAATTAATTCGATTAAACATTTTAATCGATTGACAGCCCTAATTATATTATATTATATTATGAGATCTGCTCTGCCTTTTAGCTTAAGATTTCCCCCTATTCCTTAGTAAAACCTACTTTTAGCAGTTTTGGGAATAGGTTTAAATCAAAAACTCTGAGCTAGTTACTCTTAGGATATAAGATTAAAAATATTTGTGAATATGGACTCTGATTTAGAAATACTTCATACAGTCCAGCTAAACACCAAATTGATAAAAATATGACATGTTGTGTATTTAATGTGTGTGTGTGCATATATATATATATATATATATATATATATATATATATATATATATATATATATATATATAAACACACACACACACACACACACACACACACACAGTGCATCCGGAAAGTATTCACAGTGCTTCACTTTTTCCACATTTTGTTATGTTACAGCCTTATTCCAAAATGGATTAAATTATTTTCCTCAAAATTTGACAAACAATACCCCATAATGACAACATGAAAGAGGTTTGTTTGAAATCTTTGCACATTTATAAAAAAATAAAAATAAATATAAAAATCACATGTACATAAGTATTCACAGACTTTGGTCTGTGAATACTTATGTACAATTACAATTACAGCCTCAAGTCTTTTTGTGTGTGATGCTACAAGCTTGGCACACCTATTTTTGGGCAGTTTCTCCCTGGGCCACTCAAGTACATTGACAGAGATGTCCCGTAGCCAATCATTTGTTATCTGTCACTCCTTGACTGTGTGCTTGGGGTCATTGTCCTGTTGGAAGATGAACCTTCACCTTGAGGTCCAGAGCGCTCTGGAGCAGGTTTTCATCAAGCATGTCTCTGTACATTGCTGCATTCATCTTTCCCTCGATCCTGACTAGTCTCCCAGTCCCTGCCACTGAAAAACATCCCCACAGCATGATGCTGCCACCACCATGCTTCATTGTAGGGATGGTATTGGCCAGGTGATGAGTGATGCCTGGTTTCCTCCAGACATGACGCTTGGCATTCAGGTCAAGAGAATCTTTGTTTCATCAGACCAGAGAATTTTGTTTATCATGGTCTGAGAGTCCTTCAGGTGCCTTTTGGCAAACTCCAGGTGGGATGTCATATGCCTTTTACTGAGGAGTGGCTTCCATCTGGCCACTTTACCATACAGGTCTGATTGGTGGAGTGCTGCAGAGATGGTTGTTCTTCTGGAAGGTTCTCCCCTCTCCACAGAGAAACGCTGGAGCTCTGTCAGAGTCACCATCAGGTTCTTAGTCACCTCCCTGACTAAGGCCCTTCTCCCCTGATCACTCAGTTTGGCCGGGCGGCCTGCTCTAGGAAGAGTGCTGGTGGTTCCAAAGTTCTTCTATTTACGGATGATGGAGGCCACTGTGCTCATTGGGACCATCAATGATGCAGACATTTTTCTGTACCCTTCCCCAGATCTGTGCCTCGATACAATCCTGTCTCAGAGGTCTACAGACAATTCATTGGACTTCATGGCTTGGTTTGTGCTCTGACATGCACTGTTAACTGTGGGACCTTATATAGACAGCAGTGGGGATTTCTTTAAGACTGCAAGGGAAGCTCGGCTTCCCCTATAATGTAAAAAAAATAATGGTCAAATATGTACTATTGTGTAAACAATTTATTGACTAAAAATGCGTTAGAACATGTTCATCTCGAAAACGAGTTCGTTCAGGATCAGCTACATATAGCAGGTCGGCTGACTCGATTTCATTCTCATACATTCCCGTAGCGTCACAGTGCATTTCCCTGTTGAAGCCGAGCGTCCATTGACTTCAATGGGGCTGCTTTGAACAGTTTTTTTCAGTGCTCCGAAACTAGACGGTCATTGGATAAATGCTGCGATTATGTCCCTCCCACGGACGCTCAGCGTCCCTGGGGGTGAATGAGGAGTGGGCTGGCCCGGACTCCGGGCTTCCGCGTAATGATTGGAGGATCTGTCGAAAGACTGCTTCTCCTTTTGACTGACAGCGAATCTGTAATATAAGACGTCGCTGAAGCTATTCGCGCTCAGTCCCATCGCAGATTTCTCAAGTGTAGTCGAAAGACAAACTGCTGCAACCTATTTCTTGATATTTGTTTGGCGAAATTGCTAGTCAATTTGCATAATACATTTCACACAATTATACACCACATTACTTGTTTCAGTTTTACCAATTTTAATATTTTTTTTTTTAGATCGTTCGTTCATTCATTCATTCATTCATTCATTCATTTATACAGTAGGCTATTCATTTATACGTACAGGTGAAACTGCGCACGATGGCAGACAGTGCTAATATTGTCGACCTGATTTTGGCAAAGCCATTTGAAAGTCTTCCTTACAAGGAAAAAATTATAATTAAACAGCAGGGCAGATCAACGCCTAAGATTGATTTAGTGCAAAAGATAGGGAAAAATAACAGGTATTTTCAGCTCTCCTGGTATGACAAAGTTAGCTGGCTGACTGGAAGTGCTGTGACAAATAAAATGTACTGCTGGCCATGCCTCTTGATGAAACCATCTCACGGATGTGTTATTTGGTCAAAGGTGGGGTTTGGAGATCTGTCTAACTTTGACAGGGCATATAGTTGGTACGACATGGTCACAGTGCATTTTCTCGAAAAGGAACGTAGGGCAGAATTTACTTTTAAATAAATGGACAAGTTTATAATGCAGGCCGAAAATGAGCTTCCCCTCTTTGAAAGACCAGCAGCCGCCACTGATAGACAGGTGTGTCCAAATCATGTCCAATCAACTTAATTTACCACAGGTGGACTCCAACCAAGTTGTAGAAACATCTCAAGGATGATCAGTGGAAACAGGATGCACCTGAGCTCAATTTTGAGTGTCATGGCAAAGGCTGTGAATAATTATATACATGTGATTGTTTTTTTAGTTTTTCATTTTTAATAAATTTGCAAAGATTTCAAACAAACTACTTTCATGTTGTCATTATGGGGTATTGTTTGTCGAATTTTGAGGAAAATAATGAATTTAATCCATTTTAGAATAAGGCTGTAACATAACAAAATGTGGAAAAAGTGAAGCACTGTGAATACTTTCCGGATGCACTATATATATATATATATATATATATATATATATATATATATATATATATATATAAGACAAGGGTGCAGACCTTATGTGAAGAATTGCAAAGAAAAAGACTTTTTCACTTTTGAAACAGAAAAATAAAAATAAAAGGTTGAGTTGGCAAAGAAACACAGACATTGGACAACAGATAATTGGAAAAGAGTGTTATGGATCTTAACCCCATTGAGCTTTTGTGGGATCAGCTAGACTGTAAGGTGTGTGAGAAGTGCCCGACAAGACAGCCACATCTATGTCAAGTGCTACAGGAAGTGTGGGGTGAAATATCACCCGAGTATCTGGACAAACTGAGAGCTAGAATGTCAAGGATCTGCAAAGCCGTCATTGAAGCACATGGAGGTTTTTTTTAATGAGAACTCTTTGAAGTAGTTTAAGAAGTTCTGAAAAAAATTCAAATTGTAATAGTACATTTTCACAATATTAATGTCCTGAGTCTGACTATATATTGTGATCACTTGAATGCCACTTTGGTGAATAAAAGTACCAATTTCTTTCCATAAGAGTAAAATCAGTACATTATTCCAAACTTTTGGCCACCAGTATATACAGTATATAATATACATTGATAGTGACTTGTTTATTTAAACTTTATTTGATACCTATATAGAAACTAATTCTTACCTTCTCTTCCTTCTCTGTAGATCATGTATGTGGGCCTAATACCTGTGCCAATGGAGGCCACTGTGAAAGAACAGCAGAGGGAAAATACAGCTGCCAGTGTCTGTCTTCATGGACAGGCCCCTCTTGCACTGAAGGTAAACAGCTCACTTTAATATACATTATTACGACTGGTCAATGGTGCCATCTAGTGGTCTAATATTTCTATGTAACAACCGCACATCCATGTACCAGACCATTCATCTGGGTATTTGCGAGCCATCTGTCCTGCTTCTTAGATCACTGTGCAATATCTACAAGTAAGTTAATAAAATCATTTAAACACAGATTAGTGTTTCATGTGCATCTATCTATTTATTTGGCAAGTAGTCTTGTGATAAGGTGCATAATGAGCAGTCAGACAGTCGTTAATTAAAAAATAAACACCAACAGAACTCTGACGCAGAGGTGGAATTAAGCTGTTCAGTGATTTATTTTCTCTTAAATAATTTCAATGCAAATCAATGTTTCATTTCCATTTATTTGTTTATTTGCAAGTAGTCTTGTAATAGACTGAATAATGTGGAGTCAGATGGTCATTTTCACAGAATAAACACAAACCAGAAGTGGATTTAAGCTGTTTATTCATTTATTTACACTCACATAATTAGATAATTTCAGTGCAAATCAATACTGTATATTATGTCCATTTATTTGCTTAGTAGCCATGTAATAAGTGGGATAATGAGTCAGCCGGTTGTTATTACAAGTTACAACCTCCACTTCGAGTCGGGGTCCTGATCACCCTGTCTAGGCTTATTTTGCAATAACAACTGGCTCAGAGTACATTATCCCATACATAACAACCAGACTTAGCCATCATTCATCCTGATATGGTAGTGACAAATCTTATTCTGGGATCCTCTAATACTGTATTTTCAAATGAAAGGTTTTAATCATATTTAGACTCTAAAAATGAAAACTACTTTTCAAATGACTAGCCCTAAAATGTGTCGATAATTTAGAAACCCATTGCACGTTTCTCAAATTCTTCATGTCTGTTGTTTACAACAAGATCTACGTGTTTGTTTGGCAAACATCAAATATCATTTGTTAATTACATTGAATATCTTTGGAATGGAATACAAGCTTACTAGTTACTGTGGATTGCATACTCTGTAAAAAAAAAAAAAAAAGAAGAAAAAAAAGAAAATTGAACTTGCAATATAATCAATTATACAGAATCATTATTACAATAGTGTTTATTTATATTGTTGTCACGTTAGGGCTGCACAATTATGACAAAAAATGTTGACAGTGTTGATTATTTCCCTTGATATTGTAATATAGTAATTGCAAAATAAATTTTGATTAATAGGATTTAGTTTAAAATACAAATTGTATCTGGGCATCTGCATGCCACATTCTTTAAGAAGTGTACACATCCAAAACTAGATGAGAACTGTTTCTGAATGACTTGATTGCTAGCTGACATATCAGTAAATCAGTGCCTAAACTCTCAAGTTTAAATTGACCCTCTTAACAGAATAAAAATTGTTATAATTTTTTTTTTACAAAAATATAAACTGAAATCTAACAGCGAACATGTCTGTGAATGGTTGATGCTCCAGTGCTGCAAAAAATATGTAGTAATTAGAACTTTCTTTGCACGACAGGAGTAGACCTCAGCTTTTGACACTTTTCATGATTAAGTAATTGTGACAGCTGTAATTATAATCTCAATCATTTATTTGGTTAATTGTGCATCCCTGTGCCACATTAACTCTTTGCATGATTTATTGGTGCATGGTGTCCTATTATCATCTTGGGGGATTTTTTATTTTTTTTTGCATTTGTAATCCAATTTTGTGTACTAAACATTTGGCAGTCTGTCACTGTCCAATTAAAAATGGGCCAGGACATGACTGATATTTCAAACGGTTCATAAAAGGTAAATAAAAGGTCAAGCCAAGTGCATTGCTTGCAGTGTGTTCTGTTGTATGCACAATTTGGGAAATGTAGGAGGTCATCCGGGTATTCCATACATACAGAAAATCTTACATTATAATGCACAAATATGGAATTGATATGGAACCATAATAACACAAATTAATTAATTCATCCCTCGTTTATATAAGTAGTGTTAATTTTGTCACCTATTTTTAATTTAGTCTTAGTCTTAGTCTTATGCCAAATGTCCTTGTTAGTTTTAGTCATATTTAGTCATTCACATATCTTTTTTTGTTAGTCAAGTTTTAGTCGACTAAAAGTCTCGTCATTTTAGTCTAGTTTTAGTCAAAAGAGAATTTAAGGTATCTTAGTCAAGTTTTAGTCAACTAAAAGTCTTGTCATTTTAGTCTAGTTTTAGTCAAAAGAAAACTCAATATATCTTAGTCAAGTTTCAAAACATTTTAGTCTTTTTTTAAATAAATTATTTCTGAGATTAATTCTGAGATAACCATTTCAGTCAAATAATGTTTCACACATCTCAAATATTGGTTAAATGTCATAATTACCTGACAAAATACACTTGTTGAATGATTTGTTGAATTCACTTTGTTAAACGTGTCTGGTTTTCACAAATGATGAACTTGTTCTGAAGAGTATTTTATTAAGCAAATAAGTTACATAAAATATATATAACCTGCTTAATGTATGTGCCACAACACCATAGCTAACTGGTTAATTTACAGTGTAGATGCCTAAAATCAGCATTAGCTTATGAGACGTATATTTAAGTTAACTTCCCTGAATGTGTGGGTGGTTAGCCTTTAGATGTCGCTTAAGGTTGGTGGTGTTTTTCCCGGTATTGTTTATCCGCAGTCCTTCCTGTCAGTTATAATGACACATTCTGACTTTTTGTCAATATCATTGTACCTAAAATGCGACCAAATATCGAGCCTCTTCCTTCTACCTAGCATGTCGTCGGCGCTCGTCGCGTGTTCGCCACTGTCTATGATTGTGTTCTTGCTCCATGTAGTTTCATGTTGCAGCCACAGGAGTATGAGACCTGTTGTAACCGTTACTAGAGCAACAGCGCGAACTCATTCGGAATATTTTGAAGGCGTAACAGCAGAATATTCTATCTCATGATGAAAAAGTAGAGACGATTTTATACGAAAATGAAGAGAGATTTTATCTTAGTTTTTATTTTATGCAAAACATTTTAGTCTCGACTTTTTTCGTCAACAATAATGCATGTTAATTTAGTCTTAGTCAGCGTTTTTGGACATTGGTGCAGTCTCGTCATCGTCTCATCTTAGTCATGGAAAAAAAGGTCGTTGACGAACATATTTAGTCTCGTCTCGTCTGACGAAATTAACACTATATATAAGGAAAAAAAAATTGCGGTTACAATAAAGGCACTTATAATGGAAGTGAATGGGGCCAATATGGCACCATATTAGCACCAACCCGCATCTCAGAATAGATGCTATTCTTCTCACCTCAATGAAGCCCATCTGGCACCAACAATCAATCGTCCAAACCACTGAGATCCTATTTTTCCCCATTCTGATGGTTGATGTGAACATTAACTGAAGCTCCTGACCTGTATCTGCATGAGTTTATGCACTGTGCTACTGCCACATGATTGACTGTTTAGATAATCACATGGATGATTGTTAGTGCCAGACGGGCTGGTTTGAGTATTTCTGTAACTTCTGATCTCCTGGGATTTTCACGCACAAAAAAGTGTAGCAGCAGTTCTGTGGAGGGAAATGCCTTGTTGATGAGAGAGGTCAACAGAGAATGGCCAGACTGGTTCAAACTGACAGTTTATGGTAACTCAGATAACCGCTCTGTACATTTGTGGTGAGAAGAATAGCATCTCTGGATTCGTTACATTGTGCATTTTTCTGCAGATGTGGATGAGTGTATGAATGATCCGTGCCCACAGGGTTCATTGTGTGTCAACACGAGGGGCTCTTTCAGCTGTGAATGTTCCCTGGGCTTTGACCTAGAGGATGGCCGCAGCTGTGCGCAAGGTAGGCTATCAGCTGTCCACAATCCTGAAAAGACTTCTCAAACCAGCTTAAGGTGGTTTAGACAGATCTGGTTTAATGGTTTTAGAGGGTTTTGGGGCCCTTGTCAGCTGGTCAGGATTGGAGATCCACACTTGGCCAAGCTGGGAAAACAGCTAGTCCAGCTAAAACCAAAAAAAACACCTTACGCTGGTTTAAGATAAAATATTTTTTTCATCATGGATGTCTATAATTAAAGAGTATCCAGAGCAGGAAAAAAAAATATTTTGGTGGTAGCCTCACTGTTTATACTTTCGCTTTTTCTGCAGTGAAGACATATTTGGGCACCTTCGCTGTGAACAACTCTATGCACCTCAAGAGTTCAGGTCTGCATGAGCTCCACAAAGAGATCCTACAGCTGGTATGCAACAAGATGCTCCATCTCACACCTGAACTTTCCATCTACCTTAAAACCACACAACAATATTGGCTAATGCAGAAGTACTGTAGCAACCATTAGGGAAATAGAGATACGGTTGGTTGAACGTGATAAAGTGATGTAATGAAAACTGTTTGATGTTTGTGTATTGGTTTTTCAGCTCAATGCCTCTCTATCAATTTTTCATGGTTACAGACGCTCAACTATGGGTAAAAGGTGAGTTTCTAGTATATTTTTAGAAGAGTTGCCATGATTCAGCAATTCAAAGAAGCTAAATTATAAGATAGTTTACGATTTGTTTGACATTGCGTGGTTACTATATAATTCCCTTACTTCCATTTGTGTTCTGTTTTGTTAAGTTTACAATTATTCTAAAATGTGGACAACAGAGTGGCATTATTAACATTTAAATTGAACATGGTCAAAAAGTTTAAATGAGGCTTTAAAAGGGTTCCTATCAGAGACTAAATCAAAGTATATTTCAGGACTTGATTTTTCATTGTGTTTTTGTGAATGCGTAATTTCTGTGCAGAGATGGTGTTCGGATTTCAGTGGTGAACATATTTTCACTCTCTGCCAATGTGACCAGCACTGATGTCAATAACAGCATCCAGATGTCCCTGAGCAACTGCAGTCGGACGTACTCGCACTGCACCATTAAGCTTCAGCACCAGCTCTCCTATCACGGTACCACTCCACACTCGCTGCCTGAATCCTCCTCTTATCTCAAAACCAGTCCCTCTTTCCATATCCTCCAGTCTACCCCACCACTTCAGAGATATGATAATACCAATCACAATACACACAGATTACACAGTCTTGTGGAGGGCTCTTGCATGCGGCCTTTACAATAATATTTTGGAAAGCTCTTTGAATTTGAGTCTAGGCACTTATCTCTGGGAAAAAAAAATTATTGTTCTGTATCGCCTCTTTCTGTTTAGTGGAGAGCCTGTGCTTGGCCCAGAAGACCAAGTGTGATTTACAGTACTCTGTGTGCGTGGATGCTAGCGGGATCCCGTACTGCCAATGCCAACCAGGGTACATTAAAAAGAACCCAGGGGACATGACCTGCAGAGGTATAGCATACGCCTGTCTCTGTTGAATTTTTGGATTGAAGCCATAACTGCAGGCCATTGGTTAGAGCCCTTATACAAATGAACAGAGGCAAAGTTGGTTATTACATTTTCTTTATTTTTGATAATTTTTTATAAATATTTTTTTATTCTCTATATATTTTAGACTGTGGAGATGGACTCAAGCTTGTTAATGGCAACTGTGTTGAGTAAGTATGCAAGATTTATTAATCTATTTTAAGAAACTATCAGTCAATATTAGTATTGGAATTGGTCTATGTATTTTAGGTATTTTTTCTTTTTAGTACTTGGAATGTTCCGGGTTCAATACAAGTTAATCTCAATCAACAACATTTTTGGCATAATGTTGATTAAATAAGGAATAAATAACGGCAAAGTAGTTCCACTCACAAGTGCTAAAACCCCGAACAATGTCTTAAAGTGTGGTAACTGTGGTATAAGCAGAATAATTGACTCCTGCCTGTTGAATTATTGATAAAGCCCTCCCGAGGTGGTAATGCAGCCACGACGTGCACATCCTTGGGTGTGCATTATTTTTCTATAATTCAACAGGCAGTAGTCAATTATTCTGCTTATACCACAGTTTCCACACTTTTAGACATCGTTCAGGGTTTTAGCTTGAGGCATTTTCTGGTTTTCACCCCTAAATGCTGTTGTGAGTGGAACTACTTTCTGCTGCCACACATTCAGCATTGTTTTAGTACCACTAAAGCTTTTGTTACTAGTTAAAAAAAATGTAACTTTAGAACTAGCAACAGAGCCTTGTGCTACTTTACTGGAGCACTTACGGAGTTAACAAGTGTGTGCTTGCATGTGAGTGAGAAAGAGAGAAACTGAAAGAGATCGCGTGTGGGATTACCTCTGTTTGTTGCGGCTCTCGTCATCAGTAACATTACTTCAAATTGCAAAGATGTAAAAGTATACTTCTCAGCTTTTCCTTTTTTCCAAACAACTGTTTACATGACAGTTGTTGACACTGACATTAAGGCTGTGTTGAGTGTGTGTATTTGAGAGAATCGCAAAGGTGCTTTCCACAGATATTAAAATTTATTTAGGATATAGAAACTGTTGTATTGATCAAGATGCAGAGGTGCATTTACATCAAGGCTCTGTTTGTTGGTCTCTACTCCGTGTGTGAGCGCGCAAAAACGTTTTTTAACAGAAGAAATAAATGTAGGAAATTGGAGACATTGTTTGTCATTCCTATCTGATGTACTTAGCCGGTGTCTTTGTTTTATTTGGTTATTTTGCTGTGGTAAACTATACTGCTCTTTGATATAACTGAAATCATTTGTCAAAGTGATATGGAACCATAATAACACAAATTATTTAATTCATCCCTTGTTTATTCAAAGAAAACAATAAATAAAATTTGCGGTTACAAAAAGGCACTTATAATGGAAGTGAATGGGGCCAGACAATAAACATTAAAATACACACTGTTCCAAAAGTCTGATGATATGTAAACATTATGTATTAAAATCATTTGAGTGAGATAAAAATTAAAAATAAATCACTTGCTAACCTCATCTGTATAAAGTTATATCCAACATTACAACTTTGTGTCATGAGATGTAACACCGGCAAACCCTGTAATCAGGTAAACACCACAATGCCAGTAAATCCCTGATTTTCTTAAAACTAAAATCATGGTAACAATGTTTCTGTCTTAGGACCATACTTTTGAATCAGTGTTTATTTTAATGTTTATGTACTAGCCCCATTTACTTACTGTGACATTTGCTGGAATGTTTGAAGTCCCAAGAGCTGGATATAGGTGTGGCTAAAATATAGTTTTATTAAATAAGCAAAGTACAAGTTAACAGTGTGAACAAAGCAAACATCCATGATTGGGAAAACACAGGAACAGCGGCAACATCTATGACGGCCACTATTACTACACGGAAGGTCAAAACACAACTTACAAAGAACAAGCAAACAACAGGGCGTTATATACACAAAGACTAACAAGTTAATGAAACACAGGTCTGGTCCACAATCAAGGACAGCTGGCAGTGATGAGGGCAGGGAATTATGGGAAGTGTAGTTAAAATGAGGAACAGATGTCAGGGGAGAAACACAAGGCAAACAACAGTGAATCATGACACAAATATATGAGGGATGTGTCAAAATGATTGTTTTGTGGTAAGAAATATTATGCCACAAATGCTGTTGATTGAGCGTAACTTCTATCAAATCTGGAACATTCCTTTCAAACCCTCTAATATTAAAAGAATCTTTTTTTTTCTCCCCTTTTTTTCACAGGTGCATGTTTGGATTTGGAGGTTTCAACTGCAACAATTGTAAGATTTGAATAACATGTATTTATATACTGTACATGTAAAGGTAGATTTAAAGTGATGTCCAAAAAAAACATTAAAATATATAAACTGTAGATTGATAGTGTTTTGAAAAACAGCATTTATTTAAAGTGTATTTTTATATTTACTTTGTTGAAGTAATCTTCTTTTTACATGCAGTCTATAAGCTGATAGCTGTGGTGGTCTCTCCAGCTGGTGGAGCTCTGCTGTTGATTGTCATCATTGCACTTATAGTCACCTGCTGCAAGTAAGTTCATCAGACAAATGTGCAACATTCTCTTTATTTGTTTTTCCAATAAGAATATTAAGAATTTTCTTTGTTGCCTCCACAGAAAGGACAAAAATGACATCAACAAAATCATCTTCAAAAGCGGAGACCTTCAGATGTCACCCTACGCAGAGTTTCCGAAGAGTAACCGTGTGTCCATGGAGTGGGGCAGAGAGACCATAGAGATGCAGGAGAATGGCAGCACCAAAAATCTCCTGCAAATGACAGACATCTATTACTCAGTAAGTCTATGCATTTATTGTGAGCTTTTAATTAAAGGTGCAATATGTAAAGTGTTTCATGTAATATTTGCCTTTTTTGCCAATGTGTGAACGGCTTATAATGCAACTTAAAAAATGAGCCCTTCCTAGATTGCCTATTAAAACCTGTAGACTGATTTTCATGCGAAAGGAGCGGGTCACTTTTGCCGGGAAAATCCAAAGGATGTGATGTTTATGCACACTCCCGAGAGCCTTGACTAGGTGCGTCTTTTCTGCTATTCAACAGCGACAACAAAATGCAACACTAGGGAACGTTATCTTAGAGATGGAATCCAGCAAGCGTCCGGCTCCCAGCACAACACCAACTCCTACACAAACTCAGAGTAAGCCAAAAAACCAAACAAACAAAAATATATCTACTGAATCCCATCTGATTAAGTGGGAACGTGGTCGTGCGAAAACTAGAGTGAGCATCGGCAGGGCATTTGATTCTTTGAGAGACCTTCGTTTGGATTTGGCATTCTTCTTATTGGACCGGTAAGCTTACATAACTGCAAAGCATGTGAAATATAGTGCCATAAGGATTGATCTGTGTAATTTTACCTAACTTGATCTTGCCTGCTAACGCTGCCAAATTGCCAGCAACCTTGCTTTGTAACTTTCAAATAATTTCAACGATCTTCTCTTTATACTAAAAGTCAGGTTAATGTCAATGTTAATCTGTAATTATTCAGCAAGGTAAACTAAAATAATACATTAAATGAATGCTAGACAATGTTCAAGATAATGCAAAAAGCTCCATTCATTAGTGTAATGTATCTTGGTTATACAAAAAATTATACATTCTATTATTATATAACAATAGCGCATCGATATATCAAAATTACAGTTGTGATGGTTTTATAAACAGCTACTGTCATCATCCACCAAATTTAGCTAACAGCTATTGATGAAGCGGGCTAGCTAGCTAATAAATCTTATAAATGCAGTCAATGTATCATGCAAAGAAAAGTAATTACTTCAAAATACAGTCTTGCATAGTCAGACCTATATATGCAGTCTCAAAGTTTGTAGTAAAACAATCATAAATGTGTGATTTTAATTATGCTACCTCATCTGTCAGCATGATGTCTGTGAATGACATTCAGCTTCTTTGTATGTTACGTGATTGTTTTGTTCGATGCTCGCTCGTGTCCCTATGGAGTGTGTGCACGAGCACGAGCAACAGGTAGTTGGCTGCAGTTCACTTAACGGCCACAGGTGTCATTAATAACAAGTGTTTCTGAATCTTACATACTACACCTTTAATAATATGATATCAAAATGAACCCTATTAAACATTTACTCAGCCTCGTGTGACTTTTTTCTTAAATGAACACAAAAGGGGACATTGTAAATGTTATTCTTTTTCGGTCTTGTCTATGCAGTTGCAATAAATAGGGACTGGTGCTTTCAATATTAAAAAAGGATGCAAAAGCATCATAAACTTAATTCATGAAATATTTGCGCTATATTCCAAGTCTTCCAAAGCCATATGATAGTTTTGTTTGAGAAACAGACCAAAAGTTAAGTTGTTAAATATCCAGATCTGTAACCCAAAGGTTGTAGGTTCATATCCAAGAAATGGTGTTACATGATCTACCACCATTGTACACTTGAGCAAGGCACCTAGGTTGCTCTAGGGGAGCAGTACTGTATTCTTAAGTTGCTTTGGGTAGAGAACTGTCAGCATCATCAACAATAGTAGCTCATGATCACAAATTAAGCTTCTTTTCCCACTTTTCTATAACTATGCATGATACTGCTTAATTATGGAATTCTTTCCACATTATAAGATTATATGTGATTGCCATTCTCTCTTGTAGCCTGCATTGAGGAACTCTGACCTGGAGCGCAATGGGCTGTATCCCTTCTCTGGCCTCCCCGGTTCAAGGCATTCCTGCATCTATCCAGCTCAGTGGAACCCTTCTTTCATAAGTGATGATTCACGGCGAAGGGACTACTTCTGATGGCCTTATCCAGCAGGCCTGAAATAAGCTCTCTCTGTGTGGTTGGACACAAGATGGATACTGACCACTAAAGGCATTTGAATGTGAAAATGAGCTGGCAGAAGAAGACAATTATCTGTGGAACTGGAAGAAAGCCACAGAAATTTGTCGGGTCAGTTTAGCATTTTCTATGCCATGCCTCAAAGAAACTTCAGAGTTGAGGAGTACAACATGAAATGGTGAGATTTCATTGATCTGTTCTTATAGCTCCCAGCTGAGCGATTATTCTCCGGTGAAACTCTGTGAATTTAGTCTAGATTGATGGAGAATAACACAAAATGTCTGATCTACAGTATAACTTTTACATTATAAAAGTTTGCACTATAAACTCCTCACACATCTTATCTCAAACAGTATAAGCCATAAATGTATCATATTTATACTTTGGATACTGTGTTACATTTTCGAGTGTGTAAAGGTTATCTGGATGTCCATTTGAGTACACCACCAGTGAAAAGTTTGGGCACACTCATTCTTTATAATTACGATTTCCCATAATATAGAACAATAGTAATGTCATCAAGACCATGAAATAACATAAATGGAAGTATGTGTGAAGTATTGTTGTGCTTCTACAATGTAGCTGCCCATTGCCTAGATTATAGTTCTGCACACTTTGAGCATTCTCTCAACCAACTTCATTATTTATCCAGTAAGGATACTTTTTAAACAGTGTTGGCCCATGTATGAGGCATACTGTATGTAGGCACTATTCATTTTTGTCTTCAAAACAAAGCTTGATCATGAGAAACATTTCAGTCAAGTCTGTCCAAACTTTTGACTGATTGTGTATTTTCAACATGAATGAATGCTTTGGAGTGGGGTAGTGTTAACAGAAGATAAGTGAAACATTTGCTGGAGATTTATACTTGTGTAAATGATTGTGAAATGCAATATTAATGGGTGCAGTGTTTTTGAGAAATGTGTCACGTTTAAATGTGTTTTTGTTCATGTTTTGTTTTCATGCCTTTTGTTTTGAAATTAGTCATGCTTCCTATTCCTGTTTCATGTCATGTGGTTTCCTTGTCATGTGACACTCTTGTTTCACCATGTTTATTAGTCCTGGTTTATGTGTCTTGTTTTCGTATTATCAGTTCTATCGGGAAGACACGCAGGCTTGAGTGAGGTTTAAGATGCCATTTATTTGATGAATGTAGAACAGAAAATTAATGTCTCTCTTTGGCGTAGGCCCCGTCTGGCGGTCCGAGGGAGTTGTACTCGGAACCATCATATCCTGCCGGAGATAGGAGGCAGGGGCGATGAGCCTACCCCCGTGCGGGACGGAGCTCAACTGGTGATGGTTGGGTGGTGGAGGTTGCCGTGTTAGCACACTGAAACAGCAATGTGATAGATTGTGAGCAGACTTATAAAGCAATGGCTTACCTGCGATTGGCTAGGAATTACCCAGCTAATGGTGTGATGATGTACAGCTGCTAGTCTTCCCACTAGAACTAGGCTGCGCTCACATTTCTGTTTTCTTATTGGTTCCTGTTTAATACTCTTGTTTTCATTTGCATTTGTTTAATCATTGGTTGTCTATGTCATGTGGTTATCCATGTATTTGAGCCTTCATGTTTTCCATTGTCTTTTGTCAAGTATTGTGTTGGTGTAACATTGTTTAATTTTCATGCTGTTAGTCAAGTAATTTATGTTTTGTTTTCAGTTTGGATTTACGTTTTTGGATACCAGCACTTTGTAAATAAAGCTGCATTTTGGTTCTCACATCGTCGCCCTCGTCCGTATCAATTTATTTACAAAGTGCTGGTATCCAAAAACTTGAATCCAATTTGAAATCAAACATAAATTACTTGAATAACAGAATGAAAACTGACACGTTACACCAACATAATACTTGACAAAATACAATGGCAAACATGAGGGCTCAAATACATGGATAACCACATGACGTAGACAACCAATGATTAAACTAATGAACATGATAACAAGAGTAATATACAGGAATCAATAATAATACAGAACTGATAACAAGACACATAAACCAATGAAAAGACTGGACTAATAAACATGGTGAAGCAAGAGGGTCACATAACAAGGAAACTACATGACATGAAACAGGAACAGAAAGCATGACTAATTTCAAAATAAAAGACATGAAAACACATTTAAGTGTTACAAAATGTAGCAAGACAATTCCAATATTGTCAATTATTTTTTTTACTACAGTAATAATCACAAAATGCAGTACTGCCTTGTTTTATTTTTTTTCTAATTTATTATATTTAAGATGTCCTTTTCTGATAAAGATTTTCTAGTATTACCAGAGGACCTCACACCAACCCTCAGTGAGTATGTATTTGTATGGATGCTTTACTGGTGCATGAGAGAATCGACTTCACCTGGTGCCTGGTGTCCATTTGATCTAAAGTGTGTTCTTATGAGGCATGCTTTATTTGTAATCGTTAATATCAGAGACTTCTTTCCCAACTTATTTGTATTTTCCCTTCCTCTGAGGATGGTCACTTAAATCTGGCGTTGTAGTCAGACTTGCATTTTATGAGAAATAAAGATTGGTTTCTTAAGTTTTGTGTTTGTTTCATTTGATGGAATGAACTTTTTTTTTTTTTTCTAGAAGCATTTGTGGAACAGATGTCAATATTCATGTTGCTGCATTTAAGCTTTCAAAATGCAAATAAAAGTATATTGATGAGGTTATGGTTCGTAAGGTTTTGCAATGAGCGGTGTATAAAATAATACATTTGAAAGGATGTGTCAACAGCAAATTGACCACAGTGAGTCATTGGATAAGGAGGAAATGATGCAAATCAAACTACTTTTTCCTTTTCAAATGAAAATACAATTGTAGTAGTAAAATAGTATTTTATTAATTGTGCCTCTTTTATTTGCGGGAAATCTTTTTCTCTTTTTTAAATAGATTGTGCTTGGCAATTTAAAGTCAATCGAAAGGATATGCCTTTAATACATTATTTGTTAATAGAAAAAATTAGTTAGGAAATATATTCTTTGGGACAGGTAAACTGGAGCATGTTCTGTTGCTGGCCAAAAGCCTTTGGGGAGAGCTGCCATGTTCATCAAAAATCTTCTGGATTTTTTTTTAATAGGATAAATATTATTAGAAATTTGTAAGAAATTCCTTAGTGCAATTCATTAAGAACATTCTTTAAGCTTGGTCACATTTACTTTCGCATCCCGAACTTCTGCTGGCGAAATAAAGTAATCTCGACGGGGATCTCCAAAATCAGCAATTTCACCTGATGGACTACCAGTGGCAAAGAAATTTCCTGTAGGGTTTGAGTTTTGTAAACTTTGACACATGAATTTACAGCCTTGACCAAAATGAAGGTGCTTGGTTTATAACTGTACTTTCCCAGATTCTGAAGCAAATGCAGCATAAAAAAGAGGCTACTTGACTAGTTTTTGTAGTTTTCACACTTGCATAACATCTGCCTACACCTTTTTCACCTGAACTCATCTCTGAAGATCTAGTCATCGACTTTTAGAAACAGGGCTGAAAAGAATTGTCCATACCAGAAGATTTGCAGTGGTTAAAGGGATAGTTCCCATTTGGTAGAAAATTTGTTTGTGATCCCATTTCCATTATAAATATGGAAACTGATCCAGTGAATTGCCCATAGTTTTCATAGTAATTATACAAAAACGTCAGGTTTATTAATCACTGGGATGGATAAATAGATTAAGCGAGTGGTTTTATGAAAAGAACATTACATAACAGAAAGGACTACTGAATGATCACACTGGGTCATGTATTTTTAGTTGTAAACAAGGGTGTAGTCAGAAACTTTATTTGGGGGGGGGGGCAGTGAAAGGTGTTGAAGTTTGAGTTGATGCAAAAATGACTGATGGGGTTTGGCACTTCTTAGTAATTCAGCAGAATGGGGCCGATTGCAGGGTAGACAAACATAAAGTAAGTTAAAGAACTCCATACACTAAAATTGTGCTAAATCACAATTTAAGTCATTTTTCCAAGATTTTCAGAGGCCCCATTATTTTGCCAGTTGTAGTCCACTGAGTTTTCAGGTCTAATGGCTTCTAATCACAATGCCATGTTCTGCTGCACAGCATTTACATCAGTCTATATCACACCTCTCTTATGGTCCCTGAAAGTCTTAATGAGATGTGGCTTTTGCCCATTCTATATGCATTCAAATTATGGGGTGGAGCCTCCAGTGTTCTTAAAAGAAAGTTGTTGCTCTTTGTGGCCAGCGGGAAAATAGATTCCTACAGCATTAACATGAACTTATTGGAATTTACCGTTCTGACTGTGCCTGTTTCTGGTGCTACCATTCTGATGAACATGTTTTTTGTGTACTGTATGTTTTTTCCAGAGAATGGAACAAAGAACAGGCTGAAGCCGCCTCTTAATGTTTTACTGGGATCACTTATTGGGTGCAACCTCACTCTTAATGTTTTTAACCTGTTGTTTGTGGTGTTTGACCATTTTCATCCAGTTGCGTGGCTATACACAATTTCATACGCTGCTACTCTATTTGTCATGAGGGCCAGTTTTAACTCCTCTCTTGGACTGAATGTGTTTTACTACTTTCAGATCGTTCCTGTCCGGAAGTCTTTTTTGGTCTGGGTGAAGACGCACATCAAAGTCTTTATGTACTTGACATTGTTTTTTGATAGAATCTTCTATTCTTTTGAATTTGTTCTAGAAATGATGTACCCATCAGATCATGCTTTGCCTGCAGCGGACTTGAATTTAACCAGTGTTCAAGTGAACATCACCAATGGAAACATGGATTTAAAATATTTACTGTTAACAACATACTTTTGGTTTAACTTTGGTTATTTTTTCCTATGTGTTTTCATTATGCTGGCATCAAGCAGTGCCACTATTTTCTACTTGTGGAGTCACATGAAGAGCATGAAGGAGAACACAAGCTCTTTCTCTGCACTTCATCTCGAGAGGCAAATGAGAGTGACCATCATGGGTGTTATACAGACAGTCCTCTACTTTCTCTCCTCAGGAACGCTTGCAGCAGAAGATATCGTTTTTTACTATTTTGTTGAAAATTTTGATGAAGGTGAATACTTGTGTGACTCTGTTGTGGCACTATACTCTCTTGGAACAACCATAATTTTAGGTGTTGGTCAGACAATATTCCGGCTTAGGGTGATAGATATCTGGAAAAAACTTCTGCAAACCCTGAAATTTTCATCTGACTGAAGGCACAAACCTCTTTCCTCATAAAACACTTTAGGTCAATGGACTTCTGGCATCAGATGCATTTATAGGCATTGTTAAAGGGGGTTTATTGGAAAGCGATACTGGGGTAGCACTCAAACTAATGGATGTAAAAAAAAAAAAAAAGTTACAATATAACATGAAAAATCACATTAAGATTCTATTTTAATTTATTCCATTTTGTTCTATTCTGGTCATTAAATTAGAAAAGCTGCTGTTTGTGCATTACGTTTATGCATTGTACCCCAACCCTTATAACTGAACCGATTAATGAGAAGAAACAATAGAAAAGGACACATGATTAATTATGTCAGCTGTCATAGTCTAGCATATATGAAATATATATTGAACTTAAGTTGTTTGAGACAGCAAAAAGGAAAATGATTTAGAATTCATTGGCCATATATTGTTATTGTAACAGCCAAACAGTTTTCCTGGTAGGCTACTGCATTTTTATATTTCATGGGGTCAAAAAGAGAGGGGAAGCTTGCACACAATGTGTAGAAATATGTTTTATATATATTCATATAAATATTCATAATAATAAAAAAAAAGTTATTTTTTGAGAGGCCAAAAAGTGCTCAGTGCAAAGGCAGAATGTTTTCAATTTACATCATCATCAGTGTCCCATGAACAATAAAACACCTGATTCCATTTATAAAGAGGGAGTATTTATCATAGGTGTCCTAATAGAATAGACTTAAACTATACGAATGTTTGTTCAATGAACCATAAACAATTAATGTGCACCTGCACATGTGGAACGGTAATTAAGACACTAACAGATTACGGACGGAAGGCACGGTTAAGGTCAAAGTTATAAAAACTTAGGACACTAAAGAGACCTTTCTACTGACTTTGAAAAACACCAAAAGAAAGATGCCCAGGGTCCCTGCTCATCTATGTGAATGTGCTTAGACATGCTGCATGGAGGCATGAGGGCTGTAGATGTGGCCAGGGCAATAAAATGCAATGTCCGTACAGTGAGACGCCTAAGACAGCACTACATGGAGACAGGAAGGACAGTTGATAGTCCTCGCAGTGGCAGACCATGTGTATCAACACCTGCACAGGATCGGTACATCCGAATAACACACCTGCGGGATAGGTACAGGATGGCAACAACAACTGCCCGAGTTACACCAGGAATGCACAATCCCTCCATCAGTGCTCAGACTGTCCGCAATAGGCTGAGAGAGGCTGGACGGAGGGCTTGTAGGCCTGTTGTAAGGCAGGTCCTTACCAGACATCACCGGCAACAACGTCACCTATGGGCACAAACCCACCTTCGCTGGACAAGACAGGACTGGCAAAAAGTGCTCATCACTGACAAGTCGAGGTTTTGTCTCACCAGGTGTGATGGTCAGACTCGCGTTTATCATCAAAGGAATGAGCGTTACACCGAGGCCTGTACTCTGGAGCGGGATCGATTTGGAGGTGTAGGGTCACAGCATCATCGGAGTAAACTTGTTGTCATTGCAGGCAATCTCAACGCTGCGTGTTACAGGGAAGACATCCTCCTCCCTCATGTGGTACCCTTCCTGCAGGCTCATCCTGACATGACCCTTCAACACGACAATGCCATCAGCCATACTGCTCGTTCTGTGTGTTATTTCCAGCAAGACCGGAATGTCCGTGTTCTGCCATGGCCAGCAAAGAGCCTGGATCTCAATCCCATTGAGCACGTCTGGGACCTGTTGGAGGGTGAGGGCCAGAAATGCCCCCAGAAATGTCCAGGAACTTGCAAATCCATTTCTGTTAGTCACATGTCTGTGAAACTTGTTCAGTTTACAGTATGTCTTAGTAGTTGAATCTTTATGTTCATACAAATAGTTACAAATGTTAAGTTTGCTGAAAATAAAAGCTGTTGAAAGTGAGATGATGTTTCTCTTTTTGCTGAGTTTGTTATACAGTAACAAACTGTTATACAGTAAATTATCAAGAATCTACGTGTATATTTCAGGAGATAAAGAAGGACACAAATTGCATATAATGTCTAAAAAAAAAAAAACTTTTACCCATTATATTATATCACAACCATACCAGTAATGCTCATTATTCAAAGAAGAAATGCATGTACACAAATCAGTGAGGAATTATATTTTGTGTCCTATACATTTTACTTCAAGAAATGTCAATACAAATGTTGATCACGCATAATTCAAAAACATGGGCATAGTATAACCATCACCCGAGATTCAAAAATGTCTACACGTATTTCCAAATGTAAACTGTACATAGTAATATTTGGAAATATAACTATGTTCAGTTGTATTAAAGTGGCGTGCAATTGTGCAAAATCTTTCCTTCTCATGGCACTCATATGCTCAATTATACGTGTTATAATTTGTCTAATGGTTTTCCCACATATTTTTTGATGCATGGACAAAAAATTTGATAAATGACATTCTCAGAACTACAAGTGACCAACTGTTTTGTAATGTACATGCTGTACTGTCTGTTATACAGCTCCGAAATGAGCAGGTTTTCCTGTTGTTATTCTTGCAGGCAGCACAATTAAAACACGGGGGAAAAAATAATGGATTCATCCAATTGTACATCATTATACGGAGTGAAAGTGTCGCTTTAACCAAAAAAATAAATAAATAAAATCTCTATTTTTAGATCTATAATGTGCAAAGAGTGGAGGATCCTAAAAAACATTGGATTAAATAGTATCACTCTTTAAAACATAATGTTTATTTGAGTATTTCTTTAATTTCTTGGCTGTGTCAAAGTTTTTTCTATTGCTTTTGGGCAAAGGAGGAATGGTACAAACCCTGTAAACTTAAAGGGCATCATCTAAGCCACTTTTTAGGATAGCCCCTGAGGCGAAATTGTTTATACATTTTTACTACCTCTGTCTCAAATTCCAAATCCGTTGCACGGACAGTTTTCCTAAACTTAACCAATCAGTAGAGTGTAAACATGATAGGAAGCTGTTGTGTTTGACAGAAGCAAGTAATTGCAGCATATTAGATGGAAACAATGTCCAGCGACATCACTGGCTGTAGTGAAAAGCGAGGTTAAGATAGTTTTATTTTTATATTCCAGACACATTCAGCGATAAACGGCTTAGAAAATACTTTCCAAAATAATAATACTGTAAAAAATGGAAACCTAATAATATTCTTCTAGCTTGTTTTTATTAATTTCACACTATAGTTTCTATGTAAACAAGCAGCATGCCAGAGCATCTCCTATCTACTTGAATGGGGAAAGACCAAAATCTCCAAAACGATGGGTCTAGATTATGATCAAAGAATATTTCTTAAATCAGCAGTAAAATCTGACTATACTGGTCAGACATAATATATACTAAATTGTGCTTCTTTACCTCAGTTAATGAAAAAAAAATATAACAATTACCCGTCTTGTTTAGTTAATGTGCGTGCACGTTCTCGAGTTGATTGACGGGAGATATCTGTATTTAAAAGGTGATTGACTCTTTTATCTGAAGGCGGAACTTCCGTTCTACATATGTTGACCTTTGGGCATTCCAATTTCTCCCATTCATTTTAACAGAAGTGATTCTTTTTTTAATAGAAATTACTCTATATAGTCTCTAGGCTCACAAACCTAAACACCTCCTAAAGCAGAGTGCATGATATATATTCACTTCCTGGTAACTGTTGTGAAACAGTGGCTGCAGCGAGAAGATGCTCTTTATCCCTTGCCTGCACATGTGTCTGAAATTGTGGCATGTCAGCACTTTAAAATAAGCCAAAAATTATACAAAATCTAAATCTAAAAATGAAGTTTGATAAATGTCTTATCAAATGATCCTATGGAGATCACACTCCAAAAACTTGCCTATATTTCATATTTATGCATTTCAATTTCATTACAAAACTCCATGAAATTTTAAACAAAAGTAAATTAATTACCTCAATATATTTAAATTTAATTAATTACATTTTTTATAAAACTAAATTAAATTTGTAGGAATTTTGTTTGTTTGATTGAATTAAATTCTGTCAATTTATCAACCTAAATAATGTTTAAGACAATCCATGAATCCATTAATGAAACACAGTAAAAGGTAATAAACTGTTTTACTCACAATTAGAACAATTTAATGCATTGAGTGCTAGTTTAAAACTCTTGTCTTGAGGACCGCATCTCTCAAATATGCACTTTTTAGTTACATCATTCATTCGTACTTATCCTAGGTAAAATCCTTTTCTTAAATCCATTTCCTTATTTTAGCCTTTGAGCCTCTGAGCTCTGACTGAATTACATAGTAGAAAATATTTTTCTAATTAGGAAAAGAGAGCAGTTAATTGGCTAGACAGCGTAAATCTGTTCCCATCTTCCACCTGAAATGTTCAATTACTCTCTATAGTTTTTAGAAAAATAATTAACTTGCTTTATTGATTTAATTTATTTAGCAATTTAGTTCAAAAAGAAAGGTGATTGTGAACATGCAGTTCCCTATTCAACCACTAGATGTAAAACGAATGGTTGTGAAAGTTGCGCACTGTTCTACTCTATTGAATGATGCTGGTTTCATGTTGACATTTGTGGAGTTGCATTAGCATGGTTTAAGTCCTATTTAGCAGACCACTACCACTTTGTCTATGTAAATGAGGAATTGTCAAACCAAACAAAAGTAAAATATGGAGTGTCACTGGGATCAGTTTTAGGGCCTCTGCTTTTCTCTTTGTATATGCTTCCCCTGGGAGATATTATAAGGAATCGTGGAATAAGTTTCCACTGCTATGCCGATGATACACAACGTTATATTTCCTCAAAACCTGATGAGATTTCACAATTCTCCAGATTAGCAAAGTGTATCATTGAAATAAAAGATTGGATGGCCAGAAATTTCCTTCTACTCAATTCTGACAAAACAGAGGTACTAATTATCGAACCAAAAATCTCTAAAAATAAGCCACTACAATATAATTTGACTCTCGATGAATGTACTGTTACATCGTCTTCAACATCGAAGAACTTGGGTGTTATATTTTATACCAATCTGTCCTTTGAAAATCTAATTACCAGTGTTTGTAGAACAGCATTCTTCCACATAAATAATATTGCTAAATTACAGAACATGCTCTCTGTCGCTGGTGCCGAAAAACTAATTCATGCATTCATGACCTCAAGACTAGATTATTGTAATGCAATACTGGGAGGATGTCCAGCAAGATCAATAAATAAACTTCAGTTGGTTCAATATGTAGCGGCTAGAGTGCGGTCTAGAACCAAGAAATATGCTAATGTCTGATCTTCTGTAAAACTGCTTTGAAAGGATATGTGAAGAAAGGCGCTATACAAATAAAATTGACTTGACGACTTCGTTCCTCTATAAAAGCTATAACAAAAAGAAAGTTAATTTTGTACACGCTGTCCCCTAATCAATCACTAGGGTTAAACGAATGGTTGTGAAAGTTGTACACTGTCCTCTATTGAAGGCCGCTGGTTTTGTGTCTCTATCTTCTTCAACAAAAAAGCTATTGCAAAAAGAAGGTTAATATTGGACATGCAGTTCACACACCAAGCTATTATGAAAGAAGGGAAATTGCATGTTCTCCACGGTCCCTTACTTACCACTGTGACAGAAGGACCTCTTCCTGGGGTAACTCACATTGCTACAGCTTTTGCAGGCAAATGCTCATAATATCGAGTGTAATAATGAAAACAAGCTTGAAGAATATTTTTAGGTTTCCATGTTTTACAGTATTACTATTTTGGAAGGTATTTTCTATACCGTTTATCGCTGAATATGTCAGGAATATAAAAAACAAAACTATCTTAACCTCGGTCTCTCTGAGTCAGTGTCAGGTGAACTGTCAAGAAACCAAGAGACATCACTATCTGAACCTGCTCCTCCATCAGACTCAACATCGTCAAGGCTTTGAAACAAGGCTAAAGCCTCTGTGGCAGTCAATCTCTTTCTTGCTGGCATTTCAAATCTAAAGATAAGTTTTAGCTTAGCAATAGCATATAAAAACAACTAGAAAATGTAGTTGCTAAGCAACAGTGACACCTTCAACGGCGGGAAAAAGTAGCATTCCTCACTGATTTGTGTGCATACAACAATTCTTCTTTGAATAATGAATATTATTGGTATATGGTTGTGATGTAATAATATAATGGGTAATTTTTGTATGTAATTTGTGTAATTTACTCTATCTCCTGATATATACACGTAGATTCTTGATAACTTGTCTTTGTTACTTTAATAATGTGAATGACTGCATACAATATCAAGAGGCAATATATGTCTATATTTGTTTATAGTCAGCAAACGTTTGTATATTTTTAAGTCTATCCTATTACGACAAATACGGTAAATACTCCTTTATAAATGGATGATGTAAATCGAAAACGTTTTGTCTTTGCACCTAGCACTTTTTACCTCGCAATAAACGAAATAAAATTGTAAGACTTTGTCTACACGTTGTGTGCAAGCCTTCACTCTCTTTTGGACCTTAGTATGATTTTTTGAGCTTATGCACCAGAGCTAGTTGGAAATATAAGCCCTTTCAGTATTTGGCGCAGACGTCTACAACTTTTGTTCCGCTGTTGGTTTACTACCTATATTTCATGGGGTAAATATATCTTGCAATAATAACTATATACAGTATGCATTGAATTTGAAGCACGCCGCTTCTGTTACACTTTTATTGTGATATTAATGGTTGCTTTAGCTTCCTCAACTGTCCAATCTCAACGCGCTTGTTAACATCTTCGCGTTTTGATTTGCGCATGTCCAAAATTAAATCTTCTTTGCGAGACAATACTTTTCTCTACAAAACTAATTTCGTGTGCGCAACATAAAGGTCCAAATATTATTCCATACCAGAACATCACTGATGATCACTGATTAGTGAGCATCACAAGATTTATGTAGTCAGGAAATATCAGAAATAAGACATTTGGTAATTATTAGTGTCACTGATCCAATATTTCTGTTGTAAATACAAATGGAAATTGACCCATTCAATTGCACATAGTTTTCATAACTACACTATGGCTATCAGATTTATTACGCACTGGAATTGACACATGTATCAAGCGAGTGGTTTAACCCTCTTGTGATGTTCGGGTAATTTTTGACCCATTTTGATTTCGTTTCTTTAATAAAAATGGTGTCATTTATCTGAGTGGTACAAGATTTTGTGACTTTTCCTCCATTATCTAAACCAGTGTTTCCCAACCTTTTTTCAACTTTTGCACACTTTTTACGACTAAAACATTCAATGGCACACCACTATCCCACATAGGCTAATCATTGTCGATACTTTTCCTTTTCAAGAACTTGTCCGTGTTTTCTGTTGTATCGTATTTACTTGTAATGTTTAAAATTCGGCTATGCAAAAAAAAAAAAAAAAAAAAAAAAAAAAAAAAAAAAAAAGTTGCTAGGCTAGGCTGTGTGAGGTCACAGGTGGCTAGAGTGCTAATTGGGTAATGGAAAAAACAAACAAAATCAAATTTGAATCTTTTCTAATTTTTAGACCAAATTACAGGGATGCAAACTCATGAGGGGCGAAAAAGATAAGACAATCACTGATCCACGAAAATTTTTTTTCTGGGGATATTTTTTTTTTTTTAAAGAATAAGCTAAAAGCATCAATTCCAGCTATTTTAGTGATTCAAGTTTATTCAAGTTTACAATTGTGCAGAATTAGCTGCAAAATAAAGAGTATTTTGTCTTGATTCTGTTTCACAAATTTGTTCAATTTTATTATCTGATTAGTTCAGTGACCCCTTCTGGAACTGTCACTAGGTGGCGACAAATGAGCGTTTTATGTGCTATGAGTGAGTCAGTGAATCATTTTGAGTCATTCATGATCGAAATCTACCAAGAGACTTTATAGTGTTAAAGCATTAAAAGAACAAAGCAGATCTACAGTGTTCCTGCAGTCTGAGCATTATTTTTCATCCAAAAAGACAACAATATTAGTCTAATAATAGTGAGTTTCAATAACGTTCTTACCTTTTCCTTTATTAAAACTTGCATGGCTACAAATCTACTGACTTCAGTATAAGAATTATAAACACAAAGCAGATCTACGGTATCATTTTCCTGCAGTAAAGTATTTAAACTGCTGAGCATGGCTTTTATCAGAAAAGTAATAATAATAATAATAATTTTGAGTTTCAATAATGTTCTTTCATCATTGTAAAGTGCATTTCACATGAGTTGAGTCAACGCTCCGTTCAACGCCAGCATCATGCGCCGCATTGCCCTCTACATGACAAGAGTTGCAGAAAGTGTCACCGAGGGTCGATTTTACATGTTTTCCACGTAAAAAAGTGGGAGCTGTACACAATAAACATTTAAAACATATATTTGGAAGAGAGAAAAAAAAAGCTTGCAGTTGCTTTGATAGCAAAAAGTAATACAATACCTCGTTTATGTTTAGGTCCAAGTGTTTTCTTGGTGAATTTAAATTAGTTCAATAACTGGGGTCTCTGATATTCGTAAACGATAAGGTAATATTTAAGTAAAAGAAATGATGAAACATTCAGTGTCTTGTCACAAATTTGGACAGTTTTTAAATATTTCTTGATGCTTAGTACTCTCAAAGACATTATTGGTGCAGCAAAAACATGTGTGGAAAAACACTTTGTTCTAAAGTGGTGTCACTTCATAGACTTCAATGTAATAGACCCTTAACATGTATAAATATCAGTCACTTTTGCATATTAATGCAAAGTAATTGAGTAATTGCTCTTCACAATCACAAAAGTGACCGATTATGGTTTCAAAACGGCAAATTTCTCCGAAAGGTGAGGAGTTTGGATCCCTGAAATTATTATTTTTTTCATGTATTTATTTTGTGGAATTTGATAATTTCCCATGGCACACCTTACAATCTTTCATCTTACACTAGTGTGCCACGGCGCAGTGGTTGGGAAACACTGATCTAAACATACACACAAAAAAATATGGACTTGAACGATAAGTCTAACGGGTCACTTGTGCGACACTTGTGGTGTTCGGTTCAGAATTAACCCACCATAGGAAATGAACAAGTTTTCTTTTGTTATTATTATTTGCCAAAAAACAAACAAAAAAACATCAGTAAATCAGACATAATTCAGAACACAACCATACATAAATGAAGGGATGAGACTATAAAACATGCAGAAAACATATGCACACACAAACACACCCACACACATACAGGTTTGTTTAGCTATATTATTGATCTCGCATAGACTTCCAGCCTAATGACATTTTATTTTTCCAAACTCTACCCCTAAACCTGTCCACACATACCAAACACACCACACAGGTTGAAGTCTGAGTCTGACCCCTGTGTGAAAGTTTATGCTGGCATTTTGATGTTCTAAATAAATGATCAGTAACAAAATAGTATTTTCTTTACAGCACATTCAGATTTGACTATGGCAGCATGGTCAGGTTTGACAGCATATTGTAGCATCATTGCAAAATCTGACACTTCAACACAAGTGGTTTAGATGTAATGCTACAGTTTGAAATAGTTTTAAAAAAAATAGTTTTTACAATGTCTAAAAATATATCCAATGCATAAGTTTGTTACAATATTGGCTTATAGATATCAGCCAATGCATGAAAGAGCTCTGAAATCATCTATTGGACGTTGTTATTTCATGCAATAGTTTTTTTAATTTTAAAAAAAAAATTTTTTTTTTTAATTTAATTGCAGCAGATGTCTGCAATGGGCCAGTGGTAGCTCAGCGGTTAAGGCTCTGGGTTACTGACTGAAAGGTCGGGGGTTCAAGCCAAGCACCGTCAAGATACCACCATTGGGCCCTTGAGCAAGACCCATGACCCTATTTGCTCCAGGGGCGCTGTTTCATGGCTGACCCTGCGCTCTGACCCCAGCTTAGTTGGGATATGTGAAAACAACTCCATTTCATTGGCTCTGTACGATGACAATAAAGTTGAATCTTGATCTTAATGTCACCAGAGACCCCGATGCAGTACAAGTTTTCAGTTTATTGAAATTAAGGTTTTTAATTGAAGTGAAGATAACATAAAATGTGCTTGTTTTCTATGAAAGTGAATGGTGTAATTTAGTAATTATAATAATATTTTTTTTTTTTACATATCTTTCAAAAGGAGAAAAAAAAAGGAAAATATTACACATAAATTACCAGGTAATTCTTTACCCTCAAATGCCACAAGTGTGACTCTCAAATGAACACCGCACAGGGTTTAATAAAAAAAGAAGCAGGAAGTATAACTAAGAACTCCAAATCCAGTCTAAATACAGCTCAAGCAAAATTAGATCCTGATTTTAAGTGGATTTCAAGTTTTTCAGAGGCCCTATTCTTTTGCCAATTGTGGACCACTGAGTCTTCATGCATATGAGCAATCTTCCATTGCACAGCATTTGCTGTATGTAAAACAACATTTACAAATGTAGTCCATTATATAATACTTTATGATAGAATGTGGTCTTTTATGAGATGCCCATTCAAAATGCATTTAAAGTAGGGGGGTGGAGCCACCAGTCCAGTGTGCATATAAGAAACGTTTAGCTCATAAGTGGCAAATGAAAAAATGGGTTCATACCTGATTAACATGAGTCTTTTCGCATTTGCCATCCTGAATGTACCTATTTCTGTTGCTGTTATCATGATGAACATGTTTTTTGTGTACTGCATGTTTTCTCCACAGAATGGATCAGAAAACAGCCTAAAACCACCTCTTAATATTTTACTGGGATCACTTATTGGGTGCAATCTCACTCTTAATTTTTGTAACCTTTTATTTGTGTCATATTATTATTATTTTTTCCCAGTTTCCTTAAGGGTATATGCAGTTTCAACAGCAGTTGTGGTGTATGCCACAAGGACCAGTTTTACCACCTATCTTGGACTGAATGTGTTTTATTACTTTCAGATTGTTCCTGCCCAGCTGCCTTTTTTGGTCTGGGTGAAGACGCACATCAAAGTCTTTATGTACTTGGCATTGGTTTTCGACAGAATCTTCTTTTTATTTGAATTCATTCTACAAGTTATGAACCCAGGGACCGATGCTATTTCTGAAATGGACTTGAACTCAAGCATTGCTCAAGTCAACGTCACCAATGGAAACGATTATGACTTTCATTTTAACCTATTAAAGGTAGACTTTTGGCTGAGATCTTGCTATTTATTTCTATGTGTTGTGATCATTCTGGGATCAAACACTGCGACTGTTCTTTACCTGTGGAGTCACATGAAGAGTATGAAGGAGAACACAAGCTCTTTCTCTGCCCTTCATCACCAGAAGCAGATGAGAGTGACCATCATGGGAATTATACAGATGGTCCTCTTCTTACTCATTTCAGGCTTTCTCATGGCAAACGATTTTTTAATCTATTATTCTGAGGACAGATTTGATGAGAATTCCATTGTGATCGCCTCTGTTATGACACTATACACTCTTGGAACGACCGTGATTTTAGGAGTTGGCCAGAGAACATTCCGGCTTAGGGCAATATATTTTTGGAAAAAAGTTCTTCAATCCCTGAAATTGTTATATAGGTGTTGTTGGAAGGATTAACTGGGAAGCAATGTTGGTGCATGACTCAATCCAAATGGATCTAAAAACTGTTCTAAAGTAACCTGAACATGGGTGACAGAGAAGTGGATTCTTTTCTTGACTTTTTATTGATTTATTTGGAGTCACAGTAAACACTGAAAAAAGTAAAATGCTAATTTTGTTCAAAACAGATTCATTGTAATTCTTAGTCAAATCACCAATAATTTTAGAAAATATGTTACAGGAATTTTGAATGGTCATTGTGCTGACATTTGCAAACTTTTCAGTGTGGCTCATGACAGAAGATCTCATGATTTTTTATATTGGCATATGTTTTGATCAGAAAAACCATGTAGGTGGTTCTGTTGTGGCACTATACTCTCTTGGAATAACCATCATTTTAGGTGTTGGTCAGTCAATATTCCGGCTTAGGGTGATAGATATTGGAAAAAAAACTTCTGGAATTTTTAACAGATTGAAAAGCAAAAACCTCCTTCATAATCACTTAGTTTAGATTATTTGTTGTCAGACAAAGATCCAAATTATGATGGTATGCTGGTGAAAGAAGCATGGATGATTTCGTTATCAATGAACAGGAAGTAATTTCTTTTTTTGTCAAAAATCACAGTAGTACACATAACTTAAATATCAATCTAAATTGTTGATGTTATATGTGTATATAAAAGTATAAAAGTAAATTTTTCACCATTTTAATAACCTTTGTACTATCATTAGCAATGTGTGGCTTTTAAAAAAAAAAAAAAACTAGTTATTCAGTGTAGTCTCTCACTTATGCCATTAAAACTGGATGCATAACAATTCTTAAAGAATTGGCAAAAAAAAAAAAAAAACAGTTTGAAATAGTTATAGAAAATATGTTACAGGAATTTTGATTGGTCATTGTGCTGAAATTTGCAAACTACTTAATCAGCCTTCCCCTATATGTACAAGGGGTTCAGTGATTTTTTGCAAATCGTTGAAAAAATAACTCTGAATGTATGTAAATGTATTGGCAGCAAATCCACCACAACAAGTTATTCAATAAGGTGGTAAATATTAAAATAAAATGACCATTTCTCCCTAAGTGAGGGTTTTTGATATCTGAAGAAGCCAAAACACCCCTCATGAAAACATCACTGATGCTTTCTTTACATGTGGTCCAGAAATATCAGAAAAAGAAAGTCAGTTGGTATGATAGTGTATGCAATCCTATTTCCCTTGTAAATATTAATGTAAACTGATCCAGTAAATTGCCCATAGTTTTCATAATTATACAAAAATGGTCACATCAGTTTTGTTAATCACTGGGATTGACACATAAATCAAGCAAGTGGTTTAAAGAAAATAACATTAGACAACAGAAAGTAAGGCAAATAATTACAAGTCCAGCCTAAAGACAGCTCAGATTAAATTAGATCCTGAATTAGTGTTTTCTTTTTAGATTTTTGAAGGCCTTATTATTTTGCCAGTTGTGGACCAATGAGTCTTCAAGTCTATGTAGACTCTGATCCAAGTGTCATGTTGCATAAAACAGCATCTACAGTACATCAGTCTGAAGCACATCATTAATCAATGAGATCCCTGAAGGTCATAATATGATGCCTTTTCAAAATGCATTTAAATTAGGGGGGGAGGAGCCTTCAGTGTGCATATACAAAACTTGTTGCTCTAAAGACTTCTGCAAACCGTGAAATTGTCATCTTACTGAAGAGCTCAAACCTCTTTCCTCATAACTCACTTTAGGCATTTGAACTTCTGTCAGGGAAGCAATGTGAAGCGTGGGTGACAGAAGAGTAAACGTTTTTATCATGACTTTTTTTTTTTTTTTTTTTTTTTTTAAATTACAGTATACTGTCAAATACTAACTTTTGTTCAAAACACAGAATATCAGTGCCGTGATTGTAATCATGTAATTCAAGGTCAGTTTATCAATATAAATAATTGAGAACATATTTAGCAGGATTTTGCATGCATCATTGTGTTGACATTTGCAAACCACAAAGTCACTCTTCCTCTATGTTCAAGGGGTTCAGTGATTTTTGCAAATCAAGGAACCAGACCAATGAGTTTGTCCACATTAAGGGCATACATTGAATTAGGAAAACTGCATCATGTTTAGTATATTTGTTTGTTTATGTTTCAAATAGTTTTCACTAAATTTCCACCATGTAAAGAATACTGTCATATGATTACATTACCATGACTATACATTTTGTATATATATGAATGTAGATTCCCAAATTGCTGTTGTGTTTGTCTATATTCATTAAAATAATATTAATATATTGTTTGCCTCAGTCCTTCATCAGGTATTTCTAATGCTCATCAGTTTTTATTTTGTCAGTGTTGTCATGCTGTCATTGCCATTGAATTGACATTATATACATATTTATACTCTTTAGAGGTATGAGGTCTTTGCTTTATATTCAGAAGTGCATTCATATGAAACAAAAATATAGCTTTTCTATTTTTTATTTTATTGACTAATTGCTGCAGTAACTTTATTATCTACTCCCGTACATTCAAAGAATTTAATTGTTTCACTCGTGCATGTTGGAATTTAGAGATTTCACTCCAATAATCGTAATATTTCATGTACACTGTCATTGCTACGCTTCAGTTCAAAATACAAATATACAAGCTTGATGAGGTCATTGTTAATAATGATTTTCAATGAGTTGTGTGCAAGTAAAAATTATTTAAGAGGATGTGTCATCAGAAAACTGACCACAATGAGCCATACAATAATGTGGAAATGAATTTAAACAAACTGCCTTTTCATTTGACTATTAAAGATACAATTTCTATAAGATTTGTTTCTGAATTCTGAAATATGTAAAGCAGGTAAGTCAATCAGACACAGATGCCTATAAGACATTATTTGCTTATATAATAAAAAATGAGTCATTACTTAATAGTGTGAGTGATCCTATTTCCCTTTTGAATACAAATGAAAACTGATCCAGTAAATTACACATAGTTTTCATAATTATACTAGCACGGATATGAAGTCATGTACAGTATCAATCACTATATGATACTTGGGATGGACACAATGGGATGGAAGATTTGCAAAGAACTCGAAACCAGCCTAAATAGTGCTCAGACTAACTACTTCTTTTGCCTGTTGTGGATCAATTTTTCAGCCTTTATGGCTTCTGGTCCAAATGCCATGCTCCATTGCACAGTATCTACAGTACATTAATCAGTAGCTCACCAATGTGGTTCCTGAAGGTCTTAATGATATGCCCATTCCAGATTCATTTAAATGAGGGGGTGGAGCCTCCAATGTGCATAAAGCTGTGAGAAACTGCTCTTTGTGGCAAATGGAAAAATGGATTCCTACATTATTAACATGAGCTCATTGGCATTTGCTATTCTGAATGGGACTGTTTCTTGTGCCACTATTCTGATGAACATGTTTTTTGTGTACTGTTTGTCTTATCCACAGACAGGACCAGACAACAGCCTAAAACCACCTCTTAATGTTTTACTGGGATCACTTATTGGGTGCAACCTCACTCTTAATGTTTTTAACCTGTTATTCGTGTCATTTGACAGTTTTTATCCCAAACAATGGATGTACACGATTGCATCAGCAGTTATAATGTATGCCACAAGGACCAGTTTTACCACCTCTCTTGGACTGAATATATTTTACTACTTTCAGATTGTTCCTGTCCGGCTGCCTTTTTTGGTCTGGGTGAAGACGCACATCAAGCATTTTATGTACTCAATATTGTTTTGTGACAGAATCTTCTTTTTATTTGAATTCTTTCTCCAAGTTATGCACCCATGGAAAGATGCTATTTCTAAAGTAGACTTGAATTCAACCTGTATTCAAGTGAACACCATTAAAGGAAACATAGATGTACAATATTACCTATCAATGGCACACTTTTGGCTTAGATCTGGTTATTTTTTCCTTTGTCTTGTCATTATGCTGGCATCAAGCAGTGCAACCATTCTCTACCTGCAGAGTCACATGAAGAACATGGAGGAGAATACCAGCCCTTTATTTGCCCTTCAACAGCAGAGGCAGATGAGAGTGACCATCATGGGCATTGTAAAGATGGCCCTCTTCTTTCTCTCCTCAGTGTGGCTCATGACAGAAGATCTCATGATTTTTTATTTTGGCATATGTTTTGATCAGAAAAACCATGTAGGTGGTTCTGTTGTGGCACTATACTCTCTTGGAATAACCATCATTTTAGGTGTTGGTCAGTCAATATTCCGGCTTAGGGTGATAGATATTGGAAAAAAACTTCTGGAAAACTTGCAATTTTTAACAGATTGAAAAGCAAAAACCTCCTTCATAATCACTTAGTTTAGATTATTTGTTGTCAGACAAAGATCCAAATTATGATGGTATGATGGTGAAAGAAGCATGGATGATTTCGTTATCAATGAACAGGAAGTCATTTCTTTTTTTGTCAAAAATCACAGTAGTACACATAACATAACATCAACAATTTAGGTTGATATTTAAATGTGTATATAAAAGTATAAAAGTAAATTTTTCACCATTTTAATAACCTTTGTACTATCATTAGCAATGTGTGGCTTTATGCCATTAAAACTGGATGCATAACAATTCTTAAAGAATTGGCAAATAGTTTAAATAGTTTTAAAGGGAGTACATGCAGAACAGGAGAACCTTCTAAAAGTATTTCATGTCAACTACCCAAATCGACAAAATTGGAATTATTTACTGGTTCAACACATAGAATATCAATGCTGTGATTGAAATGTTGTAATTCAAATGTATTTTATCAGCAATGTAAATAATCCAACAACATAATGTACAGAAACGTGAATGATAATTGAATCTTGAAATGAAATGTGTTAACATTTGCAAACCACAAAACCCATATGTCTGAGGGGTTCAGTGATTTTTGCAAATTTTATAGTCCTACAAGTCTCTCCCCTTTGACATATGGGCACACATTTAGAAGGGGAATTTAGATCATGTATTCATTTATTTGTTTGCATTTTAAATAGTTTTTACTGAATTGTTTTACCATGTGGCAAATACTTTATATCCAGTAAGATTTCCTTCCTACATGACTATACATACTGTGCATGCAGATTTGTAAAATGCTTAATGTTATGTTTGTATGTTCTCTATATTTATTGTGTGTCTATAACATGTTAATTTATTCTTTGACAATATGCTTAATTAATTGTTCATTTGAATTGGTTAAATTTATCTGGCGTTTACATGCTCATCACTTCCTTTTTGGCCATGCTGACATTGCTTGAAGTTTACATGATATAAAACATTACATAATTATATATTTTTGGATTCTTTATTACATAAAGAATAATCTATAGGCCAAGGTCTTCAACATTTAGAATTGCAATTACATGAAAACTCGGCTGGAGAAAATATTAAAATATGTATGTTTAAATAAACACACTTTTGAAATGTTATATCACATGGTGGATCTATAGCAGTACTGTAAAATGTGCATAGCCTATTGAAATATTTGTGTTTGATGAATGAATGACAGTAAACCCATGGGCACTTATTGCATCAACTCCTAACACTAACTGATACAGCCCCATCTGGTGGGCTGAATGTATATTGCAACTAATTTATGTTTAGCATTACAGCACGTGAGTGTTTCAGATAAGAGCGTGTCAGGCATTTACAAACATGCACAGGGCAAGAAGTGAAGAGAACTGTTGAGGGACAGCGTGAGAGAAACGCACAGGGGAAACCCTCCTTCTTTAGAATACGTGATTTGGGCACATGAGTGGTACTTCACAAGGAATAGCAGACCACAAATCGTGTTTATTTACCTTTACTGAAAGCATCTGATAACCACGCATTCCAATTAGGTTTGTTGTTTGTTGTTGTTTTTTGTGGTCAATTTACTATATGAGCAAAGGAAACTGGGCAAACTGCAATGGATTTTCCCTGCCAGTAAAACGTTTGTCACAAATGTGTCAATTTTTTAAAAAGATTTATTAGTGTATATTGAAATTAACATTAACTGAGATTACCGCAATAGCCTACATGGTGTGAAATAATTGGTTACTCTTACTTCATGGTAATTAATGTTGATAACTAAAGTTAACAAATCGAACTTTTTTGTAAAGTGTTACCGCAAATAGCCTTGGCTAATTCCTTCACTTCTGTTGTTTTTGCATATATTTGGCTAAATCTCATCCAACTTTGGTACGGAAGACGTCATTTATTAATTAATATATATATATATATATATATATATATATATATATATATATATATATATATATATATATATATAAATAAAATAACATATTATAAAAATAAATAAAAATAAAATAATAAATATATAATATTTACATTTTTATTCATTTAATTTTGTTAGATACATTTGATGGGATTTAGATATTAAAATGCGTAAATTCTAAAAATTACGCCAAAATATTTTGAGTGTAGTAAATAGGCTTTATTTCATCTTAGATGTGTGAAATAATTCAAAATAAAATTTAATTGGCTAGTAGGCTAATATTGAGACATATGACTGTACGTAACCACTAGTGCAACTAGTAGCCTTATAGTAACAACAATGACAGCAAAATGAAAGAGGATGAAATCAGATTTCTCTCTCTCTCTCTCTCTCTCTCTCTCTCTCTCTTGCGACATGGATCGGTCGATTTCTGCTCATTAAACTGATCGATTAGTATTTTTTTTTATTATTATCACTTAATAGACTATGTCTTGATCATTTACAAACAATCATGTGTTTCTGGTATTTGTTGTGCGATTTTGTGTTTGAAACGATATTTTTTTCATCCTGCCTTTATTTTCATAATTTCCCTCTAATCGCACGATCAAAATATTGCTGAAATCCAACTTTCGCTATGTAGACTTTTTCCCTATAATAATTAGACAGCTCGTCTTCAATTGCAATTTTGTGATTGCTTGTTATAGATAAAGTAAATCTCCCAAACATTATTCACTTTCTAACGATCATATCGTTTCTTTATCTATCGTAACGGCCTCTAATAAATGCCTTGATAACATTAAGGTCTTTCTCTCATTCCACAGTACTGTGTAAATGGAGTATCCTATATATCCATCACTCTTGACTGGAATGACTCTATCTATCCTCCAAACATCAGACCAGAGTCCATTAAATCCAGCTTTCATCCTCTGTTTTGAGGGGAAAATGGACTTTCACTGGATGTGGATGTGAAGAATACTTTTGCACAGAAGATTTGGCTGAACCTACCTTCCTTGATCTGTCTACATCTCTGTTCCTATTAAGGATCACCTCAGCCTCCAAATATGTTCAAAATCACAGTGAATATGATGATCTGGGGCTAAACGGCCTACTCAATGGATGCTTGACCTCCTAATCAAGTTAAGTGCTGAGACTAGAAAATAGGCAATAGACAAACATACAGTATGTTTAGATAAATGCTTTCTTAAAATTTGGCAGAGATGGAGATACATGGAAGACATTAAAGGTGGTGTCAGTAAATTTTTAATATGCAAGTACTTTCTCCAATCCCATCTCTTACTGTAATGGGTGTTTCTTCAACTTTGTGCACTTTTAGCTCTGTGAACTTCTAGAAAGTAAAGTCCTGTTAAAACATCTTTTTACACTCTCACTAGTTTATTTAATTTGTCTACTAACAATGCACAACACCATACAGTATGTACATGCATGACAGGAGATTTGTCAGTTTTGTATTATTTTTTCTTTCAAAAAAGTTGATTTAATGTAATTTTTAGTCCATTGTCTTGCTAAGACTAATTTATATGTATTCTAAATACTCACAATTATTAATAAATAATTATATTTTCACACTTTTTGCATAATTTGGCAAAAGTACAAAAGTGATCGGAAATGGCGGCCAATATTCTGCGCACAATGGATACCCCCAATCCCGAAATGGAAAGATATTTAAAGTGTTATGCAATATATACTGTAGATGGAGATAGGGAGGTCAGGGATGCCAGAAGATCATTGTCGGAGCGAGGGAAATAGCTGCTTATATATTCTTTAAATATGATTGGCAGGTCTAGATGAACAAGCTCCTCCTGAATTTACATTTGGAACTTCATTAAATGTTTGAATTTGCTAGTGCAGATAGCTTAGTAATGGTAACCGAAACATACAAAATTGATTACTCAGTCTAGTAGGAGGGTAGAATTAATCCATATATATATATATATATATATATATATATATACAGTATTTGCAAGGCAGCAAAAGAGGAGAGGGAGACATTTTTTTATGATTGGCCATGACTCTTGGCAGGCAGAAATAGAGTGGAATGACAAGTTTTAGAAAACAAACAGCCCCATAGAATATGGAGAGAGGAAACATTTGGTACTGGCAGTGCCATATGTTTCTGCAGGAGCTTTACTCTCATACACACAGAAACACTTCGTTTCATACACAGCTGTTGAGCGATTGTCACCATGTTTGATCCCCATGTTGAAGATTTTTATGCAGTGTGTTCATGTGCAGCTAGCTATTCATCCGATCCTGTATCTGTTCAGCCACAGTGAAACAGACAGCTGCACTTTCCTTTCCCTGGGATCAGTATATAAATAGAGATATTTCCCAGCCTATAGATCAGAGCTTTCATGTCCTTCTTTGTTTGCTATATCTGCACTTACACTGTGAGATTGCAACATAAGGCCATGAAAACAGCCATTTTCAAAAGACACATCTTTGAGGGGTATTTAACCTTCCACCAGCTCCTAGAAAATATAGGAATGATTTAAAAGTAGTCCTTTTTTTTTATATTCTTTTTGAAACGCTGCTGCTTGGGGGGGGGGGGGGGGTGCGGGTGGGGGGGTTGGGGTTGTTGTTCATGCCCAGGGCATGAAAGGGTTTTCAAGCGGGGGGGGGGGGGGGGGGGGGGTGGGGGGGGGTCACCAAACTACATCGTGTAGCCTTAAAGCCCAGGGCACCCCCGGGCAGTCAAGGGCCCCCTGGTAGTCAAGGGCCCCATTGGCCCGGTCGGTAATCCGTCCCTGCTAATATCTTGGTGTTCTATGGAAGAAAGAAATCCATACAGGAAGGCAAGTGGCCATTACACTACATTCTCTGCTAAGGCTGGATAGGAGAACATTGCAACAAGAGCTCCAGCAGCAGAATTGTTTAAGGATATTTTGCGTGGACTGAGAGATGACTCTCAGCCAAACAAGTGCAGCACATCTGACGTCAATACTCACATTTCACAGATGCTCACTGTTTGAGGTGGTTAGGTTGTGGTCAATTAATTCTGAAAAAGCCTTTTATATTCAAGTTGCCTGGTATTGATTGGTCAGCAGTTCTCCCACGGCTTCGCCCTCAGAGTCTCCCACGGCGTCGCCTTCCACGGCCCCGCCCCCAGTGCCTTCCGCGGCTCTGCCTTCCATGGCTCCACCCTCAGAGTCTCCAACGGCTCTGCCTACAACGGCTCCAACCCCAGAGCCTTACACGGCTCTGCCTTCCACGACTCTGCCTTCCACGGCTCCGCCCCCAGATTAGTCCTACCGTGGCTCTGCCCGCTCCCCTAGAGACTATTTCCCCCGTGGCTCCGCCCGCTTCCCCATACTGCTCCTCCCGTGGCTCCGCCCACTCCCCCGGAGACTATGACTCACGTGGCTCCTCCTGCTTCCCCAGAGACTATTCCTCACGTGGCTACACCCGCTCCCCCAGAGACTGCTCCTCCCTCGGCTCCGCCCGCTCCCCCAGAGACTGCTCCTCCCTCAGCTCCGGCCACTCCCCCAGAGACTATTCCTCCTGTGGCTTCACCTGCTTCCCCAGAGACTATTTCCCCCTTGGCTCTGCCCGCTCCCTCAGAGACTGCTCCTCCCATGGCGCCGCCCACTCCCCCAGATACTATTCCTCACGCAACTCTGCCCGATCCCCCCAGAGACTCCTCCTTCAGCGGTTCTGTCCACCTTACTAGTGACTCCTACTACAGCGGCTCCATCGCCTGACCCAGTCTCTGTCCTGTGGCCGCCTCCCAGGCCTCCTGAACCAGTCCCTGTCCGGTGGCCACCTCCCAGGCCTCCTGACCCACTCCCTGTCCTGTGGCCACCTCCCAGGCCTCCTGACCCAGTCTCTGTCCTTCAGCCACCTCCCATGCATCATGACCTGGTCTCGGCCCTGCGGCTGCCTCCTAGACCTCCTGACCCGGTCCCCACCTTGAGGTCATTCCCTTGGACTCCTGGCCATCCCCCGGATCTGCTTTGGTCTCCTTGGTCTCCACGCCATCCACCTGATCTGCTCTGGTCTCGTAGCCCCCGTCTGATATGCTCTGGTCTCCTTGGTCTCCTGGCCGCCCACCTGATCTGCTCTGGTCTCCTGGCAGCCCGCCTGATCTGCTCTGGTCTCCTTGGGCAAAGCCTTCTCTGCTGGCCTAACATGCCAAATAAATAAATATATTTCTTTCTCAATCACTTTTTTGCCTAAATTTTTTTTATAAAATCAACGAAAATTAAAGGAATATTTTCTGATACTTTTCTATATTCAATTAATTACATTTATATTCATTTTTCTCACTTTGTCTGCCATGCTGGTATGTAATGACTTTTATGATTGCCCTCTTGCAATGATGAATTTTCATGCTGGTAGGCAGGGATCTTAGAAGACAGCATAAACATGCACCTGAGTTTTGGAGCAGCCTTCGATTTGGGAGCAAACCGTATGGTGCCTTAAAATGCTGCCTGCTCACTAGAATTTGAAACAGAGCCTTTGTGTCTTGGATAGTAGAAGAGTGTTTTACTAAACGCATTCTTGCTGTGGTAATGATATTAAAGGTGCACTCAGTATTTTTTTTCCTCATTTAAAAGGTTTTACTTTTCATTACTAAAGAAATTAATTGTAATTTTGAAACATATGTATAAAATCATGACCACTCATTTGAGATGAAAAGTTCAGTCATATTAGTAACCCTATAAAAGCTCTTTTATTCTACATGGAGCAAGCCGGCTCATGGGTGCAGGCATGTTAGCATCACATAACAAAATTAGCCATGGTTGTTAGTATAAAACTTAAACAATATAACATGGCAATGTCCCATTGAGTCCAACATTTTACAGGACAATAAAATAAATTATGTTTAAATGTGCTGTAAGTGTAATTTTTTTTATTTTATGGAAAAGTACGCAAAAAATGTTCCTACTCCCTTAAAGATATTAATGAAATAAGTGTCCTGATATATCTCACCAGTCAGTTGTAGACTTTGTAGACAGCAAAAAAAAATACATCCGCGGACCGAGTTGAGGGTGCTATTGTGCCACTGTTGAATTTGACAGCCACAGGAACAAACAATGCTGCCCTCCCCCTAATCCTAACCATATGGCACCTTTCACCCATCGTACTCTTTTGCTCAGTTTTGGTCTCAAATTATCTTTGGAGCGCAGGGTTTTGGAATGAGCGGGCATGGCTAATTCAACGGCGTAGTCACGTGAAAGCTTCAGAATGCTAAAATTGCTTATAGCACCTTTAATTTTTTAATTGAATTTAATCAGATTTATTTTGTATCTATCACCACAATGTTTAAGTGTATACCAAGACAGCCATTATTTTCCTTTTGTGTGTGTGTGTGTTATTTAAGTGGTGAGGTAGGTTTTACCGTGTCTTTTCTACTTTGTCCCCCAGAGACCCCATCATCCCTCCATCTGCAAAAAGCTTCTTATGGTGAGAATTTGCTCCAGCAATCTCTTTTCCAAAAGAGGGATTGTCCCCAAGTCCCCAACACTGTCTCAGCTCTGGAGGCAGAGTTTCTCGTTCTTTATTCTGTAAGAATCAGCTCATGTATATGTACAGTGTCTATATATGCATGTATGTATTCTTTGTATAAATTTGTTTAAATATGTTCAGTTCAAGGAGGGCTTCTCCAGATGAATCTTGGTTCCTACCATTATTTATTCCAATCTTCCTTATCTACCTAAAAATCTTGTAGAGATTTAATTGTCATTATCACATTTGTCTTGTTCACGTTGCGGCTCCTTCAGAACAATATAGCTCTGTTCTAAAGGCTAGTGAAAAAAACAGAGAGCTTGAACAGTATTATAAATTAAAATTCTGCCTATGTAGGCAGCTTACTAGGTTTTGGAATGGAGATGTAGTTTTGTGAAAAGCGCTATACTAAATATTTGGGAGTGGGAACATTGTCTTGGGGGGAGGCGGAAAGTTGTCATGGACCATGCTCTACACAGATGTGTTGAGCTGTTGTGCACCGGCTCCAGTATGAGAGCAGTATTAGTTGGGGTGGCAAAGCTCATGACCCTTCTGGCCATGCTCTGTCTTAAACATCTTCAGCAGATTGGACAGTTATGAATGTAGAAGTAAGAAATGATAACTGAATGGGAAACTGCTGCGGAATTTTAATATACAGTTATGATGAGTTGGTTTTTGGACCAATGAGAGTTTACAGTGGGCGGGACTAGCTAGCGTGACGGCGAAACTATAGAAACTGAGCGATCGACAAAGTGCCCTGCTGCTCATCATTGTCAGTATCTTTTTCATGTTAATCCATTTTCTTTCCTAACCAGCTGCTGTTGCTCAGATCAGTGGAAAGGAGGAGGCAAGAACAGGCTTGACAATATAAATAATATTTTAATGTAAATCTTAAACAAAAGACACAAACATCAACACACGACTGTCAGCTGCCCGTAAACGATCTCTCTCTCTCTGTCGCACCACCATCCACAGTCGGCCTTTATCCCTCTCAGAGGCTTAATTAGCCTGATAAGGGACCGGGTGTGTAAAATCACAACCCAGCTCTACCCTGTCACAGGCTGGTTTACCCTTTTTAGGATTTGGTTTAGATCTGAAGGTGATGATAAAGTATGTAGTTACTCTGCAGTCTTAGTGCTGAGCTGGGATTGAAGTGAGCTGACATGTCACTGGACTCACCCACTCTAATCATTTATGGTCTAGCACTCCTCTCTGTACTGCAATTGTCTGTCTGGGGAGACTAGTAATCCCAAAACATCAATGCTATTCTTACCAGAGAGTGATTGGACTGGAATGGAAGTGCGTTACAGCTTTCTAAAATAAAAGCACACCTCATGCTGTTTAGTTGATTTTCTGTCAGTGCTTTGCAGCCCCCCCTGGAGTCAGTGACCAGACTTAAAACAACTAAAGCACTAAATGGAATATTAATGCCAGGAATATTTCCTTCACAATCACCTCTTGGCCCATAAATCCCTCTTTCCTCACATCTCTGGATGCGCATGATCTTGTAATGTCAGTTTTCTTGAAGTCCAGTGTGTGGGATGCTGTAAGGTATTTGTAGGCAGCTGGGTGGGTTTAGTCATAATGTTGTAGTGTATTGTCTTTGTTTATCTGCAGTTCTGTAGCTCAAACACACACACCAAGAAGCTTTCAATGGGACAAATGAAATGTATAAACTTTTAGCCCACTTGACTTGAAAATAAGTCACATTTCACACCAAAATCAAATGAAAAAAAGAAGAAATTACATTATTGCATAGAGAATATGAATCATGTTATGACAATTAAAGCAGAGGTTTCACTTTTGATTTTTGTTTTTAAATCATGTTATTTTAAAATATTTATTTAATTAAAATATAATTTATTGAAAAAATTAAAAATAATAATAATATTAATAATAATAAAAAGGAAGCCTGGATAGCTCAGGGAGTAAAGACGCTGACAACCACCCCTGGGCGTGCTGAGTGACTCCAGCCTAATTAACCAACTTAGTCAGTTGCTAAGGAGTGTAGAGTCACATGGGGTAACCTCCTCGTGGCTGCTATAATGTGGTTCACTCTCTCGGTGGGGTGTGTGGTGAGTTGTTTATGGATGCCGCGGATAATAGCGTGAAGCCTCCACATGCGCAATATTTTCGCTGTAACATGCTCAACAAACCACGTGATAAGATGTGTGAATTGACGGTCGCAGATGCTGAGGCAACTGAGATTCGTCCTCTGCCACCCGGATTGAGGTGAGTCACTACACCACCATGAGGACTTAGAGCACATTGGGAATTCCAAATTGGGGAGAAAAGAGGAGAAAAATACAAATAATAATAATAAAAAAGTGAATTACAGGCAGTACAACAAATAATACCATGAGCATATATACCAAAGTCTTTCTAGCAAGTCAGTCCACTGTCGGCCATCTTTGAAACGCTCCTGGGAGACTATATCCAGTCATGACAGTGGATCTCCTGTCTACTTGAATGGGGGAACACAGAAACCATCTTGTATGGCTAATCTGCATTCATTTTGATGTCTGTATCTAAACGGTGATTGTTTATTTTACCTGTAAAGCAGGATTTCCTTTCTACACCTGACTGTTGGGTGCTAGAGCTTCCAATTTCTCCCATTCATTTTAATAGCAGTAGCCCATTTCTGCCAAATAGTCTCTGTTAAATACTTTACACTTTAAATAATATATTATTATGTTTATTTATAGATGTATTTTTTTATTGCAAATATTAATCATGAAAGTAATTAATTATTCATGAAAATAAAGCAAAACATCTTAAATTCTCTGAAAAGCAGCTTTTCTTTTATTCAAAATTCTTTATAGAAAATTTAATTATTTAATATTTTCTTATGAATTGGAATATCTTCTCAATATGCATGTTCTGATGAGTAAGAATATGTCCTTGGGGGAATTTTTGATTACAGATTGCAATCACCATCCAAAAATCTGCAGGCAAAGGCGTCACAGGACGGAGAGCAAACCCATACGATGGCCATGTACCTGTCGAGACCACCACAAGGAGGGCAAGATGAGGCAACACTGCTCTGAGAGGCCAATGAGTATATGTTATAAACACTTTGCTCTCCTAATTCATTTTTCCTGATGTGGGCAAACACTTTGATATTGCTATGGTTAAAATACTCATCTGTTTTAGACATGTATGGCTCGGGTGGTATGGCCCAGTCTGATCTGATCTCCCACAGTGATGATAGCTTCATGGAAGATGTGACCATTGCTTATGATACACCCATACAACAGAGAAACTCAAATGTCTTCCCACTACTTAACCTCATAATTAATATATATTCCAAAATTTGTTACCCTCAAAAGAATATATTTCATTTTTAATTCATTTTAGTTAGAGGGCACCTTTTTTAAGTTACTTTCTATAATTTTTTAACATATTTTTTAGTTCCCATTGCGCAGAAGAAACGGTGAGAGCATTTTCAGCATTGAAGATGTCATTGTCATTCCCGTGTCTCTGGTTGCCTCTGTGAGAGTGGAAAGACTTCAGTATAAGGACATTTTGACACCCAGGTATTAAATATTTAACACCGCAAAAATAATGCCCATGTGGAACGGTCATTAAGACACTAACAGCTTACAGACGGTAGGCAATTAAGGTCACAGTTATAAAAACTTAGGACACTAAAGAGAACTTTCTACTGCCTCTGAAAAACACCAAAAGAAAGATGCCCAGTGTCCCTGCTCATCTGAATGAACGAGTCTTAAGCATGCTGTATGGAGGCATGAGGACTGTAGATGTGGCCAGGGCAATAAACTGCAATGTCCGTACTGTGAGACGCCTAAGACAGCACTACAGGGAGACAGGAAGGACAGCTGATCATTCTCGCAGTGGCAGACCTCGTGTAACAACACCTGCACAGGATCAGTACATCCGAATATCACACCTGCGGGATAGGTACAGGATGGCAACAGCAACTGCCCGAGTTACACCAGGAATGCACAATTCCTCCATCAGTGCTCAGACTGTCCGCAATAGGCTGAGAGAGGCTGGACTGAGGGCATGTAGGTCTGTTGTATGGCAGGTCCTTACCAGACATCACCGGCAACAACATCGCCTATGGGCACAAACCCACCTTCGCTGGACCAGACAGGACTGGCAAAAAGTGCTCTTCACTGACAAGTCGAAGTTTTGTCTCACCAGGTGTGATGGTCAGACTCGCATTTATCGCAGAAGGAATGAGCGTTACACCGAGGCCTGTACTCTGGAGCGGGATCGATTTGGAGGTGGAGGGTCTGTCATGGTATGGGGCGGTGTGTCAGACTGAGCTTGTTGTCATTGCAGGCAATCTCAATGCTGTGCGTTACAGGGAAGACATCCTCCTCCCTCATGTGGTACCCTTCATGCAGGCTCATCCTGACATGACCCTCCAGCATGACAATGCCACCAACCATACTGCTCGTTCTGATTTCCTGCAAGACATGAATGTCAGTGTTCTGCCATGACCAGCAAAGAGCCCGGATCTCAATCCTATGCACGTCTGGGACCTGTTGGATCAGATGGTGAGGGCTAGGGGCATTCCCCCCAGAAATGTATAACTGCTAAAGTAAATGTACGTTGTTTTAGATATTATTTTTGGAAAATCCAAAACAAATCAAATATGTATTTTGTTGCAGTGTATAATGGGGCAAAGACTACCCTGTCTCACCTTTCTGTTCACTTCAATCCATCTTTAACTCACAAAAAAAGCTTTGTATTGCCAATTTTCTTCATCATAAGAAATGCACCGTGAAACATATATTATGATTCAATAAGTCACGAGCCATCACGTTATAATCTAGCTGCAGCAAGTGTGTGCTCGAGGGACGACTGTCCCCACGACAGAGTGTGCCTCAGCCGGGTTCAGTTTCAATCTCTCCCCCTTAGATCGGGACATTCGTGCAACTCATAGAAGAGGCGCTGACAGCACAGAGAAATTTCAGTTTTGGAGAGTGCAGTTATTTACATGATATGCTTCCATATTATTTTAACTTTAATAAAACTATAACACATTAAATAAAACTGCATTTAAGATGTAATGCTGGGGTGTTTCCTTTAAAGACGCTCGACACGCAAGTTTTGATCCAGCTCCACTCCACAACGAGAGTGCTTCTGTATTTAGAATTTAGAATTCCCTCATACTTTCCGATCTACATCACCTGAAGCTGTGAAAGTTTAGAGTGCGTCTGGACTTTGAGCTGTGTAATTCCTCTCCTCAGTCAGGCACGAGCTGCAGTGCTGCTCTCGCACATCATTATTAGAGTTTAAGATCTTGTGTTACATTAAATGACACCAAACGACTATTCGACAATGACATTTTTTGTAGACAATTTTTTATTGTCGACGTTGACGATAAGGTCGACTAATCGTTTCAGCCCTAATATGAAGCAATACAGTTAACTTGGATACTCACACTTTTCTGTGACATTATTGTGGGGTCCAATATAGTTGGCACTGCATCAACTTAATTTAATTTAAGTCTCTCTGCAAACTCTGTGTCGAACTGTGTCTTGTTTGAAAAATAATCCAATATAAAAGATTGCATCTTAATGACGCGATCTGGGACTTGGTTAAAAATAAACATCAGCCACTCTTTCCTAATGTTAAGATCATTAGGAATCAAATGCAAAGAGTCTGTTTTTCCACAACCTGGCACTGCACAATGGTTTGCAGGCTTCTCAAACCTCTTGTTGCTCCAATAATCTCTGTGTTTCTCCCTGCCGTGCCGACTCTTATCACCGCTCTAACCGCGAACCTGTGGGCGGGCCAAAGAGGCGATGATGAAGTAGGTGTTGAGCTATTTATGCAAAGGCAGACTTGTGCTGACATATTCATCTCTATTACGTAACTGAGTCGAGGAAGTAGTAAACGAGTCATTTAGGAATATTGGTTTCAATAAAGCCTTTTTATGTACTAACAAACAAGTTTTGAGTTCTGAAACTTGCAGTATGTTTTTATAGTACTATGACCTCATATATATGTCCAAAGATCAAGGCCAATTTGATTTCTCTATGTATACACCTTTAAAAGCCCCAAAACGCAACTGTTTTATGCATTATATTATTGAAAATCCCCCCACCACACAACCCGCAATAGTTGGGCATGCATCAAGCAGGTAATAAAATAAATCTAAATCATTCACAAGTCTGGCGAGGCCACAAGGATTTTTCCTGGAGATTCCTATGGCTATTCCAGCCCTGCAGAATCCACTTAGAAAAACATTTGTGTTAGAGCACAAAAATGTAATACTAATATCAACCATATAGAGGTGCTGATGTGTCACACAACTACTCCTGAAAATTGCATTTGCAGACAAGCCGTCTGTTACTGTTGTTCTCAATGGTAACAAAACTATTGCTTGAACACTGAAATCTGCTTGATGATCCTTCTCACTTTGCCCAGATAGGGTTTTCAGATTACTGTTTTTTGGAGGTTTGTGTATTTTGCTGGCCTGTTCCAGAAATAAAGTTAAACAGTCTGGGTTTGTGCATGGCCACAGTATTGATCAGAACTGCTCTGAGAGCTCATTGATCTGCACCTCTCTTTCTCTCACATTCTCTTTTGTTATGAACTCTTGGGTAATGATGGATCATTATTTATAGCTCCACTGAGACATGTGTTGTGATTTACTTCTACCTGCAGAGAGAGCTTCACAGGGACTTTGACGCAGTTCGATGAAATACACAGTACACTGGTGCTGCTTCATTATCACTTTATGTGGCAAACCTTGAGGAGCATAAATGAGAAACCCATTCCTCTCAAAGTCATGCATTCATTTGCATTACAAATTAATGACTTTATCTGACAGATAGGATTAGGAGAAATAAATCCATGAAACAAGGTCATTCCTCTCATATATCCAGATGGACTATGTCACATTTATTTCCTTAAATTTGCTTGTGTGTGTGTGTGTGTGTAACCATCGTGTCCGAAATTAACCTAAAGTGCTATACTTTTCAGGTGCATTTTTACTGTTATTACGTCAATTATTTTCTTCTTTTTTCACAGGTTTGTTTAATGAGTTTAACCACAAACGAGTTCAACAAAACAAGGCACAGATAAATTAAGTCAGTAATAGATGTTATAATAGTTATTCATAACATCCCTAATGCCACAATCAACACATAATAATTTCCTCCCTATCCAATCTTAGATGTCCTAGGCAGGGCGTGTCTAGAGCATTTTCAATGGGGGGGCCATGCTGGGGCACTGCCTCCAAACGGGGTGGCGCCAGGGACCAAAAAAAAAAGCTAAATTCTACAGTATATTACATAAATGTTTTTTTTTAATTTTTTTTACTTGAATAACGTTACTTGTAAACAAATGTAGTAATAAAGCAGATTTTTTGATTAATTTAGTTTTTTGTCATCCCTGTATATATCCATTGTTAAATTTGAGAGCCAGTGTTTATTATTTTTAGTGTTTTCATAAAACTAACAAGTTTATAAAATAAAAGCAATTTTAATAAGAGCAATTTTAAAAACCCAGAAGCAGAAACGATGTCAACTATTTTCTTTTAATTAGTTTGGCCATTACAGTATAGAGTAGTTTTATTCACAATCTCTTTCAAATAATAATAATAAATAATAAAAAATAAATTTTCCCCACTGTAATAATTCAAATTGTTTGGCCAAAACATCAGTGTTTCATTCAACATTTCTTTCAGATTAATTTACAAAAAAGCTGAGTAACACAGAGTTAAAGTTTTAGCACTGTAACAGCTTAAATGAAAACACAGTTTAAAAATAAAATATGGAACCATTACATTGCACTCTGCTAATATATTAAAGAACAGTCTTTAGTTTAGAAACAATAAAAACAGTAGCAGAAAGAGAGGAAAACAGTTGAAAAAGAAAGGCAGACCTCAACTAAAACAGCTGGATTCTTCTGTTTCGGTGGTGACTGGCAAACCGTCTAACAAAATCATCTAAGTCAAGACATTTGGCTCTCCTCACCTCAATGCTTAAGACTCCAAGGTTACTGAGTCTGTCATCAGTCATGGTAGTGCGTAAATGTGTTTTTATGAGCTTAAGTGCAGAGAAGCTGCGCTCACAACTTGCACTGCTGACTGGTAAGGCCACAGCTATGCAGCACAAATGAAAAAGCTGATAAAACACTTCTTTGAATGGCTCAAGGAAGATGATAAACTCTAGGAGACTAGACAATTCAATTCCAGTCTGGAATTTCCTTTCTAACACCCTCCTCACTTGATGCAGTTCATGTTTTATGTCATCAGTATCACATTCATAAATCCTAGCAAAGCTAAAAATGGTCTCTTCATCCAAAAAGTTTCTGCTTTTAGGGTTCAGTGCTTGTATGCCTTGCATTATACTGCAGTTTGACTTACTGAAATGCCTCTGCATCTCCCCACTCAGACAGTCCAGAATGGGGAAGAATATACCACTTCTGAACAGTTCCATGTCTCCTTCCTTACACCTCCGCTGTCCAACAGTGGATTCAACAATTGACCCGCTCAATCTAGAACTCATTTTTTGTGGTCTTTTCACCACAGTTTCTACTGCAACATTGCACTGCTTTCCAGTGTCTACAGTGTCTTTCCAGATTTCATCAAAAGATGAATCACTTCTTAGGTCTTGGAGGGTGTCTTGAAATGCTTCAACTAAGTCCACTGCCTTTGCTAAATCAAGAGACTTTGACTGAAGCATGTCTGCAAGGAATTTTGCCTCTCCAAGGACTTTTGAAAAGATGACAAGTGTTCCGATAAAGGTAAGATCCAGTTGGGCAAGTAAACCCCGTGCCTCCACAGAGCGTTCTCCTCTGTTCTCCACAACAATATCATGTAGCACACGCAATACAGCAGGCAGTCTGTCCTTAATGTTTTTGCAAGCCTGGTACCGACATGCCCACCTGGTGTCACTGAGCCTTTGTAGCTCTCTTGGGGCACCCTGATACATTTCCTTTTGCACAGTGAGCCATTTCTGGTGCACATAGGAGCCTGACATGTACACATACATTTCTGTAGCAAAGAAAAGAAGGTTTCAGACTCAGGCACAGATTTTGTTGAGTCAACGAGAACAAGGTTAAAACAATGTGCGTTGCAGTGCACATAAAAAGCGTGATTTGTTTTAGCTTTAATCCTTGCCGCAACTCCAGAGTGTCTCCCTGACATGACCCCATCGTAACCTTGCCCCACTAGATTTGACCTGTACTCAAGTCCATACGTCTCCAGGCATTGTATTATTTTTTGAGTGAGTCCCTCTGCATCAAGCTCAGTAGCTTGCTTGAAATCAAGGAAGCTTTCATGGACTGCACCATTATAATAGTACCTAAGTACTAATGACAGTTGCTCTTTCTTTTTTAAATCCTTCGTTTCATCTGCAATAATGGAAAAATATTTGTTTTCCTTGACTTCACTGATGATGCTTTCCCGTAACATATCTGACAGACATTCAAGAATTTCATTTTGAATAGTGTTACTTGTGTATTTTGCATTCCCCACAGCTTTATTTCTTGTCAATTAGTAGACTATGCTTCGCAATCAAATCCATAATGCCTAAAAAGTTTCCTTTTTTTGTAGATGCATCGGTCTCAAGGTGTCCCCTTTGTGAAATGTTTTGCGTTGCAGTAAACAAAAGTACCTCAGCAACTGTTTTAATGTAGGTACGATTTTGTTCGACTACTTCTTGGTGTTTCTTATCGAGGGCATTTAACATTGAAGTGTCTGTCAAGATTCTTTTTTTGTGTTCATTCCATGCTATCATGGCATTAACATGATTTTCAGATTTTTCATGTCCCCTGAAACCTCCATCTTTATACATTGCCTTCTTCCAGTTAGAATAGCCCAGTGATGATGTGAATGAAGTCTCTTGAATACCAGGGAGAGAAAAGTGTCGACAAGGAAAACAATATGCAGAGTCTCGGCTTACAGAATACTCCAGCCATTGGTGTTGTGTGTACCACATTTTGTTGAAAGCTCTTTTCCGGTCGCACTTAATGGTTCGAGGAAACACCTTCAAGTGCGGCTGTGTTGGTCCTGCTGCCCGAGACTGTGAAATGTCTGCAAATAAAGAGAATGGTCTTCTTATAGCGATGACTAGCCTACCAGGGGTCCTCAATCAATTTAAACAATGAGTAATAATTAAAATAATTATCAGTGCAGAAGGTGAAGTTTGTCAATTAAATCAAGCTAGAATACATACAATTGATTCTGTAAATTAAGTTTGAATGCAAATTAGTTACATAACCATAGACCCTCCAATAATAGGAAGGCAATCAGTCATTTTTAAGGTTTTAGGAATTTATTAAAATACACAAGCTCAACATTAACACCCATTTAGACAATACCTTCTAGAAATATGTCAGTAAAAAAAAACAACTGGAGCATACCATGTGGTCCTGGCAGATTGCGATCTGTGGAGATGTTAGCATGTAGTGCCTGAGGTCTGTCACCATCACCCCCTGACCTATGCTGACACAAAGTTTCTTCGTGGTTGTGGCACGGTGGAGGGCGGGACCGGCGCGTGATTACGCACGCCCGGTCCCGTATTAGGCTAATTACGCCGTCAAGAGGGATAAAGGCCACTCGCGGACGGTGATCGGAAGAGAGAGCTCAATTACGGACGTCCGTCTTATTATGTGTTTGTCTTTTGAGTTCTTCATTAAACCTTTAAGTTTATATGTCAAGCCGGTTTCTCGCCTCTTCCTTGCCCATGAATTTGATCTGTTTTACAGTGGTCTTCAAATTCAGACAGGTCACTTACAGCTGAATTATCTGCAGATACAGTAAAATAATAATCAACAGAGTAGACATCAAACATTTAACATCACTTGCTGAACATGTGCAAAAGAACTTTCAGGTCTCAACTACAACTATACATACCTTTGCATTCTGTTGGGGATGAAGGTGCTTGTTTATCCCCACCAAACGTTGATCCTGAGAAATGATGAAATGTCACAAGTAAATATTGCATCAATGAGAAAACAAAACAAGCTCTGTGAGTACTATAGCAGAATAAATACGCTCATGGTATTTTTAGGTATTTTTACAAATTCATGTACATGCAATGATTACTATCATTTTAGTTTGCTTCATACAAATGAAATGTAATATTTCTCAAATATCCCTACAATTCCCTCAACACTTCACATACTTGAAGTTGCAGGAACCACAGAGGAAAATGAAGGCCACTGCTGTCGGCTGGGTCCACTGGCATCACTGTCTGTCTGGCCTGCTGATTCTTTGCTGGCTGATTCTGTTCCAGTGACAATTGTTTCTTGCTGCCTGACGTTTTCTTCTTGGCAAGTAACATTTTCTTCAGTTGCTTCTGCCTCTACACTTGTTTTGTTTTTTTTTCTTTGAAAGAAACTCCCTATATCTTTACTTCTTTTCATGGCTTGGCACTGCTCTCTTTCCTACCTTCAAAAAAGAAACACTTATGTGTGTCTGTTATTCTCAATCTCAACAAAAATTGTTCAAATTGTGAATGAAATGCACAGAATGCATCAATTTCATTTCACGTGTAAATGACGAAGTTAGGCCTGACAATTTAACTGACTATCAATCTAACTGACTTACTCTTCTGCATTAACAAGTAGCGTAACGTTACGTGTCACCAGACAATTATTATTATGATTTTTTTTTTTTTTTTTTGGAACATTCTGTGCATATTGTCATTTGGTGCAATCTTGCTATGTGGTCACAAAATAAACTTTAAAAAGTTTACTGTTTGATAGCGCCCAGCGTATTTTACTGTTATTGTGTTTTATTCAAATTTGACTGAACATTGGATTGAAATCAACCACGACCAACGTGAGCAGAGCCTGACGGGGTAAAAACATTGATCTGAGAAAACCATACAAACATATTAAACCATACATAAAGGTTACCTACCAGCTCTTTTTGTTTGGTGTCTTGACTTCCCACACTTGATAAAGTATTGTAAAAGTCCAAGTCCGCGACGACCGTTGTTTCCTGGCGCTGCTCTTCTTTGAATCACGAACGTCAGTAGATTCTATAAACTGATTGGCCGTAAAATGAACCAATCACAAGACATCTTATAGGGGGGGCACCTGGGGTGGCCAATCGAGTTTCAGGGGGGGCCGGTGCCCCCCCTGGCCACCACGTAGACCCGCCCCTGGTCCTAGCCAGGAACTTGCAAACAATTAATCTCTTGAATGTACTGGAAGAATTGACCCTATAATTTCCTGAATTTGTGTGAACCATTCCTTATGTAAAGCCTTTTTAGAACCTAAGAAAATAAAGAACATCTCTTAACCATTGAGTGTGTGAAGGGAGAGAATTTTTGATTTCCAGTTAGTCAATATTAGTCTCCTAGCCAGTGACAAAAGCGATAGCATCCTTTTTAAGAATAGAAAGGGAGGTTACTAAAGGGCTTTCGGTTCAATCCTCTCCTCAGTAATGTGTGACAAAGTATTTAAAAATACTGTTACATCTTAAAAAATGTAGCATGAGTAGAGTAAAAGTACTTGTCCTAAAATCGACTCAAGTAAGAGTAAAAGCTCATTTAAAAGTACTCATGAGTATTGAGTACCGAGTTGCAAAAGCAATGCCTCTTTAAAATAAAAATTCTATGCTGCAATTTAAAAATGTAGCACAAATACGCTAATTTACATTCCCTTTTATGGCTGTTTGCCAGAAAGAATAAAAAATATAGATATTTTACAGGTGTTTGTGATTGACAATTTTTAAAATACATCACTTATCTATGATACTGTAAACACTACATTAATCTGATTAAAAAAAATAAATAAAAGGGCGACATGATTAGAGAAATGAAAGATGAAATGTATGAAACAATTACATTAAAATCAGTTTATGTGTAGGGTCTAAATTTTTCTGAATGCCAACAGAGAGCGTTACTGTTGCGCATAAAACATGTTCAGAACATTGCAAGGAATGAGAAATTTGCAATTGAAATAAATATGAAAACCCACAAAAAAAGCAGGGTACTGGTGCATTATGTCCTGAACAATAGAGGGGGTAGAGCAATGGTTTGGTACAGGGGCTTCAAAGGGATAATAAATGTGGGTGAGTAAATGATGAGAGAATTTTCATTTTTGAGTGAAATATGTCTTTAAGTAGCACACGGGGGGGCCCACATTGTTCTCCTTTTGAGAAACAATGGCTGTGTCCCTTTGAAGGCTGCAGTATACCAAGTGTCCTCCTTTAAACAAGTCTTGTTTAAATGAGACAGCCTTTTAGGACAAATGGAAACGGAACGTAACATGATTGCTATGACAGCACCCACACTTGAACAAGCACGAGCGCTTTGAGTGAGAAGGGAAAAATGTCCATCTGGAAGAAAATGTATGAGGTAAGATTTAAGAGTTATAATGGAAATAGAAAATAGATTTTACAGATGTACTTTTAGTCTAACACATTATTTTAATTATATATTAATATAATTATACATATTATATACTCTGCACCCATCTACTGAGGTACTTCAACTTGGGAATTAACATAACTTGCATTTGAACACCATATATATGGACAAATTGGCGTCATTTTATTTTAGACATTTTCGTTGAAGCAAAGAATTGTGGGTTATGAGTGCCTATAAGGATACATCCTCCGAATTCTTGTGAAAGAAGGTTGCATACAAAGGCTGCATTCGAAGTGTCCTGCTTGCTTTTAGCAAAAGTAACAGCCTTGATGACGTATGTGGCCGACAAATGCAACATCCGGAGGACGCATCCTTCCAAAGGAGACACGGTTGTCTCACATGTTCCACATTGATTTAGTTCTTGTATCTTTTAAACCCAGCAATAGTTGTGTTCTCATTCTAATGCATGATGTACAATTTTCTGAAGTTTGTGAATGCAGAAAGTTCTGCCTGAAGTATTGCTCTACAAATGTTGATACTTTTCTATCAGGCATTAGAAGAAACATGATAATGGCTGAGCATTATACAATATTTTATCATCTCTACTTTCCTTGTCATTTATAATACAAATAACACACTCTCTACATCAGGGGTCGGGATTATTAAAAAAAACTAACAATATTATTCAAAAATATTGCTTTTATTCTATTATATTAATACTTTTAAAGCTACTCTGTATTTTCCAGGGATGGGAAAGTGGCATTCAAATTATTAAGATAAGATGTGTGCTACACTAATGTAGACATTTTTTTTTTTATGTCATCAGCTTCCTTTCATACCCAGCATATGAGATTGTTGGCAATTGCACACATAACTAGTGTTGGGAGTTCTTGAGTTCTGAGGTTTTGGGTCTCTAAATAAAATTCCAAAGCTAAGAATGAGGGTTCCAGAATGTTGTGTTTTCGGTTTGTCCACTAATCTGTAAATCAGAGGCATAGTGTATCACGTCTGTCATTTCTGCATGTTTATATAACCATGCAGAGATGACAGACGTGATACACTATGCCTCCTGAATCAAGTACCAATGCACGCCCAATTTTCACCCCTATTCGAAGCACCGGGCTGTCTCCATAGTGACAAGGGCTCTTGAGTCTAGACTGGACCTTCACTTTTCTAATTTAAGGAAGTGGAGTGGATGGAAGTGTCTCTTTTCTTTGAGTGTCTTTCACACCTTCCACCTTTATATATTTGTCTCTACGACAACATGACTCAAATCAGCTTTTATTTACTTACATATCCATATTTTCATTGAAAAGGAATTGGATTCTTTTCTAATGTGAGTTCTACATGGTGGTGTTTGTTTGCCAAGCTGAATTGAAATCCCAAAGTGGCCATTGATCCATCCATCCATCTTCAACCCCTTATCCGAAGTCGGGTCACGGGGGCAGTAGCTCCAGCAGGGGGCCCCAAACTTCCCTATCCTGAGCCACATTAACCAGCTCTGACTGGGGGACCCCGAGGTGTTCCCAGGCCAGTGTGGAGATGTAATCTCTCCACCTAATCCTGGGTCTTCCCCGAGGCCTCCTCCCAGCTGGACGTGCCTGAAACACCTCCCTAGGGAGGTGCCCAGGGGGCATCCTTACCAGATGCCCAAACCACCTCAACTGACTCCTTTCCACGCAAAGGAGCAGCGGCTAAACTCCGATCTCCTCACGGATGACTGAGCTCCTCACCCTATTTCTAAGGGAGAAGCCCGCCACCCTTCTGAGGAAGACCATTTCGGCCGCTTGTACTCGCGACCTAGTTCTTTCGGTCATGACTCAACCTTCATGTCCATAGGTGAGGGTAGGAACAAAAATTGACTGGTAGATCGAGAGCTTTGCCTTCCGGCTCAGCTCTCTTTTCGTGACAACGGTGCGATAGAGCGAGCCATTGATGCAAGCATGCAAGCTATGGATATGTAAGTATCTATATTGATGCAAGCATGTCAATTGTTGTAACTGCCCTCACAAAGTTTATTCACAATTTATGGATCACTAATTTCTGCCCGGAATTGAATGTGGCAACAAAGCATGTGAGACTGTGTTGCCTAACATTTGAGACATGTAGTGGAGAAAAGGTATGTTAAGTACTCTTAAACCTATCAGGATTTGTGTATATGTTCTATTTAAGGTCTCATCTTGTATTAATTGGAATGGAAGGTATAATAGTGCCAATAGAGTTCTATATTGTTAAGATCCAGTCATTGCTATCCTGATACAGGTAGAATCCAGTTACATTTTGTAACCTTTATCTAATAGAATATACATTACCACAGACGAGATTAATGCATGATTGCACTGAAACAATATGTATTGTGAAAGCACTATACAAATAAAGTTGACTTAATCTAGCATAGGGCTAAATCCCCATAGTTTTACAAACAATATCTGGCCAGCACTAATTCTGTAGCTTGCCATACGTTATTCAACTTAATAGGAGAGGCAGTTGCAATTTTGAATAACTTTTACTGTCATTAACAAACATCATGTATTGCTAAACAAATTAGTAGTTTATGCACATTTGAACATGAAAAGGCTATGTATGAAGATATATAAATATTATAAAGAATCATTATATTAAAGTGCCATGAGATTTCTTTGAGAGTAAAAATCTGGGTTAGTGAGGCACTTAAAATGGAAGTGAATGGGGGCCAATTTTTGAATCCTCAAATACTCATTCAAAATACACATTAACATGATTTTAATGTGATAACATCACTTACTAACCTTTTCTGTGTAAAGTTATAGCCAATTTTACAACTTAATTACCATGACAATGCAATGTCAACAAACCCTAAAATTACTTTCAAAATTATGATTTAAACAACTTTACAGCTAAAATAACACACAAGTTTGAACAGAAGAATGAACACAAGTGCTTTTATAAATCTAAAAGCTTCACATGTCTGTGTTTAAACCCTCCAAAAATTGGCCACATTCACTTCCATTTTAAGTGCTTCACTATAATCTTGATTTTTGCTTTATTTAAAGAAAAGGACGGACAAGTCTAAATACATTTTTGTGGTAATCAAAATGATGCCACAAATGCTGTTGATTGAGCTTAACTTCAATTGAACACTGAACATTCCTTTAAATACACAGTGTGGTGGCCATGTCTGTTGCTATATTTTCTGTTATAGACCTTATTCACGCTAGCGCCATCTTTGGGGAACGTCAACGAGGCTGTGAGGGATAGACTTGCAGTATCTTCAATGGGCTGTACTGCAGTTTTTTAAGTGTTTTCGATCCGCGGACAAAACATTGCTAAAATATCTGTCCAAGAACATTCAGTATACAAAGAACTCCAGACAACATGAGATCAGATAGGAGCTTTACACTGTTCGTGTCATTCAAGAGATGGTAAGTCTCCCTCACAGCCTCATTACCATTAAAATTGGGCTATAGTTATTTGAATACGTCATGTATAATCTTGTAATATCCGAACCGAACGCAACATGTGCACCAGTTGCTTGGGCACGTTCACACTGTGATTTACGGTAATTATTCATCAATGGGCGGGATTAGGCATCAGTGGGCGGGATTTTGGGGGGGGGTAGGCGGATCTTCCCCGGCGGCATTCACTGCGCTCCAAGAGGAAGCCTGCAGCGGACGCACCACGCTGAACAGGTAAGCTGCTACATTTAATAATTCATAGAATAGCCATACTTTCATGGGCGAAGCAAGATTTGCATATGTATATCTGCATGTACACTGAAGTTATGTGACACGCGGGAATTTAAATTATTCTGATGCATACCTTGATCGATGTTAATGGAATAAATATTCGTTGCTTGAGAAAGGACGCATTGTTCATCTCAGTGCAGTGGTGCTGATGTAGAGTGTGCTCTAATGTAAATTAATTGTAAATAGAATTGTAATAGAAACTATTAACTTTTTTTTTTTAGAGTGTATGCCAACTTCCATTTGAATATCTAAGGATTGCTTACATTTTGACAACTCCCTGTCTAATGCTCCTTTGTACTGAAATCCATTGATGTGGTTCATAATTTATCAGGATGGGAGTGTAACATAAATAACACTAATCTGATCACCACGAAAGGAGGAGAACTGATCAAAAACATGGTTTGATGATTTTGTCGCAGAAGAGATTTTGCAGTCCAGCAGAGATGGTGCTGAACAACAGCTAACCGGTGTTTAACACTGCTGAGTTATTCTGCACCACAAACTACCTTTTTTTTTTTTTATCAGTAAGGATTTTCAATCCTATTGTTTTACGTTTAATTCCAATGCTGATATGTAGATATATAAGATGGGCTGTGATGGTTACCTTTGATCAGTGTGATTTTCCATCTTTATACACTGCCATGCTGGTCATGCCGAAATTGATTATATGTTTCAGTTCATGTTTTGCACACCAGCACCTTGAGACAATATAAAATTCTCAATGATTCATTAATGATGAGTCTGTGCCTGTTATTACGTTATGCATTCTGCCCAGTCTGCCGGCTTGAGCTTATTCATGAAATCTGTGAGGTTGAATGCAGCAGCCAGCGCTGGACGACTGATGTTTGTGCATTCCCCATGTTCTAATAGTATGTGCCATATAGGTGCATTGGCATCAAAATGTTAGTGTGTCCACTGTACCATTGGGCAGATGTCATGAACATCTGTTAGCATACTACCATCTTCATAAAATACAACAGATGTTCAAAAAGAGACAATAAGCCCCCATACCCGCACCCCACACCCACACACACCATGACAAAAGTAGAGCATGTCCAAAACTGATAATTAATTATTTGTAGGTGTTTAATTACTGATATGCAACAGAACCAATTTTTGATTATTGTTCTTATTATCTCTGCTTTTTGATACAACATTTTATCTATAACCTCTGAAGGTGAATGAGAAGAATACATTTAATTGAATTGGCAATATTAATTTGTCCCAGGCTTTATACTTATACAGGCTCTGCCTATAATTTAACCTTTGTTTTTGAGTATTTGTCTTACTGTTAAGCTTCAAATGTGACCAGTCAAGCATCTCTGGAAAGAGTCTACAAAAGTTTTACTTGAATTTTGCATTTTTTTTGTTGAAAATAAATTAGCAAATATATTTACATTTATGCATTTGGCAGACGCTTTTATCCAAAGCGACTTACAGTGCACTTCAATCCCCCCGGAGCAACCTGGAGTTAAGTGCCTTGCTCTAGGACACAATGGTGGTGGCCGTGGGGATCGAACCAGCGACCTTCTGATTAACAGTTATGTGCATTAGCCCACTATGCCACCACCACATATATTTGATAGCCTTAATATGTCACACTCTACATCAAGAGTCGTGTTCCTTGCAAAAAAGAGGATCCCAATTACATTATTAAATCCTTTGTTCAAACAATTCTTTAGCCTCCACTTCAGTGACTGTTGTGATTACATTAACATTTTAAATGCTCCTTTTGCTTGTCCAGCAGTTTTCTGCTTGTCCTGGCTCAGAGAGCACATTTGAGTGAGTCTGTCCTCTTGAAGTGGTTGTTGTGCCCTGGTTTTAATATATCTGTTGTGAACACTAGAAAGGGCTCTTTTTACTGACTACTGGAGCACTACCCCATTTTACAAGTGTTCTTGTGAGTGGCCAGCAAAAATCTTCCAAAGCACAGGGTGGCTGCTTTAATCAAGAGTGCGATTCATCCACAGATTGATTTACATATTATGATGTTGTGCACATTGATTTCTATTGGCCATGCACACTTTGCAGATGGAAGTAAATGTTTAGCACATCTCTAATTTAATGGTAGTGATCTGGTCATCTTCCCCAGCACCTCACACTGGCTGGACCAATGATAATGTAGGGACTTGGACATTCCCTCAGGAGTCAGGCGGACATGTGCTGCCCTCGTGCTGACATGATGAGTCCTCTGGGAGCCCTACCTGAACGCATTGAATTTGGAGGAATCTGTACTGCTTTTAGCTTTGTTAGATTTTAGCTTTTAGCTTTTTTAGATTTACAGTACGGAACTTTACATATACTGTATGTCAGTAGTACTAAAGCAAGACCAATATGCATATTCAATTGACTCAATGCAGACTGTTGTTACAGACTTGCATTAAAGGGGTTGTTCACCCAAAATTAAAAATTTCATCCTGGTCTCATGAATTGTATGTGACAATGGCAAAATTTTTGCAAAACAAAATTATGTGCCTTATTACACATTACGCTTCAGGTTCCTGGTGAAATGTCCAGCAGGGCTGCCAAAAGCGAGTGAAACGTTGTCGTAATCATGTTTCAGCTAGCGTGTTTTACTAATCTCGAACCACAGACTTCAGAGTCCAAAGTCCAATTGAGCAACTGCGGAGCTTATCATATTGGAAGAAGTGTGTAATTGTTGGTGGGTCTCTAATACAAGATTTAAAATGTATAGTTTTTCAAATGATGCCTTATAGTAATAGTTTTGATATCATAACATAGCAGTGTGTGATTAATAGTACAAAAAATAAGTGTTTATTAAGTCATAATAAGTCATAAACAAGTCAATAAAATATAATTTAAGTGATCCATATTACTCGTGCGTTATATTCCAAGTCTCCTGAAGAAATACGGTAGCTTTGGGTGAGAAACAAACCAAAATTTAAATAGCTAATAAATTATAATCTCGAGAACTGATGCGACCAGATCATTGAATCAGTGAGTCAAACTTGAGGATGGGATCAGTTCAATTCATGAAAGAATCTGGTTTTGTGAACTGGAGCAGTATATTAATTGAAAAGATTTTACTCAAAAGAACATCCTTTTTTAACCTTGAAAGTCACAGTTCCCCTTTTCTGTAATTGCATGGAAAAAAGTGACAAGCACATTCTTCAAAATTGCTCCTTGTCAGTTTCACCAAAGAAAGAAAGTCATATGGGTTTGAATTAATTGAGGGTGAGTAAATTAGGACAGAGTTTTCAGGTTTGGGTGAACTCTTATTTTAACCGATCAGCACTTATCTCCTGCTGCTTGTGATGTTGTTGCATTTGCTCAGCACTGATGGCAGGAACAAGCATGTTGTTTTTACCTTACGTTAGCACAGCTTGAAACCTGTGTAGTCATGGGGACTTAAGTTAAATAGCTGTGATTGTTTACTACCACTTCAATTAAAATCAAACCGTTTCGTTCTCCACTGTTTTAAATAAGTGAAAAATAAGGAATGCTGTTTCACATGTTCCTGTGGCATTTTTGTGTAGTGTGTGGTTTTCTCAAGTTGCATTTTGACAAAATTTAACAAAGTTACAGTTTCTTTAACAGCTATGAGCTTTCGTTCCAAATTATGTTTGTGGCTTGTGTTAATATTGATCAAAGTGTAAATGTGTTCTGGGGGTAGTGTTGGGCTCTGACTTTGGAAATGTTAGTGGAAAGTGAGCTGCAGTGTGGACCCCACAACAATGAGCTCCTTGTTCTCTCTGTGGACTCCCTAAAAGCAGGTCACCCCTACACCCAATTACCCCAGCAATCTCACACTAGATAATGCACATATTACTAATGTGCAATGAGTGCTGCCTCTGCCTATTATGTTGTAATTGGGCAACACAGAAATGGATTTAAATTGTTTGGATTTAATTTGTATTATTCATACTGGGCTATGCATATGTGTTTGCAAGTTGCATGTTACGCAAATAATACTTGAAAAGTGGGCAAGGTTATAGGTAGAAGCCAATTGTTCTAAAAGGTAGATAAATGGCCAAATAAATAAATACAAATAAATAATAATAAAATATAATAATGTTAATAATAGCCTATAAAAATAAATGTAATTAATAAAAATAATGATAGTAGCTCAAATGCTATACAGACAAGTGAAAAATGAATATTAATACTAAAACTTCCTTATTTAAAAGCTAACCTGAGAAAATTTGTAAAATGTTTTATTATTATTATTAAAAAAAAAAATTCACAATGTGAGCCAAGCTTCACCGCCTGCATGTGCTGCATGTGTCCACGTGTCCACTTTGCTGGGAGTGTCTCAAGTTCTGTGCTGTCAGTGAGGATTGCTCTAAGCTGTCCTAGTGGTCTAATCTGTCTGCCACTGTTTGACTCTGAGCTGCAATGGGCTCTCCCTGCTCCGATTCCCTCCCCCACTAAAGCCTGGGCCAGAACAAAGGGCCAGCATTTTTCTCTATACCTTGAACCTGCTCTCTTGGCAGATGACGATGAGGAGACTGGCTATCAGCAGGGCAGCCATCATCCCATCTGGTCCATCACCCTATATTTTCCCCAGGACTCAAGGGCAGAGTTAGAAACAAAGGTCTTTCACTCCCACTTCATAATCACTCTATGTGTTTAACCTCTGAAATAGAACTCTTCTGTTCAGCATTGGATATCAGTTACAGTTTAGACATGATAAATGTGTTATTGTTATAAAGGCAGATGTTCTCTGTAAACTCATCTGCCTAAAAGATGAATGTGTGTCTGAGTGCAGCTCAATAATGTACTGAGTTGGGCAACAGTAGTGAGTGACTCATAGCTTGGCTGATCTGACAATGGACATGAATGCATTTAAAAGTGCACCATTTAGCCTTATCGATATGAAAATTGATAGGTCATATAGGCAATGTACATGGACTGCTTGTGACTCAGGTAAGTTCAAGGTTGTCACAACATTCACATTTAGAGTTGGAGGAGATAAAACCTATTTGAAATAAGACAATGCACTATGCCATGTAAAAATTATTTTCAGGGCACCTAAGGGAAATTGAAGCCTTTTTGGTCAGCTGCTACATGTTAATAATGACCTCGAGTCTTGCTGTAAGCAGTGAAGGCAAAGGCATGCCATCCCAGATGTGTATGACTTTCTATTTACTGCAGAACACAAACAAAGATTTTTAGAAGAATATCCCAGCTCTGTAGGTCCATACAATGCATGTAAACAGTGACCAAAACTTTGAAGCTCCAAAAAGAACATAAAGGCAACATAAAAGTAATCCATACAACCCCAATGGTTTAATCAATTTCTTCTGTCGGTTTCAATCAGTTTTGGGTAAGGACAGACCATAATGTAACTCCTTTTTCACTGTACATCACACAATCATGATTTCAATCTCAATTACACTTATGTGTAATCAAGTTTAAAATCATGATCACCAAGGAGACTGCTGATGTCAATATTTATAATGAAAAAGGAGGATATTTTGGTCTGTCTCATCCAAAATCAATTGAAGGTATGGACAACCTTTATGCTGCCTTTATGTACTTTTTGGACCTTCAAAGTTTTGGTCACCATTAGTGGTCAACCAATATATATATCGATGAGGCCATTATATTCTGACTATTTTAATGATTGGCATCGGCTGAAAAATTTTCCTGTTTGGCCGATTTGTTTCTTGAGGGTGCCAAAAATTGCCTGCTCGCATGTGAAGCGACTGAGACAGGTAATCGACCAGTCACGGTTCATTTTCTTGTTCCTTTCCATTGTGTTACTACAATAATAGACTCACTTAAACAGTCTGCATATATAAGAGCTGCGGCAGATGCTTTTGAGTTCATAATGTTAAAGTGATTGCCTTTTTCATCCTCCCTCTCTCTCTCCTCAACAGTTCCCTGTAACTTTTAACTCCCTTGTCTAATGATAAAAAGGCAAATATCAATAAAACCAATATCATATACCATCTGCAAATATGTGCATATCTTGTTTAAACAGATGTAATATGCAAACCTCACAAAACTTGAGCAGATCCAGCATCCTGTTGAGTGCTTATTTATTTACCTCTATAGCACGTATTCTATCAGCCTCTCCTTAGCAGTTCCCTGTAACTGTTAACTTTTCTAATAATTAAAGGCAAATATCAAGAAAATGTCTATTATATTCTGTTTGCAAATAAGATATATCATTTAAACAGATGCAATTCACAAACCTCACAAAAATCTAACATTTCTTTCCATTGAGCGCTCATCTAATATCTTCCTCTGAAGCACGTATTCTATCAGCCAGAATCAAAACTTCAGGATCATGATCAAAATTTCCTCTGATTCACAAATCATGACGGCCAATCCGTGACAATCCAAGCAGGTGATCCAGCCCATTTAAACAGTCAGGAGATTGCTGCTTGCGTTACGAGGGCGCGAGTGCAACTTCAAGGTAAAAGTGCTTCACGTGTGCTATAAGTTATTGTCTTATTCACTATCCACTGTATGTATAATTGGTTTGATTCTGTATTTTTGAGGAAATGCGATTGCTTCTCCTTAATATATTAACAATTTATTCATGTGCAAATAAATTCCAAAATTTTATGACTAAACAGAAATCAGACGAAACTGCTATCTACCATTTAAAATGCAATATTATTTTTATACAAAGTTACAATTTTGTGTGAAATTTTGTAAATATAGTGCTAAATAATAAGAGTTTATTAATTTTTTGTAGCAATGTTATGTTTGTTATTTACTATATTAAATTGTGTGATATAACGGCTTTGTATCAGCCTATCGGCACCCTGCTCTCTGGATATCAGCATAGGCCATTAAAAAAAACCCATATCGGTCGACCTTTAATCACCATTCACATACATTGTACAGAGCTGAGATATTCTTCTGAAAATCTTTGTTTGTGTTCTACAGAAGAACATAAGTCATACACATCTGGAAAGGCATGAGGGTGATGAGAGAATTTTCATTTTTGGGTGAACTATCCTTTCCTGGGTTTCATCTAGGATCCAAAATTAATATGCACCAAATGTGAGTACAATTTAACTTGTACTCTAATAGGCAAGCAAATAAAATGGAATTACTGGTCTTTAGGGCTACACAATGAATCACATTTTTAATTGGGAATGAAATTACAGCTGCAACAATGTAAAAAGTTTTGATTACAGCTTTTCATTTAGGTCTGCTCCCATTGCATCAAACTTTTCTATTTACTTGTGGGGGTTGAGCATTGTAACAAATCCCATGTATGAAAAAGTATGTTGCTCGCTCTTGGAGTATTTTCCGTGCTAATAAGATGGCCAATGTGAAATTGTTATTTTTTACCAAAGTTTTAGTGAACTGACCCTTGGGTTGTTCTGGGAAATGGTGTTTATTGATTGTGGAGTTGCAGAGGGAAGCACTCTAAACAGATCAACCTCTGGCTGTCCCTGTCTGTTATGGCACAGATTTGGCACAGATTTACGTAACTTGTGATAGTGACATACAGCTAATCCATGCACAGACTCTCCCTTCCCTGCTTAACTATAGCCTCAATGATCCCTTTTACTGCCAAAGTCTTATGTCATGCTTTGTGTGTGTGGGATTTGTCCCAGCAATCACTTTTGAAGGAAACCTGAGAATAAATCAAATTTAAATAAAGTAATATTGTCCTTTAATTTATACTTGGGTGGTGGACATTTAAGCATGACAAGTAAGGAAAATGAATCTTGGTAAACAAGATATTAAATAACTTTTTGTTTGTCACTTATTTTGAAAATTGTGGGAGGGCGGGGCCAGGTCTTGATGCTACACACCCGGCACCTTATCAGGCTAATCAAGCCTCTGAGAGGGTTAAAGGCCAACCGGAGATGGCGGTGCGACAGAGAGAGAGATTTACGGGCAGTTGCCTGTGTGTGGTTGTGCCTTTTGGTTCAGTTCTTCATTAAACTATTATTTATATTGTCAAGCCAGTTCTCGCCTTCCGCCCTGCCACAGTCATATGTTCTGGAATGTTTTTTAAACCTAGACATTTATAAAATTGTATTTGATATGTTTCCTTAAGAAAATAATGCACATTTCCAATCACAGTTTCCAGAATATTGTTAAATATAAAATATTTAGTAGCTTATATTTAGTCGGCCATATAAATTAAAGTGTTTTTGTTTTTTAATTTATTTACTTAATTTGATAACAACATAGAACACACCCAACCAACTCTATTATTTATATATGTTATACATTTATTCATTAATAGTTAATTTATATTTCTAACTAATAACTATAAATGTTTCATAATTTCATACTTTTTCGTCAAAGGCATATACTAATTCAATAATTGAACGGCAAAGCAGTCCCTGAAAACTGGATTGGTTTTCTCTCTGCTTTCTCTGCAATTTCATCTTCACAAAATCTGTCTAAAGCTGCCAAGAAATCAAATTAAAAATGGATCTAGAACTGAGATGATAAATATTGTATGGTACATTTTCTAAGGGGATATCATAATTAATAAAGTAGAAACTAATAGTATGTATATTATATAAAATCTATGTTGGATATAGATTATTATCTACTTATAGTATATTAATGTGTCACAGAGTTGGGTAAGTTGGTGTCCTAACTGAAATCATTTAGCAATCTCATAGCATATAGCATTAGTTCACTTGAAGCAAAATTGCATTAGATGCCTAAGACTTAGCTATTTTTTCCCTTTAAGTCTAACAAGTGATGTTTAAGCTGAAAACAAGGGGAAAACAATGTGGCTTGAACTTCATTCAAGATATGTTGTCTGAAATGAATTTGCTTAACAAGTAAATTTCTTATTTTAAGGATATTTGGATATGTTTACTTGAAAACAATACAAAAATACTGATGATCAAAATTAGTTTAGCATAACACATTTTAGACAGATTGAATTTTCCAGGGCATCTAAAAAAAAAAAAAAAATTCACATCAACCACCCACTTTTAATCATTGACTTTTTTTCTTCTTCGCCTCTTTGCATGCCTCTGTTGCTCCCCCTATCTACTTCTCCCACTTGTTAGCACAGCTGATACTGCTGGTGGTTTATGGAGTGCTATGGGGATGTTGGTTTGTGTTAGAAGAGGAGCAATGTGAGGCAAAAGCTAAGCCTGTCAGTGTCTGGGTTCCAGACAGCTTTATCTGCTGTAGCTCAGCGTTCCAGGGAAGGAGCTTACATGCAAGTCTTCTGACTGAGCTGCCAATCCAGTGGATGCTAAGGCCAGAAGGATACTCTATGCAAGTATACAAATGCAGACACGAATGCTTGGTCAACATATTACAAGCACAGGTTCCAGTTGTACAATACTTGATGTGCTTCCTTATGATACTACGGAGGTAAAAAACCTCAGTACTCAAGGGTGTGATAGAGTTACAAGAAGTCTGACTTTAAAAGTCTGTGCCATTAAAGTGGATGTTATTATTCAGGTAGCGAGCTATAAACATGTTAATTAGATCTAACTTGCTCAGCAAGATGTTTTACAAACCTTTGCTCCGATACTGTTGATCTGAAAAAATAACACTGTCTGTAGATGCCAAAGAGGTCTGTAATACATTTCTGGCAAAATAAACTAGGGGCTCCACAACAGCAATTACATTTATTTCCTTCCACACAAATCATGAGTGAAATGGCAGATTTTTTCAAGGGTGTAAAAAGTACTCAGAAATTGTGCTTGAGTGAAAGCATGGATACTGAGTGAAAATTTTACTCCAAAAAAAAAAAAGAAAAAAAAGAAAAAAAAAAGTAAAAGTAAAAAAAAAGTGTTCACATTAAAATGTCCTTTTATTTCAAAATTAAAAAGCAACTTTTGTCCTAGCTAGAATTAAATCAAGGGAGGAGACTGTGTGAGATTTGATTTGTTTGTTAAGTCGCCTTTATATTGTCTCCGACGACTGTCATATTTCTCCCCCACTGACATTTGCAACCTGGTCAAAAAATTATTTTACAATAAATACATTTTTGCTATAAGATTCTTATGTGGCCTGTTGTACGTAACACAGCAATTTCCTTGTGAAATGAACACTAGAGGCTCTACACAATGATTTTTATTCACTTTTGCCAAAAATACAGCAGTAAAACAGCAGATTATCAATTCATAAACACTTACTTTTAGCTCTGTTTCTCACACAATGCCATATAAACACTTGCTATTGTGCATGACTCATTTTAACATTCGCATTACATAAGCAACTACATTTACAAGCGTGTTCGAATGTGATCAAATTGCATGGTAGCTCAACTGATGTGTTGCATATGCGATACAAAGGACCAGAGTCCTGAAGAGCACACGAGTCGTCACGTGAGCCGACAAGTGAGCCGAAAGTGTTATAGAAACACCAGAAAATGACGTGGCTGCTTCAGAAATTGTGTTTTTCATGTCACATTTGCTTTTGATTACACTATTTTTAGGTTTAAGTTTCAGGGTAGGGAGGTCAGTTATGTTCATTTAAATCTTGATAGAACATTAATCTCAAACCTCATCTGTTTGGGAAAACATTTCACCCACGTTTAGCACCACACAGTGGACATTTCCCTTCGGAACTTCCTTCAGATGTGTAATGTACCACATAATTTAATTTAGCAAAAATGTTGTCACAGTCACACAATGTTCGTTGCACAGGAGAGGGTCTCACAAATTGCAATGTCAGAGTACACAACCCCTTGAGACATAGAGAAAGATAAAAAAGGCATTTAGAATAAAGTTTAGGGCAAAAACCGTCAGTGTTTCTCACTTCGTGCTCAAAGTTTTGAATGAATAGACACATTCATTCAGGCGGTCACATATGGTCTAGTTGCAAACATATTTCAGTGTATCCGAAGCTTAAACCAGATCTGAAATTCCACCTCTGCAGATGGACAGAACTCCACACAGCCGCCTTGCCATACTCAATTTGAAATGACTGACCTCTGGTCAGCCATCTGTCATTTGTCGAATACAGAGAAAAGGCGGCTTCAGTCCCGAAAGATGAAAGTAATTTTCAAGTTTAAATAAAATTGTAAAGAGTAAAAAGTACTATTTTTTTTCTTCAGAAATGTAAGTAAAAGTGCAGGTATTACATATAAATTGCAATCGGGTAAAGTAAAAATCCCCCAAAATAATACTTAAGTATAGTTGTATGGATTTTTTTGCAGCGGTTAGCACTGTTGCCTCACAGCAAGAAGGTCGTGGGTTCAAACCCCGGTTGCCCTGGCCTTTCTGTGTGGAGTTTGCATGTTCTCCCCGTGTCTGTGTGGGTTCTCTCCGGGTGCTCCGGCTTCCTCCCACCATCCAAAGACATGCAGGCTAGGTTAATTGATGTCTCCAAAAAAATTACCCTAGGTGTGAATGTGAGTGTGAGTGGTTGTCTGTATATGTGTGGCCCTGTGATGGACTGGCGACCTGTCCAGGGTGTACCCCGCCTTCCGCCCAATGTTAGCTGGGATAGGCTCCAGCCCCCGTGACCCTGTACAGGATAAGCGGTTGACGATGGATGGATGGATGGATGTTTCGGGCCTAATGTTGGAAGTCAGCATAACATTTGTGTGTATGTGTTGTGTATTGAATGGAATGCAATATTCTCCTGTAACAGCAATGATAATGGGTGTTAAAGCTTCACCATGCATTCTGAATGACGCTTGCCTGGAAACGTTGCTTGTTGCTTTTGAGTTTGGCTAATCAGTCTGTAAATTGAAGATTCCCTTCTGATTAACATTCTTCATTATTTTTGTGCTGTAATAACATCATGCACTTTGTTAATTATCAGCCTTTTTCATCTAATTTTTGTGAGAACAGTTCTTTCAGTTCCGCTTGGCAGGTCTTTTTGCTGCAAGCTGAAATGCTCTTCGTTTAACAGCTGTGATGCATGAAAAGCTCAACTTTAAATGGAATTTGAAGGAATGTAAAACTTTTTCTTCCTTTAATGAAGCCCTTTAGCATTTAAACATTAGTGCCATTGTTTAATGGCACAAACTGCTAATGGATTGAATGTACTCTAGGCTCTTCCTCACCATAGCAACCACCTCCATGGACACCATAACCATGTGACTCTAGAGTAATAAAGACTGTGGTACACACAAAGAGGCTCTTCAAAGATCTGTTCATGTGGAAGTAAGCTGTGAAGGCCCAGCACAGCATTTAGTGTCCTTTCTCAGGATTGGGCAGCAGAAGATGGATTTTAGGTTCAACAAGAGAGGAAAGTGCTATGTTGGGTGCTGACATCCGCAGGTCACTGGGGAAGTCCTGCTACTTAAGGGGAATGAGGTTGAGGCATAAAACTGATATTTGTGGCCCACTGCGGATCTACACGTCTATAATCCACGGACTTTGGATGTTTTTTCTGGAGACATGACTGCTTCAAAGGCTGCAATACTAGTCTTGCTGCAAACCAGCTTTCCTGTTAGCACTGTACTGCCAAAAGAATAAAACCTAATTTCTAAACCAATAAAAATGTCTAGATTTGTGTGAGAGAAGATATACTCTAGAAATAAATTACACTCCACTATTCTCTCTCTCTCTCTCTCTCTCTCTCTCTCTCTCTGTGTGTGTTTGTGTGTGTTTGTGTGTGTGTGTGTGCGTGTGTGAGTGTGTGTATGTACATATATATATATATATATATATATATATATATATATATATATATATATATATATATATACACACACACACACAGTGCATCCGGAAAGTATTCACAGTGCTTCACTTTTTCCACATTTTGTTATGTTACAGCCTTATTCCAAAATGGATTAAATTCATTATTTTCCTCAAAATTCTACAAACAATACCCCATAATGACAACGTGAAAGAAGTTTGTTTGAAATCTTTGCAAATTTATTAAAAATAAAAAAACGCCTTTGCCATGACACTTAAAATTGAGCTCAGGTGCATCCTGTTTCCACTGATCATCCATGAGATGTTTCTACAACTTGATTGGAGTCCACCTGTGGTAAATTCAGTTGATTGGACATAATTTGGAAAGGCACACACCTGTCTATATAAGGTCCCCATATATACACCTGCACATCTACATATTCATGCAATTATCTTATCAGCCAATCATGTGGCAGCAGTGTAATGTATAAAATCATGCAGATATGGGTTAAGAGCTACAGTTAATTTTCAACCATCAACCATCATAATGGGGGAAAAAAATGTGATCTAAGTGATTTAGACTGTCGCATAATTGTTGGTGCCAGAAGGGCTGGTTTGAGTATTTCTGTAACTGCTGATCTCCTTGGATTTTTTCACGCAACAGTCTCTAGAGTGTATAGAGAATGTTGCAAAAAACAACAAATGAGCGGCAGTTCTGTGGACAAAAATGCCTTGTTGATGACAGAGGTCAATGGAGAATAGCCAGACTGGTTTGAGCTGACAAAAAGGCTGCGGTAACTTTTTGTCAAACAAAACCCTTCTGTACGATTATGGTAAGCAGAATAGCATCTCAGAATGCAATGCTGAACCTTGAGGCAGATGGGCTACAACAATAGAAGACCATGTACGATTCAACTTTAGAAATCTGAGGCTACAGTGATCCTACCATTTGTGTACATCAGCAGAAATCCAGATTTGTCAGACGAGGTGATGTTTTTCCAATCATCTACTGTGCAGTTTTGCAGAGCCTTTACCCACTGCAGACTTTTTGTTAAAATATTTGGTTTTAAAAGATACATGTTTTTCTTTTAAGAAAATTTAAAATTGTGAATGACATACGATCATGTACTCCTATATGTGACATATTTTTAATTCAAAATGACAAATTTCACCAAATGGTGAATAGCTTGCATCATTGGAAATAACTGTCGGTCTGTACAACATTTCAATCTTAAAATATTGGGAAATATGGCATGCATAGTTACAGTATACAGTAGATACAGTATACTGAAATCTTACATGACACTAACACTCTTAACCTGAACTGCTGACACTGATGAATGGGAGCTGTGAGGCGATGGAATAATCCACAAGGTTCCCGCTCAACTTCTTTAACTTGAGTCCCACTTTCATCGATTCGATTGGCTATATCAAATGACATTGATAAGCATGTTAGACTATTAAGCACACTAAAAAATCACAGATTTTTTAAACCATTGTGCTATTCCTACAGCTTAAAGACAATTGATGCTAGATGGGCCGGTTTAAGTATTTCTGTAACAGCTGATCTCCTGGGATTTTCATGCACAACAGTCTCTAGAATTTACTCTGAATGGTCCTAAAAACAAAAAACATCCAGTGAGTGGTAGTTCTGCGGATGGAAATGGCTTGTTGATGATAAAGGTCAACAGAGAATGGCAAGACTGGTTCGAACTGACAAAGTATCTGGTAACTCAGATAACCACTGTACAATTGTGGTGAAAAGAATTGCATCTCAGAATGGCGCTTTTTTGGCGGCACGAGGGGGACCAACACAATATTAAGCAGGTGGTTTGAATGTTGTGGCTGATGTATGTATGTATGTATATATATGTGTGTATGTATGTACACACACACACACACACACACACACACACACACACACACACACACACACACACACACACACACACTCTAAACATACTGACCAATATCACCTGCTAGACCAGCACCAAACCAGCTTGTGCCAGCTTAAACATTAATGGTGGTCTAAACTGGTCTTTTCAGCAGGATTAAAATTAAATAAATTCTTAGCCATGAACACTTTTTTTTTTAAAGCATAATCCTCACTGTGTTGTTAGATTGATGCCTAAAACTTGAGAAGACATTTAAAAATGTGATGAGAAAAAAAGTCAAGATATATTCTCTGAAAACAACTCTTTAACTTATGCTATTTTTCTTCTCAAATAAAGTAATTTTATTGGGTGTTTAGCTGTTTTTTTTGTCTTCTAGTAAAAACAAGATACAATACTGTGTAAGAGAATTGCACAGAAATGATATATGCAGGTATGGCACAGAAAGTTATTCCAAAAACACTCCATCAACATGCCAAGTAAACATAAAAATCAAGCTCAAATTCTCTGTTAATAGGATCATCAACAGTAACCTGTCATCTTTCACTGATGGAAAAAAGTTAACTCTGGCAAGAAATGTGGTTTCCAGTTGTTTTTAGCAAATAAAGTGACCACAAACTGGCACTTTGTCGATGTTGTCATACCATTGTCCACCAGATGGAAAAAAGAAGCTAATGTTTGGATCTTTAAAAGCTTTAAATAAAGAGCACTTTTGAGACCTATTTATAGTGTAAAACAAATTATGGCACAATAAAATAAATTTATAACCAAAGTGAACACTGAATACAAATTGCAGAGAGGGCAACATTTATATGGTTAAATGCATGATTTGTATAGTGTGGTAACACAGACCTACTATTGAGTTGAAATGGTTGTATAAGCTTTAGGGAAGCTTTTAAAGGGATAATTAACCCAAAAAGAAAATTCTGTCATAATTTTTTCACACACAGGGCTATTTTTCATAAAAGGAGGTGTTCAACAGAATTTTAGACGTTGCACAGCAGAGCACTTGAGAAGTGGTTCATCTTCACACGCTCTTAAGAGAGCTGCTCTTGTGATGTCCAAGGTGCGGTTCCCTGAGATGCTCGGAGCTCAACTGAATGAGACACAAGTGCGTTTCCTGCGTGCTCATGAGACGGCATGCAGGGAAAGACGAGGCTTAATCAGCTTCTTAATCAACTGCTTTTTATTCAGTAAAAGGGCCTCGGTGCTTCGACACCACACAACTCTATCACTGGCGAGTGAAATGTTAATATTTACTTTCCAGTGGCTAATAACAGACATTTTTTTGGTCGCATAGTGCGAAATGTTCTTGCAGTGTAGAGGGCTGCTTCTCTTGAAACGCTATTGTTTCCACAGTCGTGATCATTCTCAAAGGAGAGAGAAAGTGAGAGATTTGGAAATATCTCCCCTCGCTTTTATTATGAAAAAATGTGTGACAGACATTTGAGAGACTGCAAGACATTAAGGAGCAGTGATGGCAGGCGTAGGATGATCCTTAAGCAACATGAACTAGTTGATTACGTGTGGGCTGAAGACAGGTGTGTGTGTGTGTGAGGTTAGTGTGTACTGAAAGTAGTCTTGTTCATGTTAATGTTACAAACTGTTTGTCTGTGTGTGGGTTGAGAATAGGTTTAGGTAGGTAAGTAGGAGGAGCCAAAGGGGTAACAAGTGACCACAGTGACTCATTGTGCCATTATCCAGAATTCCTCTTTCTCTGATTCCACACGGTGTGGCCAGAAGGGGTGTCAGAGTTGTGCTGGGAGAGGAAGATGTGATGCCCATGTGTAGGCAGCAGTGTGTGGGCTGCTGCTCTCTAAGTGTGTATTGTTAAGGGGCCAGGCCTGTGAGATTAACTCTCGATCTTCTAATGGGGCAATCCGCTCACCATGCCACAAGCTCAAGATGGCTCGAGGTTTCTGCAAATCGTGACTGATTCTTCACTAGGGAACAACATCTGACAAGAATTTGGTGAGAACAAAAGCTAGTCTCTGAAAACCAGCAATTTCACAAACTTCCATTGGAAAATACTTTTAGCTTTATTGTGTTTGTGAAGGGGCTGATGGCGAGACCGTAAACTGCTTAATGGAGCATTGCTCAGCTCTCTGCTGTCTTTTGCTGGTTGTGGCTTATATTGTTGGTAAATTATGCATGTGCACGTTTGCAAACAGTCTAGGACCACTAGATGCTCGACTGTTTCTGACAATCATATCCGTTATGCATACCTTTTCATTTAAATGGTGTTCAGAAAACTAGACTTTTACATTTTATGAACAAATGATGCTAGGATTTTGCTCAGAGCTTACTTCTGGTTCTTAGATATTGCTTGGATGTCACCTTCAATGTACAGTACATTTAAAATATTTTTGCCATTCTATCCTCCTCTGTGTAAATTATAAGTCAAGCCACATTATTTTAGATATCATTCATCATGCTCGTAGCACAAACAGTGCAGGACAAGTTATTTGACTGTGTTTAAGATTTATGTTTATAGGTTTGTTCAGATGGGTACATGTGAGCTCAATTTTCTAGGTGAAATGTACACATAGGGGCGCCAAAAGCGAGTCTGTACAGGGTTTAATACAGTATAGAGGAATGCATATTTCATAAACTATACCCCCCAACCAAAACCCCAAACCTAACCATAAGTAGAGGAAAAATGTAATGTTAGCGGGGAAAATGCAACTTCCGAATAGTGCTGTTCATGGATTATATAAACACGATTACTTTCTGGTTTCAAAGTGGGATGCGAATCTGGCTCTCCCACGCTGTTAACACAACACACTATCGGTCGTACCAAGGTAAGGTTGACAACATGCCAAATTCCTGTTTGATTATGTTGAGTTCACACATCAAGCTATTGTATGTCTTCAAAAGACTTGGAATATATCACAAGGTATTTGAACTACTTGTATTAAACTTTCTTAGAGTTTTTAGAGATGTCCTTTTTGGAGCTTGGCAGTACAAATCACCATGTATTCCCTGCAGACATTCTGTCAAACATCTTTTGTGATCCATGGAAGACCGAAACTAGTACAGGTTTGGAAAACATTAGGATGAGTAAATTATGAAAACTGTTTCTTGTGGAAGTGCCAAACTTTTCTCTGAACTTAACTTATAAATATGATATAGTTATTGTTCCTCTAGTGGTTCTGGAGGAACAATGTCTGCTTTTTGACTTGATGATCTACAGTGCACTCTTGAGTTCTGTGCTTACAAAACTTCCTATATTGAAAATGGAGGCTGCCAAGTATTTTTTTTTATTTGCAAATTCAATACCTCTGTTGTGGATATCCAAAGAACATGTTTCTTGTCGCATTACTAGCTGTCATTCCAAACACCAGAGGAAAGAGAAACCCTGAGAAAAACCTGTATACGTTCTCTCAAGTCCTATATTTAACAGACGCTGACAGGCCATGCCGATGAGAGACTTTGAAATGAAACTTGATTTAGGATCTAATGGTTTGATGTAGGTTTCCGTGTTTGTGTGTGTGTGTACATGTGTGTATGCTCCCTTCCCATTACCTTCTGTAGTCTTCTACAACACTACAAGGGGTTGTCGTCAAAATGAACCTGGCAATATAATAGAAACTACCCCTGTAGCTTCTCTTCCCTCATAACTTTGATTGTATGGCAAGCAGTTGCTGAAACAATCAGAGCTGCAGTGATGTCGCTGTGGGTTATATCTACAACCCACACTAAAGCCCAGAGAGAAAGATGATAAGATGTAATTTCCCTTAGAATTGGGTCTCTGAGGTTCTCTGAAGAAAAAGCGTGTTTGAAGTGACTGAAAGCAAAGAGTTAAGAGCAAAATGGCGTCAGTTTTGTTTATTACAGACAGAGATAATTGGTATTTCTATCTGCTTATGAATGTAATACTTGATTTAAATGGATAGTTCACCTCGAAATTTAAATTCTGTCATCATTTACTTACCCTCATGTTGTTCCAAACCCATATGACTTACTTTCTTCCGTGAAACACATAAGGAGATGTTAAGCAGAATGTTAACCTCAGCCACCATTAATTTTCGTTGCATATTTTTTTCATTTAGTGGAAGTGAATGGTGATGCCATCGTTCTGCCTAACATATCCTTTTGTGTTCTAGGGAAGAAAGAAAGTCATGTGGCTTCAGAACAACATGAGTGTGAGTATGATGATAGAATGTTTTCATTTTTAGGGCCAGACACATAAACCTCATTATTTTTTTTACCTTTTGCTGTGGAAGACCCTGGGTCTAAAACCAGCCTGTTTTGGGTTTTTCACAGGTAAAGACATTTCGCATTGTTCAGTTGAAATCACTGCTGTGTGCTCCGCTTGGTTTCCTGGCTGTGGTCATTGACATGTGCATCCCAGAGGTTTGGAGTTTGACAGCTGACATTGCCTCTCATAGAAAGAATGAATCTCTCTCAGTGGAACACATATTAAACTGGCCCTGGGGTCTGAAGGACCTGTGACCTTATGATCTCTGGGCACATGTGACTCATGCTACCAGAAGGAAAATATCAGATAATCTGTTTCCTGTCCTGTGAGGTAGTTTTAAAGCAAAGGGTGTAAAAGTTTTGAAGAGTTAGTGCACCCAAACATTTCATTTTTAACTATCCTATCTCAACATTTACGTTATCTATCATTGTCATTATTTACATACTTTTTTGAAGAATATTTAAGCAGCTCTTTTGAGTGAAAGTTCCATGGCTGTCAAGCTCCAAAAAGTGCTATATTCCAAGACTTGTGTATTTGTGCAGTAATGTGTGAATATGCATACGAATTAATAACATTTGAGAGTTATTGCTAAGGGCATGGTTTTTAATGAATAACTATAAGAAATCAGCGTCAACTGATGTCAAAGGCTCGTCAACTGGGTTGTAATTATCTATATACCACCTGAGGGCACTCTGTGCACCACTGGTGGTTTTTGATAAATATTGATATCGTTTTTATTGCCCAGCCCTACTATAAACCATTGTGAATGGAAAGAGCTGTGTAAAGATTCTTTGAAAAAATATTTTGTGTTTTATATGAGTAAATAATGACTAATAACTTATGTTAAATGTGCTAACAAATAATTCTAGCAGTTAATATTGGTGTCTCCATGCATCTCTCTGTGGAGGATGATCCTCCGTCAAGGTGGAGTAGAAGGTCGGAATTGCATGTATAAATGCAAGTGATCAACAACCAAAAACACTTTATGAAAATTGCTTTAGACGAAAGCACCACAGTGGTAATTAGCAGTAATGCTATTGTGAATTTTTAATGACTTACTTCACACTATTACTTATGACTAGGCACACAGGAATCATAAAGATGGTATTACACTGATCTCACTGGCTTTCAGTGCAAATACCAAGGGATGACCTCGCCAGATACGATCAAAGAGATATTTGTTGACACATGTGGACTGATTTCCATTTATATAAGATGAAGGCAGCCTTGGTACACACAAAGGACTGTGGAATGTGAAATTGAAACAGATTCAATTGACAGAATTTGTTTAATAGCAATTGCAGTCTGACTAGCAGCTGAATGGTAGATTCTTCCAGCCAAGCATCAAAGCATGCCATCGGAGGGCCATTCGGAGTCTGGGAGAAAAGCTTCTCATGCAGTTCCTACTGCCTGAGGTTTCATTTCCATCCACTCTCTGAAGATCTTTCTAATGCTGTTATTTGTTGCCATAGAGACTGATTCTCTACAGGTTGTCCTGGTTACGCAGTTCTTGTTGCCAGCCACCCACATATTGGAGCTGAAGAGAGTCTTCGCAGAAGCCAGTTTGCTCAGTATTTAGGAAATGGTTAGTCAGCATCTAAGCAAGCCAAATCGAACATGAAAATATTCCTCTGTTAAAAAGGAGTATGAAAGAAAAAGACCTCACTATGCTGCTATAAAGAACCCATGAAAACATTCACAGTCTTGACATATTTACTATTGAAACAGGAAGTTTGGTTGGGGCATATCGAAGGGCCTTTATATAGTCAATAGGCTTTAGTTACTGTATGTCCCAGTAATGAACCATGTTTTGCCATTTTCCATTGGTGGTATTAGAGGGAGGGACGTTCTCATTCTATAGAGCATTTAATTAGACAAAAATATGTGTAGTGTAAGGTGAGACATTAATATTTTTGGTCTGTTTTCCCATAAAGGAAAGACTATTCATTCATATGGTCTCAATGGCACAAAACTCCCTTTTTGGTATTATTTTTTAATTTGAATATAGTATACTAATTTCTCCATATCTCCTTTGAAATCTCCACATTTCTGTTTGGACTAATTTTAACAGATCTAAATTTTTGCTAAATGTCTTTTATGTCGATCATTGGAAGTATTACGGCAGTTTCCAGATGAAATTAACATTGGAGGGGAGACAACAACAATTATAATTGCAGATTTTGTGTTCACAACACTTCACCATGTTCATTACACAATGCTATCGTAAGACCTCAAATCACGTTTACTGCAACACGTAACTTGTAAGGTGTTACTTTTCCACTTTTGAATTTAAAGCTTGTTCAAACATGATCAAATTGCATAGTAGCTCAACTAATAAGAGCCTTGCACTTGCAAGCAATGGACCGGGGTATGAGTCCTGAAGAGCCTTGTGAGACAAAAGTGTCATAGAAGCACCAAAAAATGACTTGTTTTTTTTAGAAATTTTTCAAGGTCTCGGAAGTTTGCCACAAGCTGCAACATTTAGTTATTGCTGGAAGGCTTTCATTGTTCTTAAGTCACTTGTTTCTCTAAAGACATATCTTTAATTTAGTAGAAAGAGTGGTGGCGTAGTGGCTAGAGCACAGGGCTGCTAATCAGAAGGTTGCTGGTTTGAACCCCACGGCCACCACCATTGTGCCCTTGAGCAAGGCACTTAACTCCAGGTTGCTCCGGGGGGATTGTCCCTGTAATAAGTGCACTGTAAGTCGCTTTGGATAAAAGCGTCTGCCAAATGCATAAATGTAAATGTAAATGTTTAATGAATAGCCAAATTTAAATTAAACTAGAAAGGCTGTAGGCAGGTGATGACTGTTAGACATGCTGTGTAAATGTAGACTGCTGTGTAAATGATATCCCAGCTGAGCCTGAGGAGAAGACATGGTAAGCACATGCCGCCTGTGGAGAGCAGCACCAGCTGCATGGATGGATGGAGGGAGTCGTATAATTTGGATAGTTGTGTATACATCCTGTGCCTTGTTTTAGCAGTTGGGAAGCTGCTGTCAGTGGTCTCCCTGCAGATGAGGTACAGACCCCTCTGTCCCTCTGGAACACTCAATGCTCTGACCTCTTATATAAAAGGACACAAACCTCTGTTTCACTTACCCTGCAGAAAAGACCAGCAAAGACCAGCATGATCCGGCTGAAAAAAACAGGTCTCTCATCTTGACCAAGTTGGTTTTCAACTGGTTGGCCGGCTGGTGTCCTAGTTGAAAAATGCCTAGAGCCGCTCTAAAACAAACTAACTAGCCTGACCAAACTGGGATATCAGACAAGACCAGCAAAGCTGGTTTAAACTGGGGGTTTTTTTCCCATCAGGGAATTTCCGGTTGAATTTCCAGGGAATTTCCTTGCTAGTCCAGACTAGTTAATGCTGTTTAGTGTTGGTTTGGTGCTAGGCTATCTAGTGAGGCAACATAACTGTACAAAATTGAATTTCCTTGCAGGTCCTTACTGATTTATGCTGATTTGGTGCTGGTCTAACACAGTTATGCTGGTGACCAGTAATGCTGGTCTTTTCAGCAGGGTTGTGTGGCATCAGTTCTTTTCAGCTTTGTTACAAACTCACCAAAGCACAATATAGCCCTGATAGTGTCACCTCTCTGTTTACTTCATAATGTGTGATATGCTAGGAAATGTTTTGACAAATGCTAATGATCTCACAAGTTGAAGCGATATCGGCTGCCTACATGTCAGCGAGAGGAGACTTCATTAGTTTGGCAGGCTGTAATTGCACAACTTGTTTATGCCGGGTTCTGGAAGGCTTATAAAAAACTGTGAAATATCCTCCTCTATAATGTCACACATACGCAACACCACTATGGCTTAAAGCTTTTCCCACATTTTGGCCTGGTTAATGTTCTGAGGTTCATAGAACCTGAAGCTTGTAGTAACATTCACAGAACCTTGACATAGCAATGTGGTAATGTTTAGGATCTTTCTACGAGCAAAAATGTTCAATACCCCTGTGAATGGTCAGGTGTGCAATGAGAAGCACAATTGGATAGAAGTTTTAAGAGTTGTGTGATAGTAAAGAAATTCAGCAAGGCAGACAGAATCCCCTTCTAATGAGTATGTTAAATTATTTATATGGTTTTCATGGTGCTCCTAAGCACTGTATTTACAGTGTGCTTCATTAATCTGATTGTTTGTCAGGATCTGTCATTTACTGTATATCCTTTAAAGGGGCCATGCCTTTTTTATTGTTTAAATTTGTTACTTGAGGTCCACTTATAACATTAGTTTTAGTTTAATAATAATAATATTAGTTTAATAAGATTTTTGCATTAAAAAAAACAGTCATATATTTGTAAAACATGATAATTTTTCACCCTCATTCTGACCCTCTGTCAGAAATGCTTAGTTTTATTGCTGCTTCACCTTTAAGACTTGACAGTAAACACCCACTGTTATGACTGGCTCTTGACTGACCTGGGACCTATTTGTTGCTGGCAGGCTACTCTGCCTTGTAACCATTCCAATCAGGCTTAATTAGACCTCTGTGAAGTTGGCAACCCATATAATTAAATAATCACCAAAACTATTTCATTCGTTTGTGCTGATTTGTGCCGCAAAAATTAACGTTTGTGCTGGTTTGGTGTTTGAGATATTAAGCATTCATTTTTGGGCGGTGTGACGTCACTCTCCACCCCATCTCGCGCAAGTCGATCCAAACCGGTGCTGGTCATTTGTGCCGGTTTGTGCCGTAAAAACAAACTTTGTAACTATTTCCCTTCCTTAGATATAGCAAAAATGTTTTCGGGAGTGGTGACGTCATTCTCCACCCCATGTTGTCTAAATTGCTCCAAACCAGTGAAATTCATTTGTGCTCGAGTTGTGCCGGTTTGTGCTGTTGAAAGAAACAATATAACTAATTCCATTACAAAGAAATAACAAAATTATTTCCTGGATCTGTGACGTCATATCTCCTCGATCTGCAACAAGTTCCAGTGTTTTATTAATAATATCTGATATACAATTACATACATTGCGATCTTCTTTTGACTTTTCACTGAACATCAGTTTTTTCCTACTGTCCGGTTCCTCACACCATCGCTTGCACAGACGGGCTCTCCCTTTTATCAATCGCATCAGTCCGGTATTGCTCTACCGCATTAAATTCCATAATCGTTATTCACAAAATAAACTGTCTTAGTGGGTAACACTCTCGCTCATGGTGCTGTACTGTATTTCCCTGCCCTGTGCTGCTGTTTATCTGTCTGAAAAGCTTCACCTACTAGAGGCCAAAAGTGTTCAAGGAATGGTTGTTATAGAAAGAAGGCATGAGAAATCACAAAACATAATGTAAACAAATGCTACAATTTACTTAATAACAATATCTAAATATGTTAAATAACCATAATGTCAATTAAGACTTTATTATTGCAACTGTAATGCAATAATACATATTATGGGACAACCACTTTTAGTGTTTGAATCAATCATATCTCTTCTAAACACTGTGAGAAATGTTTATTTTTGCCTTATTTTATTCAGTTGACAGCAATGCTTAATAATTTCATTCCATATCTGGATAATTGCTGCAATATCATAGAGGATAAATTTCCTCTATGATACTGCATTAGATTTGTTTTTTCAGTATGTTAACTTAATAGCCTAAATACTTGGACATACATAAATGAGAATAAACCTGAAATAGGAATGTGTTAGTCACATTGCACATTTAATTTAGAATGTTACAAATTGCTATTTCTATTTATAAATATTTGTCCAAGAATCCTCTTGCAGCAATGCAGGTCTTTGGCGTTTAGAAGCTGCTAGTTTAGGACCTGTCAGGAGTCTGTTTCTCAACTAGAGACTGCGATTTACTTGTCTTTTTGTTGTGCATCTTGCTTACTTCCCTCTCTATCCTGGTTAGAGATTCTTTTTTCAAAACAGTAATGCATGGAATAGCTTTCATTTCTCTAAAACAATTGACTTTAGGAGAAACTAGATTTTAGGGGAAAACACACTGTATTGTGATTTCTGCATGGTAGCGCAACCATTTTCAGTTGTTCTAATAATAAGAAAATGTTCTTGAGTACCAAATCAGCAATTTAGAATGCTTTTGTAAGGAATAAGTGACGGTATATGTTTTCAATCGCGAAAATGTCTTTGTGTCTTAAACCTAGGTTTGACGCAAACTAAACCGAAACTTAAGTGTCTTATCACAAAATCCTGCTTCATGGTACAGGTCCCTGCTCTCCCCTTGCAATCTCACTACTCACCACCATTGGGTGGAGCTGTGTAAGTGCTAAGGTGAGGTTGTCTTTGATGTGTTGTTGTGGAAGCGGTCAGATTCAAATGTCTACCACAGTGTGACATCACAATGTGGAGGTAGTAGAGATGAGTTGTTTAAGCAGCTTGGTTTCAACAAATACTCTTTTTGCAGGATGAAGATTGGAGTTCTGAAACTTATGATTTTATAGTGCAATGACCTCTTATATGTCTAAAGATCTAGGGAAATTTGATTCCTAATGTCATGACCCCTTTTATTAGCCCTTATATAATTAATTCAGTTGTGGATCATTGGTAATATTGGTACTTGTGGATCTGATGTTTATTGTAGATTGGTAAATGTCTCATCACTGTCATGACTGCAATGTTGCTTGGAACAGCACCCAAGACTTTCACCCACGGTTGCACTTGTGTATATGGTTGAGTGACAATAAGTGATTTGATAAAGTATTGGGTGTCCCTGCAAAGGTCCTGTAGCATTTGTTATAATCTTACTGGTTGTCTATGCTCTCTCATCTTGCCTTTGACTTTAATCTGATGGCTGTTGGATATTGGCAGACACATCAATGAGATGCAGGAGATGCCAAACACTCAATAGCTTGATCAAGCACATCCTTGAGTGGTGACTCATAGTGCTTTCTATCGGTCTGTCTGTCTGTTTCTTTGTCCATTCTTCTGTCATTCTATATATTGTTTTATCTAGAAAAAAATCTTTCTTAGATAAACTTTCTATTGTTTTTAATTTTAGACTTGGTTTTGACTTCTATTTTCCCACAAGTTCTTGTATAGGTTCTGTAACATGTGAATTTCTCTGTATCTGATGAATGAAATGATCACTTAAGAAGAGTTGGCAGCAGCCAGTTTTCATTTCTGTTCCTTTGTGGGAACTGTTTTCATCTGTTTTCATCACCTCACCAGATCTATAGTGTCTGGGACTTCCTCTGTCAGGAATGAGCTATGGCTTGTGAAACCCCTCTCCCCGTGTCTGGGTCTGTTAAACAAGAATGATCTCATGTTTTTTCTTTCTTTCTTTCTTTCTTTCTTTCTTTCTTGGCTGGTCAGATGAACCCCTCTCATGTAACATGTATTGACTTTATTCCATGTTGTTTGATGAGATGTTAACAAATTAGTCGGTAACTTAAAATGTGTGGATTCCTATTGCATTTTGGGTATAGATAAGCTGATTGCGTAAATTATAACATTTTAATCTTAATATTTGGGTATGAAGTACGGACAGTCCCACGGTAAAAGAAAAATCAACAACTGTCTTATTTGTGTCCATTTTTATTTCTACTATGGAATTTTAGGGAAACATCTATAAAGTTGATACATCAATGAAACACAACTGAGACCTACTTTCAAGCAATACAATTTTCCTCAGGAGATAAATAACTAAATAACTGATAGAGGTGTAGAGGAAGAGTTCAGGCCCCCTTCTGTTTCATTTTCCCCAACAGCAGGAAGGCGAGTTTGAACCCTTTACTTCTTTACATATGCCTCACACAGTCATATTCATGGACTGCAATTTTAAATAATTCTGTCCTCCATGTTGTTTTTTCTTCCTCTTTGTGCCTCTGTCAGTCGTGTTCTTCTACATCCACCCCCTCTCTTTTTTTTCTTTCACAGCCTGAGTCTCTTTCTCTCTGCCTCTGTTTGAGGGGGAGTCCATATGTGAGGGTGGATATGACAGGAGCTCGGTGTTGAAGCCTATTTAGTTGTGAGAAGGGTGGCTGTTTACGAAGGGAAAACAGACACTGACACAAACACATTTCATATACTAATATCATGAGTCAAACACTGCAGAATTAATGTTATAAATCAGTATTTTCTTGTTTTCCACAAATAAATATCTAAACATCATGGGAACAAGAACAGTTTACTCAATAAATAAAAAAAATAAGTTAAAAGAAACTATTACTTGACATTTGGTTATCCGTGTCTGAGTATCTGCATTTTCTGGACAATTGGAGTTAAGTGGGCTAGGAACAGCAGCTGGGTTGGGGTCACATTTCCTGGTTGGGTTCTTCAGGACAAAGCTTACATCACATAGACAAAAATAGTCCCCAATTTCCCTGTCAAAATAACAGTGAGGATAATGTAAGCCCACATCTGAAATTACTTCGCTATTTTGAGGCCAGACTGTGAAGTTTTCCCACCAAGGAAAATTTTCCCACCAAGGAAAAGTTGGTGCTGGGAGATTATTCTCGATCTAACGCCTGTGAAAGTCAGCGGAGTCAAGCATTGGCAGTCTGGTGATTTGAAAAGACAAGTTTTGTTTGCAAACAGTAAGTGCAAAAGATGATTCAAGTAAATATTGCAGTAAGATTAGACTGTGAAGTGCCAGGAAGACACGTTCATTATGGAAACAGTTTGAAGAGATGAGGGACTTGCCTGTGTCGTGAAGTCTTTTGAAGTACTCAAGATTTCCTTGGGAGAAGAGGACACATCTCTTCATGTTCCTGAATGAAAGCAGTGTTTCATTTTTAGACAGCATTTTAAGTAATAGTTTTTGTAATTTCACAAAAATATCCTTTAGATTTAGTTAATGTCTTCTAATGCCATATTCGTTCATTTTAGCCCATTTTACTCTGTTTGAAATTGTATATAATTTTAGTTGACGAAAATAACATTTAAGTTGATGATAATGTGCAAAACAAAGACAATGTGTCAATGTAACAGACCAAAATGATTTGAGCTTCTTAACCAGCTAGCAAAGCGGGCCAGTAGACCTATTTTACATTGTTAACATTATGTTAGGGCATTATGATACCTTGAAGTGTTTTTTGACAGATTTACAGATTAACCCTGAATAATGGTGAATGGAATGAAAGAGAGAGAAATGTGGAAGAGAAATAAAACAGGAAATACTGTGATGAGAGGGCTTCCTGAACAGAGAGTTAATCAATTTACATCTTGCAGCCAGATGCTGTGTTTACTTGGTCGAAAAAGGATGTAAGTCACATGGTGTCTTTCTCAGCTCTCTTTCTATTTGACTCAATCTGATGTGCCCTAAAACAGATCTGTTTTACTTGAGCGAGGCTTGATCCAAAACCTAGTAAGCTGCTTAACAAGACAGCATTATAAGGCAGCATAGGCATACTCCTGTCTTAAAGGCTTTTCCAAATGCTAGCTAGCAATATTATGCTACTTCTGAGATGCCTTGTTTGGGCCAAATTCAAAGGCAGCTTCGCAAGGATTCTTTGCAGAAATGGCATTCGCAGAATACATTGCAATGTTCACTATAAATATAAACAAAAAATAAATAAATGATAAAAAAAAACATAAAAAAAGAGATGCATCAATTTCACCCACAAATTGTGTGCTATGTAGAATTGTGTTGTTAGCTTAGCAACCTGCTAATATCAAACTCCGTTAAAATCAAGTGTGAGTTGTTGTGTCTACATTGCGCTTCATGTGAGGAGTGTGCAGAGTTCGTAGAGTATTTCAAATCAGTCACTAATGAGATTCCTTTTCATTTAGGAAGCTGTCTAAGAAGGTAGCTAATTCAGTTCACATGATTTGAAACAGAGCGTATGTCTCATTTTACCCTTTGAACAGCTCTGAATGGAAAATTGGCAAGATTTTGATGTCTTATTGCAGTTGTCATTGTGTGGGTGCATGGGTGGCATTTATATTGAGTTATTTAATTCCAGGGAATGACCTGTTACGAGTTGTTGTATTGAGCTGCAGAGGTTGGGCCAGCTGGACAGTGCTGCCGGCCACAACCTTGAGTTCACTGATGTGGTCAGGGGTGGGTTTACGATTTCTGAGGCCCCAAGCAACTGAACAACCTGGGGCCCCATTTAGAAAATGTTACTTAAACATTTTTTTAATTTATAAACCAAAAAATAATTTTAAATTCATTCTATCAGCCGTTGTAGCCAAATACATTCAAAATGTTTAATGAATTCAGATTCTAGTTCAAGATAATTAATGCATGTTTTCCAATTTTTTCGATTATACAGTGGAAAAAAAAAATATTTACCTACATATAGTTTTAGAAAACACTTTTTTTTATGAACGGGTGTGTAAAAACTACTACTTCGCTCACTAACATGTTGGAATTCAGTTGTTATTTATTATTATTATAATTATAACCTAATAATTATGAATTGTTGTCCAGTTTTCCATTATAATTTTACTTTGATGATTTGTTGTATACGATAGTAATATATTTCTGTCTTATTTACTATACTTTCTCCTGTAGTTTATATTCTCATGCTGCAGTGTATTGTTCATCATGTTGCAAAAGGCTGTATTTTATGTAAGCATTGTAGGCAACATTCATAACAGTAACCAGCCCCAGTAAATATACAATGCACGCCAGCCCCTCAGTACACTGGAGCAGAAGGAAAAAAAACATTGCCGTTTATTAAGCACTGAAACTTTGTTTGGAGCAGAATAATCTGGAATAATGTTAATAATTGTAACAGTCACCTCTTTGCAACCTGAATTTGTTCAAAACGTTAAATCTTTTTGACACTTGCTCTAAAAAGAGTCTAGAAGCAGCTCAATGAATGAAACAGAACGCAGGTGTCTCGTCGTGTGTTTTTGAGACCCAAGTTATTTTTAACTTGACACAGTGTCTAAAAATGTGCCGGTCCTGCATGAGACACTGAAGAAACATAGAGACCTGGTGCAGCAGTCAAGGATGTTCGTCCATCAAGGATGTGTTTACATAGAAAAACAATGGAAAATCAGAGCAAATGCACACAAAAATACATTCGGTGTGAACGACCCCTAACTCATTGGTGAAACAAGTTCAGAAGTCCTGTATTTCATAAATTACAAACCCGAACCCAAAGTCCAACTTGTAAAACTGACCCGAACCTGGCCTACATCTAACATGAACCGCTCTAAGAGCACTGACAACAGCTTTTTTGCGTGTGTACCCAAAACGACATGTCACCGCTCGAGTGGTTTTTGCAGAGCTTTCCTACCGGGCCGGGGATCCCCCTATGTCCAGGTCCCAACGCAATTTCGTGGTTTGTGTAGAGGTTAAAACCACTACTGGATGTTTTCAGGGTGAATCCTGCTTTGACCATAGAGGCCATAACGGTGCTTGATGCTTTTTCCACTGCTCCTAATGAGCAAATAATATTCTCAGGAGTATACCTCCATGCTGAAAACCATCTCAAACCAGTCTAAGCTAGTTTGCTTGTGTATATACTGGTCCCCCAGCTGGTATGGTGTTCTGGTTTTGGAAGGGTTTGTGGCATTTGTGAGCTGGTCAGGTTTGGAACAAGCTGAACAAGCAGAATGGAGAGGGATAGAGATATAATAGAACTTTGAGCTTCTTTTAATGCCTTGGCTTGGAATTTGTGCTAGTTAGCTTGGCCTGTACCAGGTTAAACCTGCTAGTATAAGACTAGGGCTATTTTCATCACATATGCTGTAATTGTCTATACACATCTACATATATCTACATTTATAAGGGAAATATTTTTATTTATGTTTCTTGCTTTATTCATCGTTTTGTTCCATATACCCCTCAGGCATTGCCCTTCTCTGCAGGCTCCCACCCTTACATGTACAGTATATGTCTCTGAACTAAGCTGCCCATGGAATGAGTAATTCACTTGAGGAATTTCCTGTGCACTTCAAAAAAGCAGAATGGAGAGTGATAGAGATATAATAGAACTTGGAGCTTCTTTTAAAGCCTTGGCTTGGAATTTGTGCTGTCTAATTGACTCTAGCCTAGTGCTGGATTTTGACCCAAAATTAGTTGCAGGACAGTTCTGATAAGGACACAGATAGCAGTGAAAATACATGCTAAATGCAAACTATTAAATGCAACTAACAATTTACGTGATTATTGTTAGGATAGTAAAATAAGTTAGTTTAAATTAAGCAACATATTTTGTAGTTGACGTCAATGGTCGTGCTTCGAATCAAACTCAATATTTTTGTCAATCAGTTAAAAATGCCAGTGCCCTGAGTGGGATTCAAATCAGCAATCCCCAGCATGGAAGTCGGACATGCTAGCAAGGAGGCTAGAAAAGCCATGGCTCTAACCTCAGTCACTAGTGCGTCTCTTAAGGCCAGGAGAGTGATGTTTACACACTGCACAGCTATCAAATACCAGCTGTCTAAAGTTACATTCACCCCCTAAACCTCATTCCCATCCAAGTCCTGGCACCAGTGTTGCTGGTCATACTTGACCCACCCCAGAGTGGGATTTGAACTGGTGATCCCCAGAATAGGAATCAGATGAGCTAGCAAGGAGGCTAGGAAGCCATGGCTCTAGCCTCGATCTCTAGTGCTTCTCATAAGGCCAGGAGAGTGAGGTTTACACACTGCACAGCTATCACATACCAGCTGGCTACCATTACACCAACATAAACAGTCATTGGTTAATCATAATACATTTTTATTTATTTTTTTACAATAAACAATTTTTATATTTTGTTGAGTAGCACTTGATATCCATTGTAAAATCTGGTTGCTTAAGCAAAACTGAGTACTGAGCCATATAGCTATTTCTCTTTCCCTTTTATATATCTCTTTCTCATAGAAAATTGTAAGCTTTACAGCATTTACATTAGTGTAGATGTTGTTGCTGAATAGACAGTTTTCTCTCTAAAGCTTGTTGACCTATTAGCTACCCTGTCTCGGCCAGTCCTTTCGTTCCTGTCTGCTCACTCTCCCACTCAAAACACTTCAGTGCAGTTCACTCCTACATTTATATCTAAGACATTTATTTGTTGCTTCAGCTTAGTGGATAAAGGAATAGTTAATCCAAAAATGAAAAGTCTGTTAATATATACTGTACTCATGTCATTCCAAATTTTACACCTTTAGATGCTTTGTGTCAGGTTTGATGTCCATGACCTGACTCTGCGCATATAAAGACAATATTTTAATGGATGCAGATGCATATAAAATTTGAGAGGTAGAATGGTACAGAAGATTTTAGTAAATGAGAGATTTAAAAATACTGTTGGTTGGCTTGGTGACATCATACTGTTGTACTGACATCGTACTGCATTATAGACATTTGCATTGAGCTGGTCTCGGCTTCTCTACATCATAATTTTGCACTAAAAAAAAAAACCATATTGTATATACTCATATATTTTTTATATATATATTGGTATTTGCACTTCTGGTTAGATGCTAACTGCATTTCATTGGCTCTGTACTTGTATTTTGCACAATGACAATAAAATTGAAACTAATCTAGTGTAATCTAATCTAATCATTATCACACGGGAGGTCATCTTTTTTTTCCAGATACTTCTGGCACCCTAGGACTGGCCACATTATGCCGACTCACCGACAAGCGGCATCTCCTATCAGTAAGGCCCGGACTGGGAAGAGAATTCGGCCCTGTATTTTACATAGAAACTGGCCCAAAAGTTGTTTTCTGCATATGTGGCCATCTTCAGCCTGTTGCAGCCCGTTTGTCATAATGCAGCGGCCCGTTCAGCTTATCGTGGCCCGCTTGGCCCCTTTTCACAGCTGGTCCACCGGGAAAAGTCCCAGTTCTCCATATGGCCAGTCTGCCCCTGCCTATCAGATACGTGTACATCGGCTCCAGCATGTTTACCTTCCCCTTTGGCGCTCGTCACCTTAGCAGTGTGGGACACTTGGGTTCGGATACTGCATTGAAACAAGAAAGTAATTGCTTTTGCATAATCAGTGATGAGTGCAATTTTAGAGGTTATATTTTTCCCTCTACCGTAACATTTTTACTACACTGATGGTTGGGTTTGGGTTTGGGGGTACAGTTTATAAAACATCTTTACTGTATTACTGTCTGTACAGCTGCTCATCTTGATTTTTTCACCCCTCTGTGAACATTAAACCCAGAAAATAGGGCTCACACTTGCCGATACGCCCAATAACACTTAACGCTTTGGACACTAGGGGCAGTGTTTCAAATTTCGGTAAGCACGGACCGATTTTAGCTAAAGAAAAGTCAACCTACTGTTTCCGAACTATTTCACAGCGAGATCAGTCTGTTGGTGATGTGGTTGCCAGAGCCCCTGTCCAGTTATGGATGTGCATAAGCACCACATTTGTTTCAAGTGGATTTTATGCATGGATGAACATAATCAAAATAATATGTTGACTATATGAGATGTGAGGGGCATAAAAAATGGGTTTAAAGAGGTTCACACTTCACACCTCTCTACAGCTTAAAATAGTTTAATTAGCCTGCAACTAATTCAATAGGTTCCATTTGTTAACAACATTTATGAACTAACACTGAACAATATGTGTTAAGCATTAGTCCTTAGTTAATGTTACTTTCGACATATATATGTTTTTATTAGTTAACATTAGTTAATGAATAATTAACTAAAAATAAACAATTGTATTTTATTAACTAACATTAACAAAGATTAATACATGATGTAAAAAATCTAATGTTAATTGTTTGTTAATGCATTTATTAATGTTAACAAATGGAAACTTATTGTAAAGTGTTTCTGAGTTATTTTATCATTAAGTATCATTATGCCTGTGTCTCTCAATTTAATGTTAATCATGCTGTGGTATTACTTGTTGGGCTTGTGAGTGTTACAGAGCTGATTTAGCTGTGGGTTTTATGTTTATTTTTCTCTTGTTATATCTGCCATGTAGTCTAACATCATTCTCTGGCTCCCTGGAATTTTTCACAGCTCTTAGCCTGGACTGAGGACCATTTGTCAGAGCTGATGTTTATCTCTTTAGGGCTGAATCTCAGAGACTCTAGGACTCCAGGCAAAGAGTCGAAGGTCTCAAACCTCACTGTCCTTGTCTAAAGTGCATTGTTGTGGAAACTACTTTGCAAGTAGCTAACGACCAAGTCAAAATCAATCAAATCAAATCACTTTATTGTCTGATTTGATTTGATTGATTTTGAAGTAGCTAACGTTTTAATTTTTTATATATATAATTATCATAGTATAGAATTTTAAAATAAGGTTAGTATTTATATGGGACAAAAACAACATGGACCACAATTATGGTCACAGCATTAAACTTGAATGGATACATTTATACAGAGTACGACTAGAGTACAAAAGCTAGAGATTCAAGACATATGTGCAGTAATAAAATGAATTGTGAATCCTTTTGAACCCTGTTCGTTTACATGACCATTCAGAACAAACTAATTTAATAAAACAAATCAAATTTCACAACGCTACATATGAGAGAGACAGATTGTGTCTCTCTCATGTGTGAGAGAAATTGTGTTTGATTGCTACCTTTGTTTGCTTGCCTGTAAATCTGTGTGCACAATTTAATACAACAGCACCATAGTGCATTTTGTCACACAATGGACAATGGATTGTTGGAAAAAGGTTCTCATTAATTGAAAAGCTACACTATTTTGAAAACATCTCAGTTACCTGCTTAGAAATGTCCTTAAGTTGGCTGATTCAATACTTTTTTACTCCCCAACACTACTGCAGTGTTGTTCTACTGCGGTGGAGTTCTTTTTCACAAAAACAAAGCTTATTGGTCTTTTAACCATTCTATTTTTTTGAAACCGATTGATCACACTATAAATTTAGTGACAGAAGATTGAAAGTTCAGCTTCTGAAATCAGTATGTGCATATAGAAATTTGAACCAGTGCCCTCAGTGGCCAAAAGCAGCAACCCAAATTCCAATCCTTAATAAATGCGTGAATTGAGTAAAATGATTATTTTAGAGCAAAAATACATCCTCCGAATCGTGTTGTGTATCCAGAGCCAGTCCTGCCTAATAAGCGACATATGCGTCTACATAGGGCCCTGCTGCCACCAGGGGCCACCCTACCACTGGTTCAGTATAGCCATATACTTATTTTCATTAAGTGAATATAGCACTGGGCACACATACCAGCTATATGCATGCCAATAGTCCAATGGAACCTGTCAAAACTATTAAAAATATTGCATCCACTTTGAAGAAAAGACACAGAGGGATACGTATGTGAATTTGACCTCCCTTAGCATAAGATCTGATGTTGCAACATTAGTAAGTCAGCTAGTTAGTTGTGTGGTCAAACCGGGTAAAGTCCACCTTTTACCTATTTCAGTATTTTCCCCCTATCAGTTTATGTAAGCAAAGACATAGAGTATATGCCATTGGAAAGTAAAAACACTCTAAAGCTGCTCTCGGCTGAAGACAACAGTGATGAGGTACCATTATGTGACACATCAGGTGCATTTCTTCCCGCTGCTAGCGATGCTGTTAAGTACCGTCACAATAGCCTACTGATTAGATTATATACTGTTTTATTAAACACCAGGGTGTAAATAACATATGCCACTATTTACAGCAAGTGTTCTGTACCATACCTTAATTTGGTATTCAATTCTTTGCTTTCACCCACAGAACTGCTGCTTGCTGGATGTTTTTGTTTTTTGCACCATTCTCTTTAAACTCTAGAGATTGTTGTGCGTGATAATCCCTAGAGGTCAGCAGTTACAGAAATACTCAAACCACCCCGTCTGGCACCAACAATCACGTCATGGTCTAAATCACTGAGATCACATTTTTCCTCTTTCTGATGGTTGATGTGAACATTAACTGAATCTCCTGACCCATATCTGCATGATTTTATACATTATACTGCAGCCACATAATTGGCTGAATATGTAGATGTACAGGTGTACCTAATAAAGTGGCCGTTGAGTGTATTTATTTGGCTTTAGATGTGCTTTTTCTGACACTTTTGTTTATTTTGTTTATTTTTTATTAAATCACCCAATTAATTCTGTGCTGTTTGTTACCTTTTAATAAACAGTACTGCAATCAGATGTTATCAGCAGGCATTAGCTATCTCTACTTAAGCTTGATGTGATCAGTTATAGATGACCACTTTAATTATTCAACATGATCTCACTGAAAAACAAAGATGCATCTGAATGTTTATTTACCCTGAAAACATCCTTAAACTGCCAAATTTCTGACAAGCACCATCACCCGTCAGACAGTTTTGCATTCAAATGTGTTAACTTTTGGCATTGAGCTCTCTCTCTCTGAGCTAACTTCTTTGAGTCGTGCCTCTGAAACTACATTCTATGTACGAGACATTTTCGTTCCAGACACTAAACCACAAGACTAGAATCACTCTGGCAAGATTGATTTTGTTAAAAAGAAGGCAATTTCAAGAAATGCTCTGGTCCATCTTACTAAGCAGCTGCGCCCAGACAAGAAACAGTCATTTTCTATTTGAAATACCAAACAAGGGGACATCAAGGCAGTCTTTTGGGAATGGAAGAATGTTTTTACGAAGAGTAAGAGGAAGCAAGAGGGAGGGGTATTGCAAAACTCTGTATGTAATCTTATTATCTTGGGGTCTCACTTAATAGAGACATGTTATAACCCTGCCGAGAGTCACTTGTTGGACAAGTCTTCCAAATGCTTTAGTTACATTGTGTGCATGTTTGCGTTCAGTGGCTACCTCACCCTTCAACGTAATGTTCAATGCACTTGAGTTGTCAGGAGTCATTAAATATTTACTGTCCCTCTTACTCAGGGTCAAATTGTGCAGGCTTTTTTTTGTGTGTGTAATATTTATTATCAAAGTGAAGTTGAATTACAGTTTAACTGCATAAATACATTAATGCTTTGTGACCCAGTCAAATATTTTTTCATTTATTCATTTAATTTCATTTTTCAATTATTTTCAAATTTACCAAAGTATTTGAACACACCTTTTAAGGTATAGTTCAGCCAAAAATGAAAATTCTGTCAAAATGTACTAATGTTGTTCAGAACGTGAATTTCTTTCTGTGGTAGGACCTAAGCAGAATGATAGCCTTAAGGCCTCTATATATTTCTGTAGAAGTTCTTCTTCATTCTTCGTTCAGGGGTAAAAAGAAGTTCTAAACAGCCGAACAACGGTATGCTGTTCATACAACCTCCACACCGATGTGGGAGGCATTTATAAGTACATTTAAATATGAGGCGATACTGTAAAACCTTCAAAATGTGTTATCAAAACTATCACCCCTGGAGTCGAGAGTTCGAATCCAGGGCATGCTGAGTGACTCCAGCCAGGTCTCCTAAGCAACCAAATTGGCCCGGTTGCTAGGGAGGGCAGAGTCACATGGGGTAACCTCCTCGTGGTCGGGATCAATGGTTCTCGCTCTCATTGGGGCACGTGGTAAGTTGTGCGTGGATCGTGGAGAGTAGCATGAGCCCCCGCATGCGGAGTCTCTGTGGTGTTATGCACAACAAGCTATATGATAAGATGCGCAGATCAACGGTCTCAGAAGTGGAGGCAACTCCTCTGCCACCCTGATTGAGGTGAGTAACTGCACCACCACAAGGACCTACTAAGTAGTGGGAATTTTATTTAAACTGAGAGCAATGGAGAATTTGGTTTAGTTTCTTGCTTCTCAGATTGTTTCACTGGGGAAAAATAAACAAGTAATCTCTTACAAAAAATCTAAACTTGATGCAAATTGACCGCTCGTTATTTTCACATGCAAATGAGCTTGTGAATAGCAACAAAGGTTTGCCAGAATTTTGCAGGTATTCACTGGTTATGGTTAACCTCCGGCAAACCTTTGTCTACAAAGGAAATTTTGCTGCAAGTTTGCCGCAAACCTTATTTGAACGTGAAAATTATCTGTGGTGAATTTTGCGGCAAATTTTCAGTGAACTCTCAATTTTGTAAGTGATCTTATGTGTCCTTTAGAGTTCCAGTAGAGATCTTAACAATGTCACACACAGTAGTCTGATTTGCCAAGATTTAAAAAAGAATTCAAAATGTAAAACCCTGCAGGATAATCCAGTTTAAGCTGTTAGATGTGATTTAGAACATGGAAACTGGTCCAAGCTGGTCACTATCTGGTCCTTAGCTTGTCCAAGCTGGTCCTTTGTTGGCCCAAGCTGGTGCTTAGCTGGTTGAACAGCTACCATGTTTAAAAAAAACAGCTTGACCATCTTAAGCTGGTATGGTCTAAAGAACTGCTTGGACCAGCTAAAGACCAGCTTGGACTAGCTCATGACCAGCTTGGACCAATTAGAAATCAGCTACCATGTCCCAAAATACAGCTACCAGCTTAAGCTGCATTTTCCAGAATCGTGATTCAATCTCATTTTTCAAAGACCAAATCTTATCTTCGTTTTGAAACAAAGTTGATTCTTAATTGAGTTCACAGTTATGTTTCATTTAAGTCTCCTGAGCTATAAAAAATTGACCTCCCATTTCTTCTGGCAACTTCTTTGACATTTTATTTGTTTAATTGCAGAATGCTAAATATTTTAAAGAAGATTCCCTTTTGAGTTCCAAATGGAATGTCATGTGGCCCATACTACAAGAGATAAATCAGAGAAATATTCACATTTGGGGGTCTAGGTGGAGCGCTACAAAGTGCAAGCAGTTAAGAGACATCCAACCCTGGATATAACAAACACGTAGTGCCGATACATGAAAGTATGACTTGCTTTTTGATGGACTAAATGTACTTTTGATTTTAATTTTAACATTTGTAAACAAACTGTAATATTAAACACCAGCATCAAAGGCAACACTGTTACAAAAAACCCTTACAAAAATTGAGTTCACTGCAAATTTGCCACAAACTTGCCACAAATTTACCACAAATACTGTAATTTTCACATGCGAATGAGCTTTGCGGCAAACTTGCGGCAAATTGTCAATTTTTACCAAAGGTTTGCCGGAGGAGAAGAGCTGCACACTTCTAGCAAACATTTGCGGTGAATCACAATCTCATTTGCGTGTGAAAATAACGTTCAAGTTTGTTGTGCATTTTTATGCAACGTAATACTCTTAAATATTGCATAGCTTAGTTTAGCCACATGCTACTGTCAAACCAGAGACTATTTAGCATAGACAGGTCACTTCTATTAAAATGAATGGGAGAAATTAGAATGCCCAATGGTCAGTGAATGTGAAAAGGAAGTTCTGCCCTAAAGAGCCAATCACCTTATACAGACATCATTTGTCAATCAACTTGAGAACGTGCATTAGCTATATAAGCCGGGAAATTTTATTTTTATTTTTTTTTGCATTAACTGAGGTAAAGAAGCACAATTTATGCTACCAGTTTTATCAGATTTTTCTGTTGTTTTGAAATATGTTCATTGATCGTAATCTTGACCAACTGTTTTTGAGATTTCGCTTTTTTCGTGATTTGAGTAAATGATGCAAGTTTTCAGAAAATAACCCTTAAAAAAATTAAGAGTTCATTGCAAACTTACGTGCAAATAAAATTTGTGGCAAACTTGTGGCAAATTGTCCATTGTTGCCAAAGGTATGCCGGAGGTTCACCAGTACCGGCGAAGAGCTGTAAACTTCTGGCATGTGAAAATAATGAGCGGCACATTTGCGGCTAGTTTCGATTTTTTGTAAGAGAGCTGCATGAGAGCATTCCAAAAATGACCGCAAAATAACCTGACTTGCTAAAAAGACTTTGGTCAAACTCAATTGGTATCAATTATGAACCGTGTGCTTTGTGTGAGGGGCGTTGTTTGTGAGGTGACTATGAGGAGCATTCCAAAATGGTTGTTAATGAGGTTCCGTTTAGTTAGGATGCAGCCCTGTCTATGTACTGTAGGCAGAAGACAGCAGCTCACTAGGTATTGGAACAGAGCCATGGTCTTTCAATAATGAGGTAGAGCCCTTATGAAAAAGAGTTCTGGCAAACTAGCTGCAATCTTGCTACAAATTTGCAGTGAATTTGCCCTCATTATTTTAACATGCAAATGAGCTTGTGATTTGGTGCAAATGTTTGCCAGAAGTTTGCAACTCTTCATTGGTAGTGGTGAGCCTGAAGCGAACGTTTGGCAACAATGGACATTTTGCCTCATTTGAAAATAATCAGTGGCAAAATTGTAGCAAGTTTGCGGAACTTGATATTTGTTAGGGTGAAGAGACCATTTCAGTCCTAAATCAATTACTAATAACAACTAAACCAGCTTTACAAGCAGAAGTGTTTGATATAATGAATTGTGTGGTAAGTCTGACATCTGCGGGTCTCAGGTGGATTGTTTGATGGCTTTCTCGTTTGGACAGCGCTGGAGGCTGTAAAGTGGGATTAGATCCAGTCTGCAGCTGCTGTTTGCTGGTTACTGGATTAGACGGAGTCTCTCACACTCACCCCGCAGGAGGCCTAACCCCAGGGCAGCTAGTCCGCTTCATCCCAATCTGGTGTTTGTGTGGGCTGGAATAGCCATCAGGCTAATTAGGATTTATCCAGCATAGCAGAGGCCTGGTTCAGTCTGTATACATGAGCATGCTGTTGGGATGCTATGATAGTATGATATAGGGACGATTATGACTAGATCCTGTTTTAGAGAAGATATATTTGTATATTTTTTTCTAATGACTGAGACAGTCCAAGGGAGATCTGGCACAGTTGCAAAAATACACTTATATGAAATGGGTCATGGACTGAATTTTTGATTTTTAGGGCAGTGTAATATCTGACAATATTTTTATTATTATTCTCTTTTTAAGGTCCTAAATTGAAAGTTCATGATATTCTTTCCAAACAGTGAAAGCATTCATTGACCAAGTGCTGTCAAGCTCCAAAAAGTGCAAAAAAAGCATCACAGTATTAATCCAAATGGTACAGGCATTATTTAAGTATTCTGAAACCACACCATAGTTTTGGTTGTGGAACAGACCATAACTTTAGATGGAACTGACTAATAATCTTTTCCTCTCATATCTCTGCACTGTAATAATATTTTTGCTTGCTCTTTCTTAGTCTTTTATTCACTTGTATCAGAGTTCCGTAAACACTGTATTTTGAAGATTAGAGGCTTTCATCCTGCCATACATCTCCTTTTGTGGCCTGAAACAACATGAGGGTTAGTAAATTATGACAGAAATTTCAGCTTTGAATGAACTATTCCTGCAATGTAAAAACTCTGAGGCACCTTTTGTGCAAAAGTGGCAGAAATATATAGTAAATTCGCCCCAGAGAGACCAGTGTGCTTGTCCATTCTTCACATGGCAGAGACATGTGTTTTTGAATTGTTTTTGATACCAATGCCCACCCTTATATTACTACTTCATACGGTGCTGGCATGCCACACACAGCTAAGCCCATCAGACACACTATTTTGAGAAGGCAGACGGCCATAGTACCAAGAAAGTGAATTCAAATAAACAAGGCTCACAGTCTTGGAAGTTACAACCATGAAAGAGGATTTGTTCAGTGGATGGGGAGAACCATCTGTAGCTGGGTTTGGGGAGGGGATGTTAGGAGGGGATTAGGGATCTCCAGGTTTGGTTTGTGCCCCTCTGCCTCTTTGCACTGTGTTTTCCCAGATGATGATGACGATGATGGGAGAGAATGTGAACAGCCAAAGGGAAGAGATAAATGAAGACAAATATGTGTTTTGATCTGCCCTAATAATGACAGTCAGAAAAACACCAGAGAACAGAGAGAGATAGGCCAACTAGAATGACAAAAAACAAGGTTTTAAAGAGATAGTTCACCCAAGAAGGACAATTCAATTCAACTTTCTCTTTGCAATGGAATGCAAAAGGACAAGTTTAGTTTCTCTGATGTCCTTTTTTTCACTCAAGGGGCCTCATTCTTAAAACACAAGCTGAATCATTTTTTTGTGTAAATCATTTGTAAAGCCTTTCACATGTAAATTCTCACATTCATGAAAGTTTTCTTGTTTTCAAAATTTGCAGCTGCTCCCGACCATGAGTAAATTGTGTGTAAGACCTCCAAACAAATTTTTGTTCTTCCAGGCAAACTGCCATGACTACATTTTGAAGTTTAATGAAATAAGTAATGAAAAAAGATTAGAATAAAGCAGTTTTTTTTCTTTAAAAAAACAAAAAACAAAACACACAATTAATAGAAAATGTGTTTTTGATTTCTGCATTTATTTCAGAAGTGCTTGGCATGGGGTAAAAATGGGGTTTGTGTTTGGTTTTCTCAATAAAATGAATACCTTCTAACATGACTAGTTTTAACAGTTTAATCATTAGATATGAGCTCAATACAGTAGTTGAGGTTTCACTAATTCAGTATTGCTATCGATATATTACATTTAGAAGATAACGCATGGTCTATGTTAATGCTGTTAAACCTATATACTCACCAAATATTTATTAGGAACACCTGTACACCTACTTATTCATGCGATTATCTGCCAATCGTGCGGCAGCAGTGCACTGCATAAAATCATTCAGATACAGGTCAGGAGCTTCAGTTAATGTTAAAATATTGATTTCAGTGATTTAGACTGTGGCATGATTGTTGGTGCCAGACGGGCTGGTTTGAGTATTTCTGTAACTGCTGATCTCCTGGGATTTTCACACATAACAGTCTCTAGAATTTACTCAGAATGGTGTCAAAAACAAAAAACATCCAGTGAGTGGCAGTTCTGTGGATGAAGACACCTTGTTGATGAGAGAGGTCAACGGAGAATGGCCAGACTGTTTTGAGATTACAGAGAGGCTACGGTAGCTTTGATGGCAAATCTGTATTCATTTACAGCGTTTTGGTTAAAGACCTTCTTCAGGAATTCTATTCTTTTTCTAAAGATTCTTCCTGTCGGAAGGCTTACCATCATGATTTACCTAAAAAGTTTCACCAGTGATGCTGGTGACGATGTGCTCAACTGTTCCAAATAAATATAATGGTGGTGGACCTCCTGGACTGGTAAATTTTTTACATGTGAAATAATTTTTTTGGACTCAAATACGTACCTTAGATGACAGCAAGAACATGTAATGACCATAAATTCCTCACTTTCTTTCAGACTGGACACACCAATGTGTTTGCTAAATCAATATTTTACATCACTTAAAAACACTTTAGTACTGTACCGCATAGATGTTAAAATCTTCCGTTCTCATTCACTAGTGAGTCTGATGACTTCCTTAAATGGTATTTTCATGGCCTTGGATTGTGATAATGTTTGGCACTCACTAACATACACAGGTTTAATTAACAAATCTGAGAAAAATTTTCATGAAAGTCCAGTTTACTCACATATGTACTAAAGTTTCATGAATGAGGCCCAATGAACATAAATGGCAACAGATGATGTCAAGATACAAAAAAGTTATATGAAGCATAACCTTAAAGGTATCATAATACATGTCCATTCACTGTAAATCTTATGCAGTAAATACCAAGTCTTCTAAAGCCATATTCTGTAATAGCTTTAAATAAGAAACAGATCAAAATGTATTTCTTTATTTAATTTGAACACCCTTTGCCATAGCATTTTATCTCATTCATATTCAAGCCTATTAACATACTGTTCAGAACATAGAGTTCCTCTAGAAAAGTTCTGGATGCACAGTATAAAATACAGCTATTTCTTTGTAAATAATGAACACTTTTTCAATATTTGATGAGCTATTCCTTTTATAAGTAAATGGGCAACATTATTAATGTGTGTGCAATGTATAATATGTTAAAATGCTGACTTTCAATCATTGATGGTTCAGATCCAATATCGCCTGCTCATCCTCTGCTGTCCAAGCAGTGATGCCTGCAGGGCTGGGAAGAACTCTGAGACTTTGTTCGCATTTTCTCCAGTGTTAATTTGCTCCCATAAAGGCCTCATTCACCCCCACTAGTGAGCAGAGAGCTCTTTGGAAGAATCACTGCATTGTGATGAGTCAGTCAGGGAGGAGACTCAATATTGAGGTCCTCTGAACTGCAGTCGCTGTCAGATTTCCATTTAAAGTTTCCTGTCTGTGATACACTGGTATGTCATATGGTCAGTGGCAGTGGCCAACTTGTGAATACTGGGGAAAATATCTTTTGCACAGCAGAATATAATGGAGAAGATAAAATAGATTTTTGGTGCTGAAAGTCCCTGCCAATGTGGGGAATGGAATACTTGCACATGGGGCTCTATTTTCGTGAGTGCGCAAAGCGCAGTGCTAAGTGCAACGACCGTGCACTACGTCTTATACAATTTTTTTGAGAGTGCTAATTCTAAGCACAATTTTCATGCCAGCGCAAAGCGCAAGTGGTGTGGGAGTGTTTGCGCTGTCTGTGGGTGGATGCATTCAAACTGTGGGTGTATTGTATGTAAATTAAGTGGTGCAAAGCGGTGGTGCCTAGACTTAGCGCATACTTGTACGAAAATACCAAAGCTTCATGCCCATGCTTGAGGTCTGCAACCCGAACCTTGCCCGATTGGACCCGAGAACACAACGAATTTTGGGGTTTTCTAGTCCGTGCCCACTGACTTTGCACTTTTCACTTATGGCTTAGTACTGCGCTTGGAGCTAGCATTCTTAAAATAGGGCCCATGAAATTGTCATTTTGCATGTGTAATTCAATGCAAGTGACATCTAGTTGTCATTTTGGAAATAAAAATCTGATGTTTTATTCATATTATGTGTAGAAAAAAAATCTGAAATATTCTGGGTTAAATACAATACTCACTGTTTCGAAAGTATAGCCACAAGATGTAAACAATATGTGTGGTGAAATGATTTTAGCAACTTCATTGCCATGACAACGTAATGGCATAAACCCTAAAACCCTATAATGATGATTTATAGGGTTAATTACATGATAATTACTCAATTATTACATGAGTTTTAACAGAAGACTAAATGTAAGTGTTTTTGTTTTTTAAATGAAAGCTTCACATTTTATGCATTTAAATACTAAAAAAAACTGTAACCTCATTTTGTTTTAAACAAAAGAAGGGACTAATCAACATTATGCCACAATTCCTATTAATCAAGTTTAATACAAGTTAAACTTGTATTAAATAATAATATTAATAACTTACATTTATATAGCACTTTTCTAGACACTCAAAGCACTTTAGATAGTATAGGGGGAATCTCCTCAACCACCGCCAGTGTGCAGCATCAACTTGGATGATGCGACAGCAGCCATAGTGCACCAGAATGCCCACCACACACTACCCATTGGTGAAGAGAAACCAGGAATATTCCTTTAACATTTTACAGCCGGATCAATGGATGAGTCAAGATAGAGATCTTAAAAATTGCAGCTGATATTACATTTGGTTCATTTATTATGCTGAAAATGTAAAGTCAAGTAGCCTTTATCACGTAAAAACAAAAGTTCAGCTTTTGACACTAAGTACAGCAGATCAATGTCAGTTAAACAACAACTGACCAAAAAGATGAATCTGTGGCAGGATAAGAATCTTTAGGGCCCTTTTTTAAGAGCACTTGCATTAAACGCAGCATTATCCCTTAAGCCATATGTGCAAAGTCAGTGGATATGGCCATGTAGTTTTGGTATTTTCATGCAAGTTTAGACGCATGTGTGTTTAGTGAAATCGTGAACACAATGCGTGAATGTGCTGGGTCAAGTGCAATTTAATTCTGATGTTTTCTCCGGTTATTATTCCACCATATGCATCCTATAATATAGTCCATTCCCTCAAGCACCAGCGATATAAACAAAGACAGCACATTCATAAAATGTTGGTAGTGTAAATCGACTATATGCAATGAATTAGACAAATTGAAAATCACATTCTTTTATGTATTAACTGCGTCATTAATAATTCTCTGGCATATTTCTATGACATGCTCCTTTTATACGCATGGAAAATTTTATTCTTGTCAGAATTTGGTTGTAGGCTCCGTTAAACGGCCCGTGTATCAGTGACCCTCTACAACAACAGGTGGAAAAATACAATTAAAAAAGATATCATAAATATAATTGTACATTTTTGCATAATAATTATAATTGAAAAATAAACCAGTAGATAACACAAATCTCATATTTTTTTGTTTCATGTATGCTGGCTACAACTCTGATCATCTTGGACATAATTTCATGTTCCATTATATTTTCAGAGTTTGGACATTAACTTTATTACCACCTGCTGGTGGAATCTCCAAACTGCGAATGCAGGAACGGAGTTTAAACTTTGCACTGAGTTAAGACGTGGTTTTCAAACGTCTTAGTGCAGCAACCTATTTCTCAGTAAAATAGCAAATTTCACTTTGTGCCACTTCATTAACATACAATACACCCACAGTTTACGTGCATACACTCACAATAGCGTAAAAACCTACCCACACCAACTTGTGCTTTGCGCTGGCAAATTAGATCACGATTAGAATTAGCGCTCTCACGAAAATTGTATAAGACTCACGAAAATAAAGCCCTTAGTGTTGAACACACATTTATTGTAACTATTACAATAGGAAGCTGCAACAAAACAAGTTACTGTAAGATATTTTAGATAAAGCCTTCATTGCTTTTAATGCAGAGTCATTCTTTACATTACATCATTTATATAGCCTCCATCAGAGCTGTGCATCTCGGATCCTGAATTCTGGAATCTTCTGTACACTGATCCATGAATTCTTTAGTCCTGGTCTTGCTTATAATTTATGAGGCTGTTAATTATATTACAATTCTCAATGAGACACACACACACAGACACACACACACACACACACACACACACACACACACACACACACACACACACACACACACACACACACACACAGCCCTCCCCCATGGCCATCTCCCACTCTCACACTTGCAGTACGGTGGCTGAATGAACAGTGTGTGCTATACTCGCACATGTAGGGTCCGTTGTGAGCTGGTCATTGACGAAGAGCATACTTCGTTGCTTTCGAGGCCACATGACTGGTATAACAGGACTCTGAAGACACCTTGATCTCACCTGCTATTTGTCCCTCTGTCTCTCTCTCCAGATCCATCTGTGGTTCTTTCCTTCTCTCTCTGTCCGTGCTACACACCTAGATCAGGATTCCATCAGGTAGGCACGTCTGCTTTTTTATTCCTCATTTTTGTAGCTTTTTTGTCTTGCTCTCTCCTTTTCTCTGCCTCTCTGCTTGCTCTTCTGCAGAGATGCTGCGTCACTATGTGTAATGAGCTGGCACATAAGGTGTGCAACGATCTGTCAGGCTGCTACCGGCAGTACCGGCATTCTGCTGTCTTCTAACATCCATCTATGTTTTAAGATTTCCTTATTTGATTTCCTTATAATTTATAAACGTCTTTCATTGTTTTGTGGTTTAACAATTAATTTATTATATACAAGGACGTAACTGCATATTCAGGATTTGGGGGAGCCAAATGTAATAATTTGGTGAACCAAACGTTAAAAAAATCCATATTGGTTTAGCTGTACCCCTTAATGTCTAAGGTTGTTATAGCCCTGATGATATATGGTTTGTGTGTGTGTGTGTGTGTGTGTGTGTGTGTGTGAGTGTTTGTGTTCATATGCTTTTGCAGTTTTTCAGAGATCTCTTGTGCAGCAGTATACCTGCTAACTAGCTCATACCTCTCTATACTGGACCTATAGAGCATATATATGCGTGTGTGTGTTTCGGGATAACGTGCTTGTTGGTGTCAGGATGATGTGACGCTACCTGTCTAGACACCTGCTATTAGCGTCACCCCTTACTGTCCAGGTGCATGACAGCAGTGATTTAATGATTGTGTGTGTCACTAGGGGTGACATATTACATGTATTGACTATAGTAATAACAGTAATTATGCATAATTACATATTAATAAACCTATAGTAAGTACACGTTGTTAATTAACAGTACTAACTTGTGTAATTACACTGTAACAAGGACACTGTAAAATAAAGTGTTACCAAATTTTCTATCATAGTACTAGTATACAGGTATGTCATGATTTAGCTATTTTTGCTGGAAATAATAAAAAAGGGTTTATATGAACTATGTGCTGATGTTTTTTCTTTTCTTTTTATTTGGAACTTGATGGATGCAACCCAAAAGATTCAGGAACACTTTACTCTGAGGGTACTTTAGTTAAACTAATGGGGAGCATTACTTTTACAGTATTTATTCATCTTGTTAATTTCAATGTGCATTTTTTAAAATGAAAAGTTGTATAGGCTAATGTTAGTTGATGCATTTCTTATACGTTTTTCACTATTTTTAATCACATTTTAACCATCCCTAGTTCATTTATAATGGTCCTGCGATGTGAAAAAATGTGAAGCATTTTGTGAAGCAGCATACTGTAAAGGGAACAATGGAAAGGAGGATGTGAGAACCGGCTTGAGATTATAAATACTAGTTTTAATATAAAACTGAACAAAAAGCCACAAACTCACACACATGACAGTCCCGTAAATGATCTCTCTCTCGCACCACAGTCGGCCTCTCTGAGGCTTAATTAGCCTGATAAGGGACCGGGTGTGCAGAATCACCACCCGGCCCCGCCCTCCACCCTGTCACACATACATTGTAATTACTTTGTTAATTAATTAGCAAAATGCTGTTTAAAATAGTTTTAGATGGAGTAGAACATGTCCATCCTTTTTCACCCCTTTTTCTTTCTCAACCATTCTTTCACCCTCACCTGTAGTGTGGTAATGACAGAAAGCTTGTGTCATAGGTAATGCTACCTTTTCTTATCCATTTATTTGTGTCCCTCAGCACTCCATTGTGTGTATGCTGAAAAAGGTCATGATTCAGGTCACTGTAGCCTTCACAAGGGCATCATACAAGGCAGAGAAGCACAGGTGCAGCATTTCACTTGCTGCCTATGGCAGTCCTGTAGTACTGGAATGGCAGAAATCTGGCATCAGTGGCTGATGGCAGGAATCCAGCTCTGCCAGCTGTTTCCCTTAGTGACAGCACAGCCATTACACCTCCAGTCACAGTCATACAGGAGTGCACTTGTTTTTTTTTTGTTTTTTTTTACTGGATTTGTGTCTGCATCTTAGCTTAAAAGGGATAAGTTACCTAAAAATGAAAACAATGTCATTATTCACTCACCCTCTTGTCATTCCGAACCATATGTCTTTCTCTTTCTTCCATGAATTCAAAATTAGATTTTAGGCAAAATTAGTTACCATTCACTGCCATTGTATGAAAAATAAAAGATGCAAGGAAAGTGAATGGTGACTGAGACGAACATACTCTCCTTTTATTTTCCTCAGAAGAAAGTCATACCAGTTTGAAACAAGTTGAGAGTGATTAAATGATGACAGAAATTTCACTTTTGAAAGTGAACCATTCCTTTAAAAGAAGTTGATTCAGTGAAGAAACGGGACTCCAAACTTCAAGTGACGAGTGAGTGTTTGTTTATGGTCATTGCTGTGCAGTTATTGGTAGATTACTTCAGAATTGCAATCTGGAACTGATTACAAATTACTAAAATTGCAATCAGTAACGTAATCTCTTGGATTATATGTTTCAGGTAATCTGATTTGATTATTTTTTGGATTACATTTAGATTACCACTGACCTAACTCAGTGGAATTTTTTTTATGTCACATGAATTTTAGTAGGATAATACTTTTAAATACATTTAAGAAAACTTACTTATAGAATCTAAATATGAGAATTTATATGACTTTTTGTGTTTACTCACTGTTTTGGCAAAGATGGCAGATAAAGATGATGCAAATGATTATTATTTAGAAGAGGAGTTTTTAAATGATTGTTTTCCATTTTTTATTATTTTTTATTTTGTCCATACTTCCAGAATCAATAAGTAGCGGAGGTCACATGATATGATGTTGATGTAGTATTTCACAGCAATATATCAGCAGTGTTTAGTTACTTGCATAATTATTCATCATGAACAGGCTTGGTTTTATATCAGCAGAAATCTTTTTTTTTTTTAAAGAATTATGGGAATCAATAAATTATTAACAATATACTGCCATTGCTGGGTTATTGTGTAATCATGTAATCTATAAAAATGTAAATGGAATCTGATTACAAGTATATGATTTTTCTAATCTGATTATGTAATACAGATTACATGTAATGTAATGTAATGCACTGTCGCTGTGTTATACTTATGTCAGATATGAAGAATTCAATTGCTCTTCAGTGTCATGTAGGATAGCGTGATGAGTTTGAATTGTGTACTGGGCAGGCACACAGTCTCTCTCTTCATTGGGATGCACTGCAGTGGGGAAAGCAATGATTTAATGCCCAAAGGGGGGCTTGGTCACCCCTTTCTGCTCTTGTCTGGGAAGGGTAAGAAAAGACATATAAACAGGGATGGCATGGCTCTCACCCTGCTAAGAGTGATGCTGTCTGCCAGTGTCCCATCCTTGAGGGTGGAGAGGTGGGAGAGAGAGAGTGGCCAAAGAGCTTATTAAATCTTAGACATTTCTGCCCTCTGAAAGCAAGCCTGGTGACTCTGGCTGTTTATCTCTTTTCTGACCAATATTATAATAATGTAAAAGCCCTGCTGAATAGTTCAGCATGCATAGTTTTGGATGCTGGAAAAATAAATAAAAATTTACTCGTGTTCTTGTGGGCCAGGGGTTTTCAAACTTTGTCCAGGGACCCTCAGAGGTCCACAAGGGGATACAATGGGGTCCACAGAACATTTTAAGATTTGTAAAATTTAAGGGCAGTCAAATGAAGTACGCTATTAGTTACAAATTGCATTATTGTTTTGAGACAGTTGCTGTTTTCTGCTTTCTAAATTATTATTTTTGATAAACCTGAACTGTAAAAAGTGGTATTCTGCAATTGTTACCTTAAGAAGTAACAGGTTGTTTCAGTGATGCTAAATATTGATTTTGATAATACTAGAAATATTTAATAAATATTAGGGATGGGACGATATATAAAATGTTGATATATCTTGAACCAAAAAAGTTACGAACCATATTGTGGCATAACTCGATATTTTGAAATTTGAAACATTGTTTGCTTCCACCACCATGCTTCACTGTTGGGATGGTGTAATTTGGCTTGCAAGCCCTCACCCTTTTTCCTCCAAACGTAACAATGGTAATTTTGTCCAAAAAGTTACATCTTTGTTTCATCAGACCAGAGGAAATTTCTCCAAAAAGTAAGATCTTTGTCCCCATGTGCAATTGCAAATGTTGTCTGGCTTTTTATGGCGGTTTTTGAGCATTGGCTTCTTCCTTGCGGAGTATCCTTTCAGGTTATATTGATATAGGAATCAATTTACTGTGGATATAGATACTTGTCTACCTGTTTCCTCCAGCATCTTCACAAGGTCCTGTGCTTTTGTTCTGGGATTGATTTGCACTTTTTGCACCAAACTACGTTCAACTCTAGGAGACAGAATGTGTCTCCTTCCTGAGTGGTATTGCGGTCCAATGGTGTTTATATTTGCATATTATTGTTTGTACAGATGAATGTGATACCTTCAGGCATTTGGAAATTACTCCCAATGATGAACCAGAATTGAGGAGGTCCACAATTGTTTTTCTGAGGTCTTGGCTGATCAGAACTGATATACACTGATCAGCGACAACATTAAAACCACCTGCCTAATATTGTGTAGGTCCCACTCGTGCTGTCAAAACAGCACCAACCTGCATCTCAGAATAGCATTTTGAGATGATATTCTTCTCACCCCAATTGTACAGAGTGGTTATCTGAGTTACCATCGACTTTATCAGTTTAAAACTGTCTGGCCATTCTCTGCTCACCTCTCTCATCAACAAAGCGTCTCCATCCGTTTTTTTTTTTTTTTGCTACCATTCTGAGTAAATTCTAGAGAATGTTGTGTGTGAAAATCAGTAGTTACAGAAATACTCAAACCAACCCTTCTGGCACTAACAATCATCCATGCGATTATCTAATCAGCCAATCATGTAGCTGCAGTGCAGTGCATAAAATCATACAGATACGGGTCAGGAGCTTCAGTTAATGATCACATCAACCATCAACATGGGGAAAAAAATGTGATCTCAGTGATTTGGACCATGGCATGATTCTTGGTGACAGATGGGCTGTTTTGAGTATTTCTGTAACTGTATATGTTAATAATCTGGACAGCAGTGTGCTTCGTTCTTTTAAACCATATTTAAAAACACTTTTGTGGGAAATCCACCTCTACAAACAACCATCCCATGTTCTCTTATTTTATCAACATTTTTTTCTCTGATTTATTTAATGTATATTATCCCTCATTTGTTAGCAAATTGCTTTGGGAAGAGAACAGTCTCTGGCTTTATTTCCATGCCTTCATCCGCCAAACGGATCCTTACAATCTCATAATTCAAAGGCATGTCAAAAACATTATGAAGGCCCATAGTTCAGATAATATTACAATATAATGATAGATAAATCCCAATTCCATCATCTGAGATTGCCATTTTTATTGGTTTATTATAAGAGTATGAGATGAGATGTCTGGCTTTCAGAAAATAATAAGGCTTAATATTGTTATTTAGTGATATCTTTATTACGATTATGATTTACATTATTAAGGTGGCTGTTTTCTTACAAACAAAGGTCCTCTTTATAGTGAGACAAGGAACAGTCTTCTTTTAGTGGTGCACCGATCAGGACATTTGAGGCCGATTCTGATCGCCGATGTTTTCAACACTAAGATCGACTGATTCCGATTTTTTTTAAAGTGCCCTTTGCCACACTTTTTGAAGTTATATGCTGCAGTTATATGTTCATGCCCCACACAGTAAAATTATGGTAACACTTTAAAAAAAAGTTGCATTTGTTAACATTATTTAACAACATTACTGTAGTTAACATGAACTAATGATCTTAATGTTAGTTACAACATATACTATTACATTTTTAATCTCAAAAGTTGTTTTAGTTAACATTAGTTAATGCACTATGAACTAACATGAACTAACAATAAATAATTGTAATTTTATTAACTAACATTAATATTAATAAAGGCTGTAAAAATATATTGGTCGTTGTTTGTTCATGATACCTAATGTATTAACTAATGTTAAGAATGGAACCTTTTTATAAAGTTACCATAATTACATTAAAATTACATTAATTGTGAATTGCTAACATTTATTTGTTTTAAAACCATTATTAATAGCTCTATTGTCAATTTCAAAGGGTCATTGTGACATACTGGTATGCAGTAAAAATCATGAGAGCATCACACACAGTTCAAATGTTAAAAAATAAGAAAATATATCCATTACAAGCTCTAAAACTGCTCCACTGAACAATTACAGATATCTACAGTATTGTTTACGGTCTTTGGCGTTTTGTAGTAACACAAATCACTATTATTAAGCAAATGCATGAAGATGCGGTGCCATAATTGTTAAAATGTAATTGCTGTGATTAGTGGTAATGTGACCAATATTAATCTGATTTAAATTGGGTCCTCACAGAATAGCACTGAAATGAGTGGCTGATGAGATATTGAGAGCACCTGGAGAGCACTCATGTTTGATTGACACCACGAGTGAGCATATTGAAGGGAGTGTAGCTGAAAGTGCTCATAATCGCTCAAACAGTCTCTTTCGCTCTACACAACGTCTGATTGTCATGACTCAGATTACATCACCTATAGGTTACTCAGAATTTTATGCGCATGTTTATTTTTTGTTTAATTCATTTTTTTACTCGCTTGCAGTGTCTTTAGCCTCTCCATGCTCACAGTGCAGCAAGTCAGAATAACTACCATAATGAATCTAGAAAATGGGCAACTTAATATTTATACAGGTGTATGTAGCAAATCCCTACGTTTTCTGGAATGAGGAAGCGGGAGATGGTGTACTTCATTCCAAAATACAGTCTTTATTCAAACACAAAAAATCTATACTTTCAAATGCACACACACTCGCTGGAAGCTCAGCTCTCTCCTTTCTACAAAAATGTATCCAAGATGGCAGCGCAGTTGCACGCAGCGGCTGCTCCGGATCCAAAATGGTGCTATTTTTGTTAAATAACCCAACTTTTTTGGCACATGGACATCGGAGCAACCGGTGTTCATGTCTAACGTCGCCAGACACTGCTCATATATAGGATTCATGCAACAACCAAGCTGCATGATGACCTGCAGGAGGCGCTACGCAAACTCAACTTGCTGCGGAGACCAGGCCTCCAGTCCTCGGCGTGGCCTGATGCCGGTGGACAGGGGAGAGGACATCGTATGCGGTGTGCGAGGAAGCAGAAGTGCGGCAAGAGGACGGGGGGTCCATGCTAGGCTAAAAACAATCTCCCATCTATCCTGCTCTCAAATGTTTGCTCCCTGGACAATAAACTGGACTACATCTGACTCCAGCAGGCTACGCAGCGTGAGTTTAGAGACTGCTGCGTCTTTGTTTTCACGGAGACGTGGCTCAGTGACAGAGTTCCGGACGCCGCCATTCAGCTAGACGGGCTCGCCTCGCTTCTTGCTGACAAATATGCAGCTCAGTGCGGTAAGACTCGTGGTGGTGGCTTGTGTGTTTACATCAACACATAATGATGCAAGAACTCATCGCTGGTGGAGCTTGTGACTGTTAGATGCAGACCTTTTTATTTACCATGGGAATTCACCACTGTTATCATAACCGGAGTTTACATTCCCCCCAGCGCTAACGCAGTGTTCTGTGAACTGTATGGGGCTATTAGTGAACTGCAGAATGCTCACCCTGATGGACTGTTTATTGTCGCTGGAGATTTCAACCATGCAAATCTCAAGACAGTGCTCCCTAAATTGCATCAGTATGTGAACTTTGCGACGAGAGGGGCGAACACGCTTGATCTTGTTTACACAAACATCCCAGGTGCATACTGGGCAGAGCCCCGCCCCCACTTCGGCTTTGGAACAGCATCTCCACCACCACCACACTGAGCACTGGTGTCCCCCCAGGGCTGTGTGCTCAGTCCACTGCTGTTCACTCTGCTGACTCACAACTGTGCAGCAATGCACAGCTCAAATCACATCATTAGGTTCGCCGATGACATGACCGTGGTGGGTCTCATCAGCAAGAATGATGAGTCAGCATACAGAGAGGAGGTGCAGTGGCTAACGGACTGGTGTAGAGCCAACAACCTGTCTCTGAATGTTGACAAAACAAAAGAGATGGTTGTTGACTTTAGGAGAGCACAGAGTGACCACTCTCTGCTGGTTCGACGGTTCCTATGTGGAGATCGTCAAGAGCACCAAATTCCTTGGTGTTCACCTGGCAGAGAACCTCACCTGGTCCCTCAACACCAGCTCTATTACCAAGAAAGCCAGCAGCATCTCTACTTTCTTTGAAGGCTGAGGAAAGCGCATCTCCCACCCCCCCATCCTCACTACATTCTATAGAGGGACTATTGAGAGCATCCTGAGCAGCTGAATCACTGCCTGGTTTGAGACTTGCACCGTTTTGGACCGCAAAGCCCTGCAGAGGATAGTGAGGACAGCTGTGAAGATCATCGGGGTCTCTCTTCCCATCAAAGACATTTACAAAAAACACTGCATCCGCAAAGCCACCAGCATTGTGGATGACCCCACACACCCCTCACAAAAACTCTTCACCCTCCTGCCATCTGGCAAGAGGTACTAAAGCATTTGGGCCCTCACGGCCAGACTGTGTAACAGATTCTTCCCCCAAGCCATCAGACTCCTCAGTACTGGTTTGACACACACACATGTCCTGAGTTGCACTTTAATTATTGTCACTTTATAACTGGCTGCTACCTCAATAACTGCTATGTCCATAGAACACTATCTCGTAGTATGTTATGTTTACATTTGGCATCATTTTGCACTACTGTGTACTGGTCTCTTACTGTGTCTGTTTGTCCTGTTCATTGTTAGTAATTTATTGTACTGTCCCATACTTTTTGCACACGTTTGTACATGCACTTTATATAGGCATTTTATTTAGTCTGTGTAGTCTCATGTGGTTCTGGGTTTGTCCTATGTTGTTTTATGTAGCACCATGGTCCTGGAGGAACGTTGTCTCGTTTTGCTGTGTATTGTACTAAATGTATATGGTTGAAACAACAATAAAAACCACTTGACTTGACTTGACATCTACCGCCGTCTCTTCTCCTATTATCTCAGTGTCACAGCTCACTGGAAATACAAACAGGTGTTAACACAGGTGTAATTCCTTAACCACTCAGTTTCCTGGACCTCATTCACAGATCGGCACTCGATCACAACCCCGAATCCACAGTGTAATTCATACACATTTTAAAAAACCAACCTGCATATTCATCTGAATAACAGCATGTCTGAAATTTGTTTAAATTTGTGAATAATTAGAACTGCCAACAATTCACCCTCCACACTGTCATGCATCAAGGGCTCAGAAAGCACTCATTCCTTAGAGTAACAGTGTATGTGTGATTCCCTGCATGCTGCAAAAATGATCAGCCCTGATTCTAGGCACAATTGTTTCTGGGGGACGGCAGGGCACTCCTCCACCCCTGGCAGTGGCTCCATCTTTCCAGGCAGTCGGGGAGTTCAGTCCCCATTCGCGGCATGGACGGCTGCCGTTCCCCACGTCCAAGCAGTCGGGCTACTCCATCACATGGCAGATGGCAGCTGCGCTCCCCTGGGTGGATTGCAATATAGACTAAAGCACAGTTCTGGGGACTGAGACCAGAACTAACACAGAATCACTAGGTTGAAATTAGCGATCAACACTTTTGCGGTCAAACTGGATTTGCATCACAGCTTGCGAAGTTGCCAGGTTTGCCTTCGCTACCTCACAAACAGGATGCAGATGTTCGTGGAAAGAAGCTTTACTTTACTGGTTTCCACACAATAAGTACACTGCATAGACTTAAGCATCTGATGGAACCACTCCAAAGCTCAATGAGATTAAGGATTATAGGCGCTAGTCATCTGGTGAGTTACATATATTCCCTTTAATACCTACGTGAACAATTTTGAGGTAAAATTTGTGTCCTGATCCATTTGGATCATGCATGGTAAGCCAAACACAGAGCAAAATTTTATGAACTCCTTAACAATGGTCTTCGCTTTAAGGTTGCAAAGCAGTATTGCCACAGGGAAACGTGTGGCTGTGGACCTAAGCGTAAGAATATACTGGTGACCAGATTTTGATCTGCAAAATTAGTTGTTCAAGCAGCTCCCCCATTACTGAAATGGGTTGCAAGGGGGCTGGTTAAATTACTTGATTCCGTTTAGCTGCAATTTGACATGCATGGCATGAACGATAGTATTTTGAGATAGCTGCTCTTAAGCCAGAAAGAACATGATCATTGGCGAGTTTGAGAACTGGCAAACTGTAACCAGTAGGTAGTAAAAATTTGAAAAGTTGGGCTCAACTTAGCTGTAACAGGGGGGGGGTTAAAATGGGAAAGGAAGTGGTGGGAACCAACAGTCAAAGTAATGTTTAATGTAAAATGAAATCATAAAGACAAAAAATAAATACTCACAAGGCAGCTGCATGTGGCTCTCTCTCTCGAACTGCCACATCCGGCTGCCTTTATCTCTCTCCTCAGCTGATTAGCCCGAATGGGGGCCGAGCATGCATAGTCACCCCACCCTCCTCCTCATCAAACTAACCTCTTTAATGACTTGAGACATCCACTTACGCATCAGAATGCATTTATCCCAAAAATAGCAAACACTTACGTCATCGACGCAATCTAAAGTCACCACAGCAGCCTCAACACAGCGAGCTAAGGAAGGATCAGACTTTTGCGCAGCACTAAGCTGCTCTCTGCCAACTTTCAGAGATGGGTCTTTAATGGTAGAACCAAGGTCAGCTTCCACAACACTGCTGTCTACAGATAGACCAAGCTCAACAGGGGGACCTGAGGAAGTGAGAAAAGAATCAGATAGATCAGTCACATCTTCATACTTGCGCACTTGGGAGTGCATAACTGCACATACTGGGAATGCAGTGGGGAAACACCTGGGCATGTCCGCCTCACATACAGGAGATTCAGCAAATACTCTGTAAGGAAATACTCTGCCAGCTGCTAGACCTGAGGATGCTCACTCCCTCCACCAGCAGTTTTGAGAAAACACCCACCTTCATTGGCCCAGAGACCAGGTCAGAGTTGAAGAACACTGTATGGATTGCAACCTTAACACAGCCCAGTTCAATGCCATGAATTAATACATTAGTTACCGTGTATGCCTTACTTGACTGTGCAGTGCCTGTATCTCTTAGAAATTAGATTTGCAGTGGAGGTAAGTTAAATACAACCCTTCAATAGAAAGGGATTAAACAGAGAGCAATCAGACAAATCATGATCCTTCACACTAGACAAATGACTGAAAACATTATTCGCAACACTTGTAGTTTTAGGAGCAGCATGTTTTTGTTTCTATGCCTTGCAGTCAGAGATAAAGTGACTGGATCAAGGCATTAAAAACAAATGCATTTTAGGAGAGAACACAGTCTAATGCGTAAGGACATACTCATCTGCCAACACAGCAACAGCAGAAAGAGATACTACTTTTTGTTCATTCAAATGCATGACTAGACTATTAGGCAGATTATATAGATTATATAGCAGGTTTTGAAATCCTCTAACAGGACCAGTTCTAAGAATTGTTTGAATGTTGTTGTTTGGGAAGCAGCCACCACTTCTCTAATTAAGCTCTCTTGTCATAAGCGAACTCAACAAATGTCTGTTTAGCTGTTTTACTGTAACCACAAATGATTTGTCTATATGCCTCGGGGACCCACTAATAGATTTTAGAACAACATCTTTAACACGGTCATAATCAAGGGGATCTTCGATAGGAAGGACAGAATGCACCTTCTGCTCTTTGCCAACTATGCTACACTATAACATTAACACCCACGTATCTTTTGGCCAAATCAATTTCGCAGCAATTTGCTCAACCACGACAAAATCAGCATTGACTTCAGACTCTCTGAATGGAGAGACAAGTTTAATATACCTGCTAGGGTCAAAGGGACCGAAGCACCATCAGGTGCATGGTCTGTGCCGGACTTGGCAGAAGTAGAGAGCGTGGATAGGAGCGGAGGGAGGTGGAATTGCGGTGCACGCTGCACGCTCTTTCCTTCTCCCTATGAATTAGCTCCAATTCATGCAAATGCAACAAACGTGTATCATGCTCTTGCCATTTGATTTGCAACACCATCTCTTTCAATTTCAGTGCCAAATTGGGGTCGGCTTCAGGTGTGGGAGGAATGGCAGTTGGACCCTTTTCTTCAGATGTGCCACCCTCCAAAGCCTCGCCTTTCTCAGCCTCACTAACTGAATGTGGCTCTTCCAACAGAATTTTAACTCTACCAATTTGGTAAACAATTACGATTTAATTATTTGTTTCACAGCTGAAGATTGAACAGAAATTCTCAAGATTTCAGCAATTTGTAGTAAATCTTTTTTGCGGAATTTTTAAATTGTTCTGTGGTCGGATTATTAAGAACGTATTCAATATCAAATTCCATGGTCTACACTACACTTATTCCTCCCCACACAAAATAAACAGCCAAAGACGAAATGTAAATACTCACCAAGGAAGAGGGATAGTAGGTGGATGAGACCTCAATAGTTATGATTAGGCAGACGAGCCTCTAATTCTTATGATTCATAGATGGATGGACGAGCCCCCAGTTGTTATTATTTGTCCCTGTCTAGGTTGGAAATACCATAACAAGTAGGTTGAAACTTACCTAGAAAAGAACATTTAAATAAACAACATAAACATAACCTAACTCCTTCTCTATCCAGAAACAAGAGAAAACAGATATTAAACAAAATGGCACCCACCTCCCTACAAATGCTCCCAAAGTAATTAGTCCAAGGAACACTCAATTTAGGACAATAAGTTTTAACAACAGCTCACTCACTAGGCACGAATGCAATCTCAATTGATATACAACAAAATGTCAATAGAGTATAACAACACATCTGAGTCAATAGAGGGAAGATGGGGAGTGAAGCTTTCCAGCAGTTTTTATCCTCCAGCAGCTCACAGCCATATCAATAAGGAGAACTCCTCGTTTGTGCTCTCAACTGATTGAGTGATTAGAGTGAGAGGGAGGGTGAGAGAGAAGAGAAAAGCCAGTGGAAAAACAGACATGCCACACTAGACATTCCCACCCCAAAATACAGTAGGGTAGTCAGTGAGTTTAGTCGATGGAGGCAGAGGGTGTGACACTCACCAAATGCAAGTACAAATTGGACAAAGTAAATAAAAGTTAAAAGGGCTTCCTCCCAGAAAACCATGTGGCAACACATATGTGGATTATTCCTGCCATTAAGCCACCCAAAATTAAAATATTTAAAACAAAATCACAGTGTGTGTTATCTTCAAGTTTTTGAGAGATGTGCAGTTTTACTGAAAGATGGAGACTAGTTTGTGTATGATGCTACAAGCGTCCAAATGACCTATGGCAAAAATCATGGGTTTCATGGCCCATAAGAAATATACAGACTAACTTGACAGTACAAGAGCTGTGATGTGAAAGGCAGCAGCCAGTAACAAATTTAAGTCCAATTCATGCTGTTACAAGTCTTCCCCCCCAAAATGGGCCATGTCAAAACATCTGCAACAACGTAAAGAAATATTAGTGAAAACATTGCACGTTTTTTTCAATGGAGTAACAAACTTTTTGACTGCAAAACGGCATCCACCAGCAACTTTGGCATGCACTCCATTTATGTGTTTTTAGTGTTGACACATGGCAGTTTGTTTTCTTCTGTGTGGAGTTGTGTGTATTATGTATGCATCTAAATGCCATCTGCTGCTGCAGTATGTCAGTTTGCTGGTTCCGGGACACATGCAGGGCTCTCTGTGCCTGTGAGGGTGGTATTACTCTTTCTTGTTTGAGTTCTCAGTATGAAAATGCTGCTGAGGGCTCTCCTGTTCATGCAGTGTGAGTCAATGTGTGGAGTGCTCTCATATTACCTGGTGGCAGAACGAAAATGCTGTGTTTTCCACCTCATATCTCCTGCAGCAGTCTGAACTCTGCTGTTCATTGCTGACCTCAACAAAAGACAATGGATTCAGAGAGAGAAAGAGATGTTCAGATGGACAGACAGACAGACAGAACGATAGATAGATAGATAGATAGATAGATAGATAGATAGATAGATGATAGATGTATGGATGGATGGATGGAAGGATGGAGGGTGAATGGGTGGGTCAGTCCTTTTTCTGCAGTAACCGATTGTAAATGCCAATATTAAATTGGCATTTAAATTGCCAGTATAGGCCTACAAATATAGTTTATATAACACACACACACACACACACACACACACACACACACACACACACACACACACACACACACACACACACAGTTGAAGTCAGTAGTTTGCATACACTTAGGTTGAAGTCATTAAAACTAATTTTCACTCCACTGATTTCATATTAGCAAACTACAGTATTGGCAAGTCATTTAGGACATATTTGTGCATAACACAAGCAATTTTTCCAACAATTGTTTACAGACAAATTGTTTCACTTTTAATTGACTATATCACAATTCCAGTGGGTCAGAAGTTTACATACACTAAGTTAACTGTGCCTGATGAAACTTCCCATGTTTGGAGGAATAAGGGTGAGTCTTGCAAGCCAAAGAACACCATCCCAGCTGTAAAGCATGGGGGTGGCAGCATCATGTTGTGGGGGTGCTTTTCTGCAGGAGGGACTGGTGTACTTCACAAAATAGATGGTATCATGAGGAAGGAAAATTATGTGGATATATGAAGCAACATCTCAAGACATCAGCCATGAAGTTAAAGCTTGTCACAAATGGGTCTTTCAAATGGACAATGACCCCACGCATACCTCCAAAGTTGTGGTATAAGGACAAAGTCAAGGTATTGGAGTGGTCATCACAAAGACCTGACCTCAATCTGACAGAAAATTTGTGTAGCAGAATTGAAAAAGTGTGTGCGAGCCTACACACCTGACTCAGTTACATCAGTTCTGTCTAGAGGAATGGGCCAAAATTCCAGCAACTTATTGTGAGAAGCTTGTGGATGTCTACCCAAAACGTTTGACCCAAGTTAAACAATTGAAAGGCAATACTACCAAATACACAAATACTAACAAAGTACATGTAAACATCTGTACCACTGGGAATGTGGTGAAAGATATAAAAGCGGAAATATTGAAATATATGAATCATTCTCTCTACTATTATTCTGACATTTCACATTCTTAAAATAAAGTAGTGACCCTAACTGACATAAGACAGGGAATGTTTTCTATGATTAAATTTCAGGAATTGTGAAAAACTAAGTTTAAATATATTTGGCTAAGGTGTATGGTAACTTCTAACTTCAGCTGTTATTTATATATATATATATATATATATATATATATATACACACACAGACAGACTACTATTAATGTATTTCCCATTTGGCTCAAAATGTAAATGAAGGAAAAACAATGCCAGGGAAAATAGAACAAATATGCAGAAAAACTTTTTATGCTGTTTTGGTGCAAAAATAGTAGATAGAAAGATGACAGGTAACACCCCACCCACCCCACCCCCCTTCTTAGAACATTAAAACTACTCTGTTTTCTGCTTTATGCTTACATCTCTATACTCTGTGCAATTTTTTACATAATATACACTTTAACATTCAAGACATTTTGATAAAAACTGAATTTCTATCATTATCGAGACACTGTTTGTCTTGCTCATCCACAAGTGCCTGACTGACTTGTATCTGACTGGCAAGTTTCTAAAAATCATAAACTGTTTAGGTGCTGCTGACCGCATGCCTACCTCTTTGCTGGTGTTCTCATTTCATGGCTTTGTAGCATTCAATGGTGATCTTGTTGAGTTAAGATGATAATTAATTTCCACCAGACAAAGAGGGCATTTTAGACTACATTTAGACCTGATATTTTTTTTAATTATTATTCACATTTATTGCACATTAACTTTAGCCTTGTAATATCACTGTCCAAAAAAAGCACCATGGTATACTTATAGTATCACGTAAGTAGCTTGAGTGTTTATACCACACGGTTTACCTATGAACGACGCATTCTCATTAAACTAACAAGCTCATTCTCTGTGTTGGGTACACATACTCCCATCCATGTATATTTTTCTCACAAACTCATGAAACGCAACACACACATATAAAAAACTACACGTTATTGTTCCTTGATATATATATAACTGTGTTGCTAACAGTGTTTCTTCATTTACAGGTGTTTGTAGCACTGATTCCCTCTAAGAAACTCTTCTGGGCCCTGAAACCTCCTGTTAAACACGCCACCAATCATCACTGGAGTCTACCACCACCTAGACAGGTGCCAGACAATCCCTACAGCACATCTCCAGCATGATCAATCAGTGCACACCTTTAAATGGCTTCTCCCACATTGCATTCACATGCAGCTTTAATATACATTGCATCACAAGTCATATATAATTTTTCTATGCACTAAAAGTATGAAAAAGTATGTATGCTGTAAGACTGTGAGCACTGAAACAAGCTACCATGCCATACTATTGTGTTTGCATTTGCATGTAAGCATAACAATCTAGAGAAAATAATTGTCCTAAAATAATTTCTTTGCCTAAAAATTATTAATGGAGAACTCCTCTCCTACAGAGATTGTGGGCAATATTAGACCAAAAAGCATGCACTCTTCGAAAAGTAAATAGTGTATCATCCGGGCACCTTTTGCACACTAGTGATTTTTCACATACTATTTAAGATGGATGTTTAGGATCTGTCTGCTGGGAAGTTGTGGGAAACAAAGTTCCCAAACTGCTACATTGTTATGTCCGATTTCAGACTTATCTGCATGAAAAAAAAACAAACAACAAACCAGCCTGGTCTCATGAACATTACGTGGCCGTGAAATTACATGCTTCATTACACATTTGGCTGCAGTTTCCCAGTGAATTGTCCAGAGGGGGTTGCCAAAGCCAGTGAAAGCCAGTGAGCCAGTGGGGGCTCCTGAATATAGGAGATGAATACATAAAAAGTTGGGTTCAGCGTGATGATTGGCAGACAGCTAGTCCTTAGGGGATGGAAGTTAACTTATGCGCCCTCATTTCGTGAGTGGTTCACCAAGTTGGGTAAAGTGTCAGCTTTTGAGGAGATGACTTCCAGATGGCTGGGGAACCTTACAATTAATGGCAGAAAATGGGGTAGTTACGTGTCTCATTTGTGATGGTTCTAGCGAGTGTCCTTTTTTTCTTTTTTCCATCTGTTGAACTTTTACGTACTTATGTATTTCTATTTGTGTGTCCGTTTATATGTGGTATGATGTTATTTTGTATTTGTGCACGGTTATAAGTTGATTCCGAATGCATAATTCTGTGGTTAAATGTATTCTTGTCTGTGTTAGAATCAATAAAAAATGTTAATAACAGAATTTGACACAGTGACCTAGAAACGGTATGTTTATGTCAGAAACGAGACGCTTCAAAAGTGTCTGACGCAGGTGTGCATTGACGTGTCCTTGAAAAGTCCTCAAAATAAATATATCTCGGACTGATTGACGAATTCAGTTGCAAAATTTGTTGTGTGAACTGTAGGCCAATGATAGGCAGATGACCTAAGTTCAATAATATGGAGATAAACAAAATTTTGCATACTAAAGACACATTTTGAAATGTCTTTTTGGTAACACTTTACAAATAGGTTCTATTTGTTAACATTAGTTACATTAGTTATCACAAACAAACAGTTAGCAATATATTGTTTACAACATTTATTAATCTTATTAAAAAAACAGCTGTATAACTCAATTAATTTTTTCAGGGTTAAAAGTTGGTAGAACACAGGTCCAGTGAGTAGGTTGAGAGGGAGGCAGAGAGAGCCCTTCAAGCCACAAATAAGCATGACACACACCCGCAAAACACCAAAACAAAAGCCAGTTGAAAAGCAAAGCTCTGCTTTTGTGAGTTTTTCAGCAAAGCTCTAGCAAAAAGGCTTTTCATTAGCTTTCCTCTTTCTGCTTTTTGAATGCACATCAGGCTCTCTGAGAGACAGAATGCGTGAAGACTCTTCCGATTGGTCTAATGAATGTTTACATGCTTGTGTTGATAGATGGGACATGGCTTGGCGGGTCGATGTTCCCATGAGCAAACACCCACATAGAGATGTGTGAAAGAGATGAGATTTTAGTCTTGTTTTACTTCCTTTGATGGAAACATGTGCTGCTGTTGGCTTTACATATACAGTGGGATTCAAAAGTCTGAGTTCACTTATGAACATGCTTGTATTTTGCTGCTTTTTTTTTATTGAATGCAATTATTTTTTTTTTTCAAATGTATAATCAGAATCACAATGTGAATAAGAAGTTAATTAGCATGAATTTCATAACTTCTTATTTGGTATGTTCCCCTTTAGCTTTAATGTCAGCATGCACTCAAGCTGGTTTGCACAATACCTGATGATCCAAAAATCATCTTGTGTGCTTCAATGGAAGCATGGAAATCTGAACTTTTGTACAAAGGGAGTTAACATAGTCACACATTTTCATTTGAGTAGTGATCTAGAAATAGTGCAGAATCTCATATATTTCTAATTAATTTGACATCATAATGTTTCTTTGTTTTTAATTGTTTTAAATCATAAATATTTCTGTTTATTTCCAGGTTTAAATTAGATTGTTTAAATTAGTACATCTGTTAGGGTACAGCAAACAGGCGGGTAATCTTTGCCAATAAAGGCTAATCTTTTAATATTTGAAATTAAGCCACAAGATCTCTGACTAATATTATGAGTCAGCCATTAGTCACACATTATTGTAGTGATTATATTGGTCACTGTGAATGAAGATTTGAAAATAATATGGTATCTATAAACCACATAACTCAATAAATCGCTATATTTTTTTGTTTTTTTTTGTTTTAGTAGCTTATAACCCTTGCTGCCATAAAGTGCTTGAAGTAGAAGAAAAAAAAGTGCAGGCACTCTCTGTGTTAGTATTAAATGATACTTTTTTATGATATTGGAGATCACTTTTGTTCACAACATTTGTTTATTTAAAAATAAATAAATAAATAAATAGTGTTACTATACGGCAGGGCTCTTCTACTACTTTCTTAGGGGGCTAGATTATCCAGATGAAAACTTTATACATTTTTCTTACCTAAAACTTACATTGTAACTAACATGTTAACATCAAAACAAAACACTGTCAATAATGTGTGTTTGTTTACATTAAAATAGTCAGGGGTATTTAATTAATATTTTTTAAGGTCTTGCCATAAATTCCTTTTTTAGATCTGGCTAAAGAAGAACATTGAACACCCTCAGATAACCAATAGGTTTTGATTAACTTTACTTTGAAAATAAAAACATACATTGTAGGGTTATTGTTTATGAAAACAGGAAGAACATTTAGATCAGCTAAAGTCTGCATATCTTTGACAATATTAACAAACATAAGAAAACAATCACAGTCTAATGTAGAACTCTCTTTTTTGATTAAATAATGAAAAAATGCAATGCATGGTCTTCCTTTTCTCTATTATCCTCTGGGGAAAATGAGCCTTCGTTGTCCTGCACATCCTGTATGGTGAAATTGTGCAGATAATCATTGGTAAATGGAGAACAAACTGATTTGATGATGTTCATGCGATTGAGAACTCTAACACACACCTGATTATAGAACTAAACACTAAATTGGGATATATGCATGTATGCAGGTTTAATGATGCTTCACATTATCACTTTTAACAATCATGACTGACCCTGAACAGATGAGACATGCCCGTTTAACACTTGAAGAATAAAAGCAAACGTTTATGTGTATTTTCTTTAAAGGTTCGGTTTTCATCATCGATTTATCTTTTGTTAAAAAGGTTGTGTATATGAGCTGACCAATTCTGTAACAGCTGTGAAGCATTTTTTAAGTATGTAGATTTGACTGCACCTGCTAAACAATTTGGATGAATACATTTTGAGTGAATAAGACACTCTAAAATGTGCTCACCTAAAAGTTGCTGGTTCATGGTTTAAAGAGCAGTGTAACTGAACTAAGCCCAGACAAGCTTAAAAACATGCGCTCCACTGATGCTGTTGCAAGCACCACTGAGTGTTGTTAAACTCACTGCTGAGTTTTGCGCAGAGAACACTCCGATGCAGACTGTGAAGCAATTTTATAAAAATCCATAGGTCAGATTAATTTGCGGACCGCATCAAATCATCCACTGTTTTTACATTACATTAAATAAAGGAATGACATCGTACCGGGAGACTCTGAGAAGTGGTGGTACGCAAGAATAACTGCCGGTACTCTGTTGACTAAATTAGAGAAGTGCAGGTACTGCGTACCGGTGAGTACCCACCAACTTCAAGCACCACTGCCATACTTGCATTAGTATGGAGCCTGAAGGGAATGCAAGGCAGTGCATGGTGTTACGACCACACTTATGCAAGCTTTTCTTACCGGGTTTCACAGCTGTAGCGCCTGTGTAATCCTGCCTGTAGCAATATCATTTGTATTGCGGATTCAAAAGTCCCACTGCAAGTGTGAAATTAGAAACTCACCAACTCAAGTTATTCATTAGAACTGAATGCCCCCCACAGTATTCCTTTAGCATCTGACAAGCTTAGCTATTTACTTTATTACTATATAGTGTGTATATGCATGAGTTGAGAGCTCTGCATTGCAGCTGCAGAGGGGTGAGCCAGGGATCCTTACACATACAGAGAGAGAAGGAGAGTAGGTGAAGGAATAGATCCTACAACTTATTTAATGTGATAATAACAACTGTGGTATCAACTGCCAGCATACACATTATGTAGATTACTTTAAATGTGTAGCAGTTGTTCAGTGCTTGTCCTGGCAAGCCGATCGTTCTTATCACTTGAGTTGGAATTTGGTGTAAGCTCATGAATCATCAGCCAGATGATGCATGCAATCTAGTACAACAGAAACTCAAGTTTTTTCCTCAGAGTTCTCAAATTATCCATGTCAATCACTTCTATACATTTTGCCATCTGTGAAACGGTCCTTGTCAAAGGTGTGCTAGTTTTTGTAATGCACCATATGTATTTAGTATTTCCATATACATTCTATTCATGTCCCTTTTAGTTTTCATTGAGGTTTAGAAGTTGGTTAATTTGTTTTCCCACAACGTCAGAATTAAAAGGTCAAGACAGAGGTGGAAAATGCCTTTTGGTTAAAATATTATGAAATCAATTTATTTATTTTTTTTTACTTAGAATAATGTGCTTGATTAATCATGCACAATAAGGCCAGGGACATTTATAAAAATGAAATTGTATTGTCTTGTGTAAAATTCCAATGCGTGGGGACATTTACCATTAACGTAAAACATTAGCAAAACAGTTAGTTGCTTATGTATATACAGTATCTTGAAGCTCTAAGAATGCACATACTGTACAATACTGTATCAGGTGCTATGCAATATTACATTCTACGAATGCTGAGAAAGTCTGCAAAATATTTTTGGAAGGCTTTTGAAGGTTAGAAATGTTTGACAAAAGGGTTTTAACAGGGTTTAACTGGGGATTTCTATTGTCATGTGGGTTCGTATTAAATGTTACTTTTTCATGTATTCATATAATATATACTGTCATTATGTCCCATAGATTAGCTAATTCAAGCTTCTGTGGTTGGTCAATTCACATTTGTGATCTATCGGAATTTATTTAAAACTTTGAAATAGAAAAGTAAATTCACTAAATGTCAATGCAAATGTTCATCATCTACTCAGGCAATTTAATGCCATATCTAGTGGGGTTTTCTGACAGTACAGTCTGGGGCCTTGACTTCACAGCTTCACAGACACCCCTAAAGGTTGCAGTGTTTGGATAGGGTGCACATATCACAGTGTCAACCTAGGGACATGTGAGGGCCAGGGGCGTTAATGTCTGCCAACTGGCTCTGGTTCACCCAGGGAGAGAAAGAGATTTTTTCAGCTTCCCTTTCTGAGGAAAATAAGGTCAGAGCTGTCACTTCCATCTGGGTTGACTGAAATGGTTCATCCAACTGCCACCCTCTCTAAGCCAATTGCTCATAACTATGACACTTCATCCACCAATCACAGCAGGGGGCATGGGGTTTAGGTTTGGCATGATACCAGCTACAGGCGGGTTATCGGCTACAAGTGCAACTGGGTGAATATCATGAAACATGTCAAGAGCATGTCCTGCTCATATTGCACCCCATTTTTTTTGCATTGTGACATTTTTTCATCATAAACAAGAACTAAACATATATACTGTGTATATGTGTATATATATATATATATATATATATATACACTACCGTTCAAAAGTTTGGGGTCACTTGTCTGAAATGTTTCTCATGATCTTAAAAATCTTTTGATCTGAAGGTGTATGCTTAAAAGTTTGAAATTAACTTTGTAGACAAAATATTATTCTGCCAAAACATATACATTTATTTAATTACAAATCTAAAATTTCCTAAAAAAAAAAAAAGTTTTTGAAATGGATGACTTGGATCAAAATATGAAGAAAAGAAGCCAATAAGTGCCCAACATAGATGGGAACTCCTTCAATACTGTTTAAAAAGCATCCCGGGGTGATTCCTCAAGAAGTTGGTTGAGAAAATGTCACGAGTACATGTCTGCAAAATCTAGGCAAAGGGTGACTACTTTGAAGATGCTAAAATATTACATAGTTTTGGATTTATTTTGGATTTTTTGGTCACAAAATAATTCCCATATTTCCATTTCTATTATTCCATAGTTTTGCTGACTACTATTATTCTAAAATGTGAAATAAATAAATAAATAAAGAATGAGTAAGTGACCCCAAACTTTTGAACGGTAGTGTATATACACTGTGTATATATATATATATATATATACATATATATATATATATATATATATATATATATATATATATACTGATCAGCCACAACATTAAAACCTACTGACAGGTGAATAACATTTATTATCTCATTACAATGGCACCTGTCACGGAGTGGGATATCTTAGGCAGCAAGTGAACATTCAGTTCTTGAATTTCATGTGTTTGAAGCAAGAAAAATGGACAAGCCTAAGGATCTGAGCAACTTTGACAGGGGCCAAATTGTGATGGCTAGAGGACTGTGTCAGAGCATCTCCAAAATGACAGGACAGGTGGGGTATGCATTGGTCAGTACCTAACAAATGTGGTCCAAGGAAGCACAACCGGTGAACCGGCGACAGGGTCATGGGCGCCCAAGGCTCACTGATGAGCATGGGAAGCGAAGGCTAGCCCATTTGGTCCGATCCCACAGAAGAGCTACTGTAGCACAAATTGCTGAAAAACAATGCTGGCCATGATAGAAAGTTGTCAGAACACACTGTGTATAACAGCTTGCTGCGTATGGGGTGCTTAGCCGCATACCGTTTAGAGTTTCCATGCTGACCTATGTCCACTGCTGAAAGTGCCTACAATGGGCACATGAGCATCAGAACTGAACCATAGAGCAATGGAAGAAGGTGGTCTGGTCTGATCAATCATGATTTATTTTAGATCATGTGGACGGCCGGGTGTGTGGGTGTCATTAACCTGGGGAAGAGATGGCATCAGGATGCACTATGGGAAGAATGCAGGTCAGCGTAGACAGTGGGATGCTCTGGACAATGTTCTGCTGGGAAGCATGACAAAGGTGGTTTGAGGAACATGACAAAGAGTTCAAGGTGTTGACTTGGGCTCCAAATTCCCTAGATTTCAATCCGATTGAGCATCAATGGGATGTGCTGGGCCAAAATGTCCGATCCATGGAAGCCCCACCTCGCAACTTACAGGCTTGATGGATCTGCTGCTGATGTCTTGGTGCCAGATAAAACAGGACAACAGTAGTGGTCTTGTGGAGTCCATGCCTTGATGGGTCAGAGCTGTTTCATATATATATATATATATATATATATATATATATATATATATATATATATATATATATATATATACATACACACACATGGGGGAGATTAATTGTCATGAAAATTATGTGACAATGCAAAAAAGCCTAATGGCCCTTAACATAGGCTTCAGTTTTCAATTTCAAGGGTCAAATCACAATTTGATCCCCTAGCAACCCCTAGTTCAACTTAAGTTAATTTAAGTGAATTTAATTAGCACAAGATTAGATTAAGCAGTTGTTGACTAGCACATCATTCAAACAGTTGGTCTGAGTTTGCACTTTAAGAGACAAAAACGGCTTTGGATTTTAACATCCATATGAATGGTTTTGATATCCTGTAATTTCTCATGAGCAAAACTTTGAAGTGACACTTGTTTTATAATGTTTTTTTAAAAGCAATACTTGTAAGCTCCAATGCCTTCTCAACAGCCTGGTCTGTGATGGGCTTAATCTCTATGAAAGGGACCAACAGGCAGGTCGGCTTCTGTGGTGCTGATGTCCCAGAATGTTCCACTGACATTCAAGAGAGCTGACACTGGGGGAGGCATGATGGACAGCCCTGTTTCTGCAGGACATTTCCTCCATACATTAGCCTAGCAGTCTGGGAATGGGAGGGGGTGCCATCCTCACATAGAAACCAGCCATTCGCCCATCTTTCTGTGTATGCAGAAAGTGTCCCTGCAGTGTAAGAATAGCAATAAATAGGAATAGGCCGAAAGTCACAAACAGATACTTGTGACACAACTTTCTCTATTCAAGTTATTGGAACGGATATGGACAAATGAGTTTAGTTTCTGGATTAATAGTGTTATTATAGCTCAACTGGTAGATCATGACACTAGCAATGCCACGGTCATTGACCTTAGAAAACACATACTTATAAAATGTATTCCTGAAATGCTTTGTGAGTTGTTTTTGATAAAAGCATCTGCATTTAATCTGAGCACAAAAAGCAACATTTCTAGCAGAATTTACATAAAAATGGAACAAGATGTCTACAAAATGTTAGTTTTGGCTTCAGCTAAGTCTCCTTTAAGACAAATTAGTTGACTTGGCATCCATCATAACAATCAGCAAATGCATTTTTTTACTATGTTCTCTGTATGCATTTTTATTGCCTACATTTTTTGTATCAACTATATGCTATGTAAATAATAGGCATATAATTACAGCACCTATTTTGAGTGGGGAAAGACAGAAATCTCCAAACCTGTTTGTCAAGATAACATTTGTATGATATACAGTGGGGGCAAAAATGTTGAATGAAAATGCATTTATTTGTATTGTTCTAATGAAATACAAATTAAAGGGTTAGTTCACACAAAAATTTTAACTCTCTCATCATTTACTTACCCTCATGCCATTCCAGATGTGTATGACTTTCTTTCATCTGCTGAACACAAATTAAGATTTTTAGAAGAATGTGTCAGCTCTGTAGGTCCTCACAATGCAAGTGAATGGGTGCCAAAATTTTTAATCTTCAAAATCCGGCAAAAAAATGGCAACATTAAAGTACTCCAGTCGACTCTGGTGGTTAAATCCATACCTTCTGAAGCGATTTGATAGGTGTGGCTGAGAAACAGATCAATATTTAAGTCCTTTTTTCTTCACTTTCACTCCTATTTTGGTGATTCACATTTATTGTGCACATCGTCGCCTACTGGGTAGGGAGGATAATTTATGATAAAAAAATTACCTGTTTCTCACAAACACCTATCATATTGTGTCTGAACACATGAGTTTTACAACTGGAGTCATACGGATTACTTTTATGCTCCCTTTATGTGGATTTTGGAGCTTTAAAATTTTCGTAACAATTTGCTTGCATTGTATGGACCAACAGAGCAGAGATATTTCTCTAAAAAAATTAATTTGTGTTCTACAGAAGAAAGGAAGTCATATTATCTGGGATGTCAGTAGGGTGAGTCAATCATGAGAGAATTTAAATTTTTTGGTGAACTATCCATCTGAATAAGGTGAATTTCAAAATACATTTTCTCACTTTCATGACAGAATGCACTCAAGCTGGCATGGAATGCACAATTTCCAAATTTAATCAGATTTTGAATCACTGATTTGCAGACTTTTGGATCCCTATGAAATCAGCATCTGACAAAAACAAAATAAAAATTTGGCTTCAAATATCTATTTTTCTGGCTGGTCCAGTTAATGTGTTCTAGAGCAATAAGACATGACAGTGCCTTTACTAATAAGGCAATTGTTTTTTAAAACCAAAAGCTGTGATTTCCTTTCTTTCCAGCTGCCTTATTGAACATTGCGATTTCTCCCATTTTCTTTTCTACAAGTCATATATCTCCTACTCCTTATAATGTCTCTGGCTTTAGTTATGTATCCCAATTCTTTTGAGAACAATTCTCTGACCCTGTCTTCAGCATCTATCACTGGTGGGTTGGGTTTGTTGGCTGGCCTCATTCCTGGCTCTGCCATGGAACTTAGCATACCTTCTGCAGATTAAAATCATCAGTAGCCTCAGCCTTGGCACCATGTCCAGTGTACCACACCTGCTGCCATTACAGTGCCTATCCAGGCCACACTTTAAGCTCAGTTAGTGTTATTTCAACCTCTGTACACTCGAGGGTGCTGTTTCTCATGCAGGATAGTGATGCAGAAACTGCTATGTGCTCACTTTTAGCAATGGGCATCTTTATGAGATTGACAGCAAAGCTACATGCACTTTGTGTGTGTGCAAGTCTTTCTAGATGCCCGTCACTGGTTTGAAAGTGACCTTAATCATGTACAGAATGCAGCTTCCATTGAGGAAAGAGGCGTCACTGTTAGTAAGATAGAAGGATCGAGTCCAGACTGATCAAAGCCTTCATCAGTAGCTGTCTCTCTGTTGTGAGTGCACAGAGACGCCCCTCCACCCACAGCAGCACACACTGAACACTGATGCTTCTCACCAACACCACAGAGCAATTAAGATCTCATGAACGTCTCTGGTGGGCTAAAATCACTGGAAAATACACTTCAAGCTGAATTGAGAGAGAGAGAGACAGACAGACAGACAGAGGGCAGAGTGCGGACATGAGCAGACACTACAAATCAAGATTTACAAGCAACCGTTGCACTCTAAACTGCAGCTTTAATTGTTGGCACCGTAAAGCTGTCTTATTTATGGAGGGAAAATGCCTTTGTTGTGACTTCTACTGTATTCTTTCTTCATTGCCAGAGTTTTTATAGTTTTGAATGTTCACTATTGTTTTCATTTCTATTTTAGTTTACATTTTTCCTTTCAATTCGGTTTAGTTTTCATGAGTTTTCACCATATTACCAGGGCTGGACTGGGAAGAGAAATCGGCCCGGGGGGAGGGGTGGTGTTCGCTGTCCTTTTCTGCATATCGCGGCTCCCTTTTGTGGTCCATTTTGCATAACGTGGTGGCTCATTTCAAGTCAAGTCCAGTGGTTTTTATTGTCGTTCAACCCTATACATTTAGTACAGTACACAGCGAAATGAGACAACGTTCCTCCAGGACCATGGTGCTACATAAAACAACATAGGACAAACACAGAACCACATGAGACTACACAGACTAAATAATATTTCAACATAATATTTCTACATAAAGTGCACGTGCAAACGTGTGCAAAAAAAGTATGGGACAGTACAATAAATTACTAAAAGTAACAGAACAATAGACACAGGAAGAGACAGTGCAGCGCCGACCAGTACACATTTGTAATGACTAGTGCAAAAAGATGACACATATAGTGTTCTATGCACATAGCATTTATTGAGGTAGCAGCCAGATATAAAGTGATAATGAATTAAAGTGCAACTCTGGACAGGTGCAAAAGTTGGATGGTGTACAGGTGTGTGTGTGTGTGTCAGTCCAGTCTCTGAGTATTGAGGAGTCTGATGGCTTGGGGGAAGAAGCTGTTGCACAGTCTGGCCGTGAAGGCCCGAATGCTTCGGTACCTCTTGCCAGATGGCAGGAGGGAGAAGAGTTTGTGTGAGGGGTGTGTGGGGTCATCTACAATGCTGGTTGATTTGCAGATGCAGCGTTTTATGTAAATGTCTTTGATGGAGGGAAGAGAGACCCCGATGATCTTCTCAGCTGTCCTCACTATCCTCTGCAGGGCTTTGCGGTCCGAAACGGTGCAAGTCCCAAACCAGGCAGTGATGCAGCTGCTCAGGATGCTCTCAATAGTCCCTCTGTAGAATGTAGTGAGGATGGGGGGGTGGGAGATGTGCTTTTCTCAGCCTTCGAAGAAAGTAGAGACGCTGCTGGGATTTCTTGGTAATAGAGCTGGTGTTGAGGGACCAGGTGAGGTTCTCCGCCAGGTGAACACCAAGGAAAATGTTTGATTATCGCGGCCCATTCGGCCTGTTTTGCAGTCGACCATGCCTGTCAAAACTCCTGTTTTTCCCGGGAGTCTCCAGTATTTCACACCCATCTCCCGCCCCCCTCCCGTTTTGTTATTTCTCCTGGGAAACTCTCGTAGTTTGTATGGCCCAAACCTTGTTATATTAATAATCATATCAATATAATATGATAACAATATAATTGTGCTGTTGATATCTGCGCAGGTAGTAGACATGGGAAGTTGAATCAAGCATCACTGGTAGATGGGAGGAGAATACTCAGGTGGTGCTCCAGCGAAAAAAACAAACAAAGTATACATGTAAATTTAACAACAGCTGGACGGAAGAATTTAATTTCATATCTTGAAGCCATATCGTCAATGCCCACGCCTTTTGCAATTTGTGTCGCTCTGACTTTAATATCGGACACGGTGGGGAAAATGACGATCACATTAAATCACAATGGCACAATTTGTATGTATTTAGCCTGTCCCCATTCGGAGGTCTCACTGATTTTGGTACCCAAATATTGACAGGTATGCGGCCGACCCACCAGCCCGCTCGGTTCTCCCAAAGGCCTGTCCACCCCTGACTGGCCCCAAAGTGCGTCGGCCCACCGGGAAAATTCCCGGTATGCAAGATGGCCAGCCCTGCCTATTACTGTTACTTTTGTTTATTTAATTCCCAATATTTTATAGTCTTTTTTTTTTGTTTTTCTGTATATGAAATCACTTAAATATGTTTAAGGCTGTTTATTTGTTTAGGCCATTTAAAGCTGTTCCAGTTCATCTAGTGTTATAATTGTGTAGTGGCAGGTTAACATTTTATAATATACTAATATACTTTGTCTTAAAAAATAAAATAAAAATGTTAACACTCCAATTAGGTTCCATTTGTTAACTTTAGTTAACAACATTAGTTAACATGAACTAACAATGAACAATACTTTTATTTAGCATTTATTAATCCTTGTGCATGTTAATTTCAACATAAACTAACAGGCCTACATTTTGTTTTTAATAAAATTTTGTTAACATTAGATTGTGCATTATGTTCTAGTCTGAACTAATAATGAACAATTTTATTTTGATTAACTAACATTGACAAAGATTAAGAAATGCTGTAAAAGTAATGCTTACTGATAGTTCATGATGCCTAATGCATTAACTAATGTCAACAAATGTAACCTTATTGTAAAGTGTTACAAACTTTATCCAGTTACGTTTTAATTTAGTTTTTCAGTAACACTTTACAATGAGGTTCTATTTGTTAATGGAAGTAAATGTATTAGGTATTATGAACCAATAATGAGCAATATTTTTTAAAGCATTTGTTAATCTTGTATAATGTTAATTTATGAAAATAAAATTGTTCATTGTTTGTTCAGGTTACTTCATAATGCATGATCTAATGTTAACCTATATCATATAACTTTTCATTAAAAATACTTAAAAATAGTTATTAATCTGAAGTAAGCTGAAGTATTTTTCATTGTTAGCTCTTATTGTAATGTGTTTCCCGTTTTTGTTAGTCTTCACTAATGGTAATGACTCTGAATTGTCTGTGGATATTACATAGTCAGCAGGAGCTGATGGCATTTGCTACAATCACGGACAGGCACTATTCACAATTCAGAGAAAACAGACACATATTCTTTCAAGTTTATTGCCAAAACACAGGAATGAATTTGCTGCTCTTTTGTCCTTCACCATCATTTTGAGATATATGTTTTGACAGGCAAAAAAAGATAAGAAAGTGCTCTTCGTTCTGACATGCTGTTGTTCTTTCTCAAAACATCTGCTGTATTTGTGATTTCAGATATCTGATTTAGCTCAAATGATATCAGGCATTACCAATGTAGTCACTTTTTTGACTTGCGGCATAAAGTCTGGTCCAGCTCATAACTTAATCTGGCCCAAAAAAAAAAAAAAAATGTGGATGATAGATGAGACCATCTGACTTACATATAAATTGACCAAACACAGTTTGTTTTGATGAGGGGCAGGTTTATTAGAATTAGATTATACCACTATAGACCGTTGTGAACAGAATTAATTCAAGTAATTGCACAACAGTCTCAACGGATGTTTGGACAATGTACCTTGTACCAATGTACATTTTTTCACTTGATCATGATAATTTTTCCTGATCTTTCAGGAGTAAGGAGTGACCCCCTCCTCTCTGGTTCAGATGGCAGACGGTCGGCAGCCTGAGGGCAGAGCCCCCCAGTGGTCATCTCCAAGTGCCCAGGGCTCATCCTCCCCTGGTGGACACGGAGAGAATGGCTTCTCCTCCTATAGGGCGTGCCAGCTTGGTGGTGCCCACGCTGGTTCTACCACCTCCTTCTCCAAAGAGAATGGCTTTAATGGAGACCTAACCTCTGGACATGCTGTGACTGCAGGTAAGAACCAGAAAATGCAATAAAATAGGTCTTGCAATAATGCATTTGCAATAATGAAAGGTTCCTGTTACTCAACTGTTAGAGCAGGGCTCTAACAACAGCATGATTCTAGGTTTAATTCCAGGGAACACACACACACTTTGAAAGAGTATTGTAAACTGCTTTGCATAAATGCATAAATGTAAAATATAACTTCAATATCATTTTATGAGACCATTTTTCTATAGAAATCTTTGCCATTTTTATTAAGTGATGTGACTGTGGTATTTGAAAACTATGACTATTTTCATGTCAATGCTAGATTGTTCACTTTTAATTTGGGATTGTTTACATTGTACAAATGAAGTGAAAGTCTTTCATAATTTCAGGGCATAAGGGTTAACTAGTATCACATAGCTGTACTTTTGACTAGCGGCTGAAGTCTTGTCCACATTGTAGCATATTCTGGCCAGAATCTGCCAACTTAAACAGAAATAGACCATCTGATGTACACGTAAAGCAGCTGCAGATTTTTTAAAATATTTTTTACATGTGGTTTAGGGGTGTGTTAATCTAAAATAGATTCGAAAAATAATAATAAACTGATGTGGAAAAATCTCCACAAACAGTTTTACATAAAACAAAAAAGAGAATAGTTGAAAGTGTGGGTTGACTTTGTCACTAGAATTTCTGTACATCCAGCACTAGTCAATTCTGATAATTTCAATCTTTGCCAATCCAGTGATTAGTTCTTCATTAAAGGTTTGTATCAATCCAGTACCTAGTTAGCATGACTTTGTTTCCTGATGGACTGATAAAAAACAAGTTTATCCAATCAGTATTTATTCCTCTGTGCATACAAGCGAAGCGTGACAGCTGTTTCACAAATCGCATACCCGATAGGGATGGGCGGATCGATCCTAAAGTATCGATAATATCCGATACTGATGTTGCATCAAAAATATCGATCCTAGCCAAGATTTACCCGAATGTTATCCCTGCATGCAATAGGTGCACGCAATCATCTGCTACAACTGCCCATATGTTCTGGCTGTGTCTCAGTCTGGAGATAAACACATGTATGGCACCCCGATTGACCCTGATCCCTTGATAGCCATTTTTGGTGTGACGCCCGAGCGCACAGAGCTCAGGAAAGACAGCTCAGTTATCTCCTTTACTACGTACACTACTGGCGAGACATTTAATTTTATTTCAGTGGAAAAGGGCAGACCCCCCAACACATAGCAGCTGGACAAAAGAAATAATGTCTTACATTCAACTTGAAAAGATAAAATACATGATTCGAGGCTCGAAATGTAAATTCCGAGACATATGATCCCCCTTTATAAGATATTTTGAAGAGTTCCCCTGCCTCTAGGATGGATTAGCCTACCTAAACCTTCCCATCGTATTTTTTAATTTAATTTTATGTATGTATTTATTTATTTTATTTTATTATTTTTTTGTATAAGAATGTATGTATGCCTCTTCTTTCATAAATCTTTGTTACTGTTATAACCACTAGTTTATTTCCACTATTATGTTTCCTCGACCCTTGTCTGATTGTCTGTTGACCTCCTGCTTTTTTTTTTTCAATAAGTATTCTTACAGTGTGTACTTATGTGTTTTTATGAAGGCATGCCTCTTCTTCTTGGAGTCTCTATTATGGTAAATGGTCTGCGCTTATGGAGTGCCTTTTTAACCTTAGCGGTATTCAAAGCGCTTTACACTGTGTCTCATTCACACATTCACACACTCACACATCAATGACGGCAGAGCTGCCATGCAAGGCGCTAGCCTGTCATTGGGAGCAACTTGGGGTTCAGTGTCTTGAGTGAAGGACACTTCGGCATGTGGGCCTGGAATCGAACCGCCAACCCTGCGATTAGTGGCTGATCTGCTTAGATTACCACCTAAGCCACAGCTGCCCCATATTATTATTGCTTAGTATTGCCATACCCATTATAGTTATTATTCATATGTTTCCCAGCTGCTGTAAAGCCTTCCACGTTAAACGACAACTACGAACAAGCATGGGACACTTGAATTCTTCACTGTTAGTACTGAAAACTCTGGAATCTGTGTTGACTCAAGGTTATGTAGCTTTGAGTTTTTGAGTGGATTAGGGAAGGATTGTATTTTGGGGGTGTGTTGATTGTAAATGCTGTTAAAACTCAATATAGAAAGTATTGAAAAAAAAATATTGATCCTCACACAAAAATATAGATTCCAAAATGTTAAAATAGGGATATTATTATTTGTTTACCATGAACATGAACAGTAATCATAAGCTTCAAAGTAAAATAAAAATGATTAAGTCATATTAGGAAGTAATAGTGCAGTGTGGGAACAATTTCTTCTTCCGCTTATTTTTTGTAGGGGTAAACAACACAGAAGTCTAATAATTTTCTGTTTGGGCTCACAAATGTAAAAAAACAGAAAAATTAATGACTTGAATTATGACAAAAAATTATATTTTAAATTACCCATTTTATCCCAAGAAATCGAGAACATTTTTTTATAGAAGTATAGGTATCGACAATATTGGACTTGAAATGATTGCTATCGGATCAAAAAGAAAATAAGTGGTATTACTAGGGTAACCAGATTCCTACTTGTGGAAAACGGGACAGCCCCCTCCTAGCAAAAATGAAATTGACATATCCTTAACTAGGTGCAGATCAATGTGAAATAGAGTGTGCATCCACATCTGTAACTGTTGTCACCTTGTACTTTTTCGCTGGCTGCAATTTTTTTTCAGTGTTTTTCAATGCCAAAATTAAGGCATACGAAAAGCATCGAGAAAAGAGTCGAGATTTATCCAGTGTCCATGCTGCATTCATTAATGAGAACACACACTCCACAGATGCAGATGTCCCAGGCAGGCATAAAACAAACTCTATAACCTTGACTAAGACTCAGAAGTTGATGATCTTTCTCTCCAGCTCATGAAAAATTACTGTCCATCTCTCAGACCATACAGTGTCATCTCTCAGACCACTCAGTGCACCACTCAGTGATGCAAAGAGTGACAATGTTTTTTGCACAAGCCCACTCATCAAAGAGCATGGTTTCGTCAATCAAACTGAGGGCAGGGATTCTGGAGTAGAAGTGATCGAGGCTGCTTTGAATGTCAAACCTGCGGAGGTGTGCTTGGGGTCATTGTCCATTTGGAAGACCCATTTGCGACAAGCTTTAACGTCATAGCTGATGTCTTGATATGTTGCTTCAATATATCCACATAATTTTGCTTCCTCATGATGCCATCTATTTTCATCTATTAAGTGCACCAGTCCCTCCTGAACCAAAGCACCCCCACAAAATGATGCTGCCACCCCCCATGCTTTACAGTTGGATGGTATTCTTTGGCTTGCAAGCCTCATGTTTTTCCTTCAAGCATTACAATGGTCATTTCCTACCAAACTATGTTTATCTCTAGGAGAGAGTCTCCTTCCTGAGCGGTATGATGGCTATGTGGTCCCATGGTGTTTATACTTGCATACTATCGTTTGAACAGATGAACAGGCAATTTGGAAATTGCTCCCAAGGATGAACCAGACTTGTGGACTTTCTTTTGATTTTCTCATGATATCACGCAAAGAGGCACTGAGTTTGAAGGTAGACCTTAAAATAAATCCACATACACCTCCAATTGACTCAAATTTGCCAATTAGCATATCAGAAGCTAATTGCCTAAACCCTAAATGCTTTACATCATTTTCTGGAATTTTCCAAGCTGATTAATGGCACAGGGAACTTAGTGAATGTAATCTTTTGACCCACTGAAATTGTGATTTAGTCAATTAAAAGTGAAACAATCTGTCTGCAGACAATTGTTGGAAAAATTGCTTGTGTTGTGCACAAAGTAGATGTCCTAAATTACTTGCCAAAACTATAGTTTGCTAATATGAATCTGTGTAGTGGTTAAAAAAATAAGTTTTAATGACTTCAAGTGTATGTAATTTGAAAGCGAAGAGTGCAAGATCTGTAGCTGACTCGTCAGCTGTCATCACATCATGAGAAAGAGATCCTAATCGATTTAACAACCTGACATGTTCTGCATGACTCTGTGATTATTTAATTTATTAAACGATGATATTCACTTCAAGTAAATTGGTAAGTTGGGCATTGTTAAAGCAACATCAGTAGTTGTTTTTACGTGTAAATTAGGCTGCTTGAGCATTCAGTGTCATTTCAAGTTTTGAAAAGTAATAGTGTACCCTGACGAAACAAAATTTCTTGCAAGTAAAATTTAAATAGCGAATAGCTTTTCCCAGGTTTTATAGACCTCCTTGGTAGATTCAAGTGATAATAAAATTATTTTTTAATGTCAGTTCAGGAGATTTCATAAAACAATCATGCTACATTTAAAATTTGCTTGAGCATTCCAGCCAGATCTCATTAATATATGGAGCTATTTGTATGATAACATTTTTAACATTTAAACGCACATGTTTGTACGTTTGGATAGACACTAACACGTACAATATGGACATTTGAAAGCATCTAAAACATATATACAGCTTTAGAAAAGTTAAATATTAACAAATCCATTGCAACTATATTTGAATACACAAATCCATTAAAAATATATTTGTACATTTTTACTGTTTTATAGATATTTTAGATCCCATAACCCTACCCCAATCTCTAAACATAACCACATTTCAATCATATAAATACATGTAACAAGTAGATTAATGTACAGTAGCAATAATTTTTGTTACAATTTATCAATTTATATATATTTTACAGCTGCTAATCCCAAACCTACTCCTTAACCTAACCATAACCATTTATTAAGCATATAAAAGACATAACAGGCAGATCAATTTAATCGCAATAATTTATTCAGAAATATTAAATAATTCAGTACAAATGTAGTCCAAAGGGTGATGCAATGTGCCTAATTTGCTCCCTGATGGCATACAATATCATTGTGTGAGGTAGAGAGTGAAATTGTAATTATTGTTTGTTGTAAATCTTCTCCTGATGCACTCCATAACGGTGCTTTCATTTCTCATTAAACATATACATTACAGAACACGGCATTGAGAGCCAATGAGCATTTGTCATCACTTATGTATAACCGCTGGTCGTTATGCTTGAGGTGGCAATTTTGTAATTTTTAAAACAAAACCAACACACTTTGACGGGTACAGCGGGCACGACGGCACTGCCGTGGATGGAAATGGAGATCGTTGAATAAAAGACTTGAATTTGGGTTTGTTTTTCATAGAAAGCAGTCTGAATATTTGGATTGTAGCTAACAAATGTATGGATTAATTTTATTATTGTATATGGTGCTTTTTGGTGGTTTATTTAGGTTTTTGGCATATTCTGAAAACTCCTGTGCTATTGCAAACAAAAATATAATTAAATGTTTAATAAACTATTACACGATTACAGAGTTTTTATTCTATAAATATTTGTATAACATTTTAAAGTTTAGTCTTGGTTAAAGTTATATAGTCCTTTAAAACATTTTATAAGGCAGAAGACCTTGAATGAAACCATTAAAATGTCATATTATAATGTCAACTGCATTAAATTTATGTGATGGCATTTAACTAATCTCACTGATTATAATTAATTCTATGAATTATTCAATATTAATCAATTCAAACAGTACACGTAAACATTTGTACGTATAGATGCTGTCAATATGTCAATATTTTACATTTCAGTGTCTATGCAAACGTAAGAATAAGTGCGTTTGCTAGAACCAAACTCTCACTCATGAATTCTCATGAGATCACGTTCAGCATTCAGTGTCGTTTCAGGTTATGGCTTCCGTGCGTGGAAGTGCTTTAAAAATGTCCATTGGTATTTTTAGTTGGCTGCGATGATGTCCATTGGCATAGGGTCTTATTCACTGTGAAACTGAGTTTTCTTAATGGCATTAGTAGCATTTAAGGCCTGGACTTAATATGCACGGGCCGACACTGCTCCTAGAAGTTGCGAAAAGTCAGCCAGTCAAATTACTGCCGGCTATTTCAGCCAGCGTTTGCCATTTTTGTGTGCAATATGCATCAGATGGGCTGTGAAAAGACTGTGGGCGGTCTTAGCCTGAGACTTGAGGTCAAAAACAAATAGGAAGGCATTTTGACCCATTGTTTAATATTTGAGTGAGTGAGGGCGTAATTTAGTCTCTGACTTATAAAATTGTATTGCCGAAGGCTGCTTCACATTACTGAAATATTATAACTGAAAGTTCTGAGGAGGCAAACTGCATATTTCCCACTGATAGTTGTCAATATTTGATGAAAACAAAAAAGAATACCAGCATGGGAGAAGCTCTTTCGTTCTATTCTGTAGGGCAGCTATTAATGCAGGCGAAAGGAATTACATAATTAACAGAAAGTGAGTAATTATCTCTGTTTTTTTCCATTGGAATGATAGATAAGCTTAATAACAGACTCTGTTACCATTTTAAATGTCACGTTTTGTTGTTCATTTGCGTGCAACTGTTTAATGTTGTTTTAGAAACCAGTGATTGTACAAATCTGTGGTATGAAGAAGTAGGTTTGGCCAGAGCTGTTTTGTCTGGGTATAAGGCCTCAGGGGAGTACTAGGAGAAAAATGAGGTGCTGCTTTTGTCATGTTGGCAAAAAATAATGTAAAGGGAAAGATTGTAGGGATGCTGAACAAAGGTCTGGCAGAGTAAATTGTAGGGGAGCAGCTGCCATGGCAACCCTGTGAAAGTGAGAGTTGGTGCTGTGTGCCCTGCTCAGGGGGAGGGAGTGGTGTTGTTAATTACCCCTGTAAAGACAGATCATAACTGCCTATTACACACAGACAAGCAATACCAGTGCTCCTGTACATTTGTAAGGGTGTACAAAGTACATGTTCACACAGGCACAAGAGGAGATACACGATTACAGGGCAAATGAGGGTGAATCTCACAGGAATTCTATTTTTCATTGTGATTACTATATTTTAAAATCATCCTGTCTGAACATGATGATTTTTTGTTTTATTAGCATTATTTGACAGTGAAATGTGTAAATTTTGCACCTGTTTCATCAATTCTCAAACAGGTTTCCCAAAAATTCTGTAGTGATATAAAATATAGTTGTTAGTATGCAGCCGTTGCCAAAAGTATTGGCAGTGACATACATTTTGTGTTTCGCAAAGTTTTCTGCTTCAGTTGTTGTGGTGTTGATTCTCGTTGTTTCTAGATTATTGTGAAGAGTGATCAGATGCATTTTAAATAATTGCAAAAAGCTTAATTGGCCCAAAAAAATTACTTTATCACAAAAACCCAAATTTCGCCCTGGCACAAAATGACCAGCTAACATAATTTCACTAATCATATCAGCAGTACATGGGAAAGTGTGAACGAGTACTAGTCAGGTGAAATCACTCTATTATTCTGATTGGATTATAAGAGCAGATTTATTGCTATAATAGGAGGGAAGAAGTGCTTCCAATCATTGTATTCTTGTTAGCAATGGTTACCTCTAAAGAAAGACCTGCAGCCATCATCGCTTTGCATCAAAATGGCCTCACATGCAAGAAAATTGCTGCAAAGAATATTGCACCTGAAAGAACCATTTACTGGATAATCAAGAACTTCAAGGAAGTTCAAACCTTCAGTTAAGAAATCGTGTCACCACCAGTGCAGAGCTTGCTCAATATTGGCAGCAGGTTGGTGTGAGTGCATCTGCACACACAGTGAGGCGAAGACTTTTGGACAATGGCCTGGTGTCAAGAAGGGCAGCAAAGAAGCCACTTCTCTCCAAGATAAACATCAAGGACAGACTGAAATTCTGCGAGAAGTACAAGGATTGGACAGCAGAAGACTGGTGCAAAGATATTTTCTCTGATGAAGCTTCCGACTGTTTGGGACACCTGAAAAATTGATAGTCCGGAGAAGAAAAGGTGAATGCTACCATGAGTCCTGTGTCGTGCCAACAGTGAAGCATCCCGAGACCATCCATGTGTGGGGTTGCTTTTCATTCAAGGGAGTGGGCTCTCTCACAATTCTGCTCACAAAACACTGCCATGAATAAAGAATGGTATCAAAACGTCCTGCAAGAGCAACTTCTCCCAACGATCCAGGAGAAGTTTGGTGATGATCCGTGCATTTTCCAGCATGGTGGAGCACCATGTCACAAGGCAAGAGTGATAATGAAGTGGCTTGGAGATCATTACATTGAAATTTTGGATCCGTGGCCAGGCAACTCCCCAGATCTTAATCCCATAGAGAACCTGTGGTCAATCCTCAAAAGGCAAGTGGACAAATTGTGATCAACTCCATGCACTAATAATGCTAGAATGGATCGCCATCAGTCAGGATTTGGCCCAGAAGCTGATATCCAGCATGCCAGAGTGAATTGCAGAGGTAATAAAGAACAAGGGTCAACACTGTAAGTAAATGTATGTCACTGCTACAGCTGTACAGTAAGATTATAGAGCTATAAGAGTAATGCAAATAGCATATTTCAGATCGTATGGTCCCAGAAGAATTTTATGAATATATTTGAGCTCATATTGAAATCTTTTTATTGTATACTGTGGCATCTTGGCAGATCTGAGCACATTTTTTGAGATCTCATTTGAAACCTTACAGGAGACACCTGTGAAAGTCTCTATTCGCTCTCCATTTCATCACATTTCTGTCAGTATATACATTTGAGATATTAAAGAGATTTTGTTTGTTTAATTTTCTTTCATTTGGGTTGCATTGATAGTAGTATTCCTCAAGTTTCAGAGTGTTAAGAAGAAGGGATGCATTCTGGGTGCCCAGTCAGCAGAATAATAGCCTCATCAGCAGAATTGTTCAGAGTTAAATAGATAGATGAAGGGATGACTGCACAAATAAAGAGACACTTGCATAACAGGTCATCCTAAGTGTTTCACCTCTGCTCTCTACTTATAGAGAGCATGCACAGACAGCTGCATACAAGCACTCAGTGACACATTGATAGCTCAAATGGCTGAAAACAGTTTGGTGAATTTACAAGGAAAAAAGTGCGCCCATTGATAGTGTTGCGTTGCCTTATCTGTCTGCGTTGTTTTATCAACCTATTTAATCAATGCATTATGCAAATCAGGAAACGTGCTGAACAAAATTTGCATGGCCCAATTCCCAATCTTGCTGATTGGTTCTGAGTGCTAGGTTGCAAATGCTCCGCCATACTTCACTGGAACTGTAGTGCAATCTAGACACCTGAATGGGCTCTTTTAAATGCTGAAAGTGCAATCTACACTGCTCGTGGATCCTGCATATGCACCGGTATTACACACTTCTCCATCATTTCATTATCATTTGATGAATTACTGCTGCTGTGATTGTTAAAAAATGTAGACAAACATCTTTTTCAATAAAATTCCCTTTACCCCCTGCTTTCCGCCGATGATAGTAGCGTGATATTAACTACGCTTGGCAGGTAGCGCTCCCTTCTGCAAATCAGACTCAATCAATATCAAGCCTATTTTACAGGTGGCTTTTTGGGCTAAAAAGAATGACAATGGCTCAATTTAAATACTCACAGCGCTATTTCATCACATTTAGTGCCTGTTTGTACAGGATTTCTGGTGGTTTGTAAGTAAGGTTTACTTAAAACTTTTTTGTGCTGAAATATAGCATATAAAATCGTCTCTATTGTTTTGTGTACATGTTAACATGATTTTAGTGTGATATCATTTTACACAGATAAGTGATTTTATCCAGTTCTGGGATTACAAAAAATGGTAATATTGGATATAATCTATGGATATACACAGATAAGGTTCGTAAGATATTTATCACACTAAAACCATGTCAACATTTATAATGTTTATGTCTTGTGGCTATACATTGGAAACTGTGTATTTTCGCATACATGGCCCCATTCACCAGCATCATAAGTACCTTACTGTGACCATGTCTTTTGCTTTTTTGTTGAATTAACGAGGGACGAGATATTTAAAATAAATAGTGGAAGTCAACATTAACCCACAAGTGCTGTTAATTGATCTTAACTCGTATTGAACCCAAAACATTCCTTTAAGGTGACTGGAGACACAGCAGAATCCGCTACAATCAAACTTCAGAGCCTCGTACCTAAGTCTCCACCTGGACAGGTTCACATATCATGGCATCACCATGGGAAATTGTCGTGGAAATATTCACGATGATTCTCTCTAAGTTGTAAGAAAACTCTCGGAGTCCCAAGTTCCAGATGCCAAAGTTATAGTTTATTGAACACCAACAAACTACATGAGACCGGTCAGCTGTCCGTTCTACTCTCGTTTTCCTAAGTTCCCAATTATGTACCTTTTTGTTATCTTTCTGCTCCTTATCTCTAGCCAATGGGATTATTTCCCTCAGTTCTTTCCCTCGCAACCAATATGTTTTATGTTGCTTGCTAATTAACTATTGGTGGAAAATCCCTTGCTCATCTATTTTTAAAAACACGTGTATCTTTCACATTCAGCCAATTACCTCATATTTTGGACATATTCCATAGTTCACAGAAAGGGCTCTTTCATTCAGAAACATCTGTGTATGGGAAAAAACAGCCATGCCCTCATCTCACCTTCTTAGCCTTTGATCTACAGGTCAGTGTACCCTCTTGATACCACAATATTATTATATCCATGTGCTCACACACTCAATATTATTATTATTTCCATGAAAAGGAGTACAAGCTCTAAAGATATTCATTATACTTTCAGTTTGTTAGAGCAGTCACCGTGACCGGTCGAGAGATATACAACACAGAAATACACCATATATTTGTTTTCAGAGAAGTACACAGAGAAACACAGAGAAATACACCATAAAATCTCCCTAGTTTTAAAAATATTGTTTGAAATTGCATCAATTTTTATGTTTGTAGTATCTATTTTGTCAATTTGATACTGCTCCCTTCCTTTACACTTTACTGAGGACCATACCAAATGTTTTCCCAGAAGTTATACGAGTATGGAATCCCTTCACATTCCAGTAATCTCTTTCCTGGATATAAATCAGCACAGTTCCCCTGTCACCCCCATAAGTACTTAATACACAGCAAAGCTGGGCCGAATGCATCACGGCACCAATCTCTAACTGTGATTGATGGAGATGGACTTCCCAGCATTAATGCTAATGATCCTTCAGCCAGTGTTGTGTTAACATCGCTCATATGTTTCTCATTAACAAACTCACTGTTGTAAATCACTTTGAGACTTTGAAACAACCTGCTTCTTTTGCATGGGTCTGTGTGTTTATAGATTCCAAGCATTTCATCAATGAGTTCTGTATTAGGGATGGGTCATGATGGTCGTTTAGTTGTCCAACAACCGACGAGTCAGTTAGTGAGGCAGTAATGAGTAGTTCAGTGGTTCTCAATTGGTCCTTTGTGACCACAAGGAAAAAAGAATGCTAAATGAAAATAATTAAGTACAACTCACCAAATAAATACTCTATGCATATATACGATGCTAAAATAATGAGGCTTTTCCTATTTCTTGCCTATGGCAAATTCAACTGTCATCTGGTAAAAGCTAGACAAATTAGGTTTATGCCAACCTTGGACAGGTTGCGTGATGTGCCCTTATCCTCAAACCATGAACAAAATAATGCAAGGTGAAAGGAAATATAATGCAGATTTCATCAAATTCAGTTGCAACAAAATTAAACCTGGTTAGTGGTGAAAACATGTTTTGTGCAGTGAATTATTAGCTTACTGATTTATATTGTTTTTATTATTAATTTAATACCATTATTTATATACAAGTAATACATAAAAATAATGTTATTTACATTAAATTACAATACATTACATTATATTATTTAATATATAATTTGTATTAATAATAATATATATATTTATTTACTTTTGAGTTATGAACAGTTTTGGTCATGTGTTGGTTGGACTAGTTTCTTTCTTATACTGTATATATTTTCTAGTTTTGATATTTTAGCAGCTGTACTTTAATTAATGTGCTGAAAGCTTGCTGTGATTTAGCTGTTAGATTCTTTGCACTGTATATAAACACTGCATTGTTTCACTGGCGGGGTAACCATACACATTTGACATGAAGACAGACATCTTTGGCCATTGCATTTTGTTCTGTTTCTTGAACATTTTGAAAAAAAATTGGAACATTTTTATTCTGTGCTGATGTGAGATAACTGCCCAATTGTAAAAAGAGGGTCTGATGATGTGTTTAGCAGCTACAGTGAAAGACCTTGTCCACAAATAGCTTCTCTAACTCTATGTCTCTCTGGTGTGGAGATTTCTGAGCCAAAGGGGCGTAGATTAGACTGGTACACAAGAGCCCTTCAGACACACAAGAGGTGCTAGACCGTAATGCTGGCAGTGTGACATATGACATTGCTTTGCATTAGCAATGGGACATTTTAGAAGGACAAAGAGATTGCTTGCTGCGGCAGTCCTTGGCTTGAATTAAAGGGGCTGTACTGAAAAATGTTGCAACTTGGAACAGGTAGAGCTACAGTATATGCAAACTTCTTTATGTTAGACTTACTGCTCTGCATTTTCTGTAGTTGTACTATGACCAAGTTATTAAAGATTTGGGTTGGTAACTGAAAGGTTGTAGGTTCAAATGCCACATTCCACATTCTTGATATACTGGATCACCATTCTGCACTGAAAAAAAGGAAGTCCCTTACATTCTTATCTTGTGTTTCATGGAAGAAAATAAAGTATGCTTTTTTTCTGGTCACAAATGTACTAAGATTGAAAATTGATGGAGCAACATAATTTGTGCGAAAAGACATAATAACCAAAAGTTGTTTTGATGAAAATGCAGTTTTTAAAAAAAGGTGGGGTAAAAGGCCCCCGGGGGGATTAAAGTGATATTGTGTAGATACCGGGGCAGTAGTTCTAGTGCAAATTTTTTTCAACTAATGCAAATAATTTTGAGACAGCAAGATTCTTTTTTGAGTAACAAATAGATAATATAACTATTATATATATATATACAAAAAGATAATACTTATTCAGGGGCCTGGGTAGCTCAGCATGCAAAGCCGCTGACTACCACACCTGGAGTCGCACGTTCGAATGACTCCATTCAGGCTTCCAAAGCATCCAATTCACCCTGTTGCTAAGGTGGGTAGAGTCACGTTGGGTTAACCTCCTTGTAGTCACTAAAATGTGTGGTTCTCGCTCTCAGAGCGAGAAATGTGAGTGGATGCCGAGTAGAGTAGCATGAGTCTCCACACGCACTAGGTCACCACATGATAAGATGTGCGGATTGACAGTCTCCTATGCGGAGGAAACTGAGATTTATCCTCCACCACCCGGACTGAGGCGAGTTACTACACCACCATGAGGACTTAGAGCAAAATGGGGAGAAAAGGGGATAAAAAAATTTAATAATAATACTTTTTCAAAATAACAATTTCAGAAAAGGTTTTACAATTTTCTGTTCATTTCAAACACATTTGACATTTTATTTCCTCTCAAGTATTCTATAAACAAATTAATCACCATAATGATTGGATGAGTCAGTGTTAGCCCACTTTGAACATTTTACATAACAATTCTATTTGCCCCATTAAAAAATAAAACAAAAAACAAATGTGTTTAATAGGGGACTTTAGCCCCTGCAACAGGTATTTTTTCTTACCCCAAATACCATTCTTTTACTTATGGGACAGTTATTGAAAATTGTTTATTTAATGACCTTAAACAAAACTGCAAATAATAAATAAGTATTTAATCTCAAAAGAAATGTGAATTACAGGGATTTTCATGAGCTGCATAAATTTACAATATTTACTGAACTTTTTTATCAAATTGCCTTAAAATCAAACTTTTGACACCACAAGCAGTGCATAGTAACAAACAGAGGATTAGAAAAGTGATGTGGTAGTTTTTGATGCTATTTAGTGTTTTGGGAGAAAATAAAATCAATGTAGCCTTTAGCCCTCTTGTACCCTACAGGTTTAGAACAACATGATGGTGAGCAAATGATGACAGAGTCATTTAATTCGTGTGTGAACTGTCCCTTTAAACCTTGACTGCATCATCACTTTGGACAAAGGCATAGTCAAAAATGTGTCATCTATAGACATTAATGACGAGTCTAGATAAAGCATGTGATGGCAGCACAGATGCATATGGCTGTGTGTCACTCACATAGCAAGGGCAGCAAAAGCACGGTATGCTGGGAGACCATTCAGATTGGGCCAAGGCTGTGTGTTGCTGTGGCAACAGCTCTTTGGCGGGGGAGTCCTGGCATGGAGGACGAACCTTCCCCCCTCCTTTCTCCCGGCTTGATTTGGCAGGCACACACGACTAATAGTGCACAGACAAGCAGTTGCCTCTAGACAACCAGACCACAGACACTGCACTTTTTGGTAAGAGCTATGATTGTATTTCATTTTTTTAATGGGTTGGATAGTCCTCTCTAGGTTTAAGTGGCATCTCAGTACAAAGATAGGAGGTTGTTTTGCAAATTTGGATTAGTCAGGTAATACAGATTGTGTTTATGCTGTAGCGTCATTGTGCATTTGCTAGAAATGTACTGATGTACCAACGCATGCAAATAGATTTCCATTCCTGTAGTTCAACTAATGCTGGCAACACCTTAGTCAGGGGTTTGATTCTCATGGACACACAATCTAACAAAATGTGTTATGGCCTACAATGTTAAAACACAGTAAATGGCTTCAAAACTACTTGCTGTAAGTGTGGATTTTGAAGTTACTGAAACTTTATGCAATATGTTTTTCTGAGAAAAAAAAACAACAGTATATTTTGACAAAATATGTAGTTACTGCATTTTGCCTTTGTACAGCTGTATTGCTTAAGTGCACTGTAAATCACTTAATTGGATAAGCATCTGTCAAATGTAAATCTGACTTTGATCTACCACCTGCTTAAGGTAGAAAATGTCTCTCCATGGGAACAATGCATAATGTATGATACAGTATTCTTCACCACTATTTTTGTGCTATATTTGGAGTATTTACTGTACTTCATATTTGTGCTGATATCTCAGTGATGCAAGCTTTTGTGTGCTGGTGGCAGTCCCATATGATCAGCAGTCCAAGCACATCTCAAGTAGATGGGCGTGGACCAGCAAGGGGTGGGGGGGGGGGGTCTGGGTGTAGTTGTTGTGGTAGACATACAGACTCAGTTGTCAGACACAAAGAAAGTGATGGACTGGCCTTGAAAGGGAATCTGGATTGACACCCCATTACAGAAATGACAAAATGATGAAGTTGGAGGTTAAGGAGAGAGAGCAATCATATATCTATATATAAACAGAAGAGGGCTGGTCATATACTGTATTTACAGGTTTTTTTTTTTTTTTTTAAATATTGAGCAATATATATATATATATATATATATATATATATATATATATATATATATATAGAGAGAGAGAGAGAGAGAGAGAGAGAGAGAGAGAGAGAGATAGATATAGATATTTTAATCAGTTCTCAATGGGCATGTTCATAGTCCCTGACTCCCTGTTGAATCATTCAGTAGTTGGCTGTGCAGATCTGCTTATGTAATTTGTTACTGCAAATTTGTCATTACTTAGCAAATATACATTTCTATACATTTCTAAAGTTCTAAATTTTGTAATTTTCCAGATCAGTAGTTGCCTTTCCTGAAGATAAATTCTTAAAGGGATATTTCCCCTATATACAAATTCTGTTGTTATTTACTCATCACTTACTTACTGTTGTTACAGACCTACCAACACTTTCTTTCTTTCTTGGAACTAAAGAAAGAACTTCTGAAGTGTCTTTATGCAGCTTGTTCCAAACCTGAACAGGGCATATTGACAGCAGCTATTAAGCTTCAAAAAGTACAAAAAACACCATAAAAGCACCTTAAAGAGAGTCCAACTGTAACTTCCGGTAAATACCAAACCTCCTGATGATGTTTCTTTTTTTTTTTTTCTTTTCTTTTTGGCGCTTGAAAGCTATGGTCACTGAACTTTTGTTGTATGGAAAACACGCTGTGTGAACATGAATTCTATCAGGAAGACTCGCAAACTTGAGTGAAATTTAAGATGCCATTTATTTGTTGAATATAAAAAAGAAAAGTAATGTCTCTCTTTGGCGTAGGCCCTGTCTGGCAGTCCGAAGAAATTGTACTCGGAACCGTCATATCCTGCCAGAGATAGGAGGCAGGGACGAGGAGCCTACCCCCGTGCAGGAGGGGATTCAACTGGTGGTGGTGGGGTGGTGGAGGTTGCTGTGTTAGCACACTGAAACAGCAATGTGATAGATTGTGAGCAGGCTTATAAAGCAATGGCTTACATGTTATTGACTAGGAATTACCCAGCTAATGGCACAATGATGTACAGCTGCTAGTCTTCCCGCTAGAACTACGCTGCGCTTACATTTACCACAGAAAATAATTTCGACTTGTCTCTCGTTTAGTTAAAAAAGCAAAAATTGCTGTAACAGTAATACAATTACAATGGAAGTGAATGGTGCCTGTCCATCAATGTTAAAATAGACAAAGTTCCAAAAGTACAGACGTAAACATTTTATATATTAACATCTTTTATGTGTGATCAAATCTCAATTCATCATGATTTTAGTGTTATAAAATCTCTGGGGTTATAGGTTTTTAGCAGATATATTTTCATACAAATAAGCTTATTAAGTGATTTTATCACCCTTAAATCATGTTAACAGGTATAATGTTTACATCTTTTGGCTCTAGTTTTGAAATGGTGTGTATTGTAATGTTATTGCACTGGCCGAATTAGTTTTCATTATAAATGTATTTAAAACCTCAGAAATAGAGGTGTCAAAATAAGTTTCTGTGGCAATTAACGTTATGCCACAAATGCTGTGAGTTGAGCTTAACTTGTATTGAACCCATGCTCAAGAAAACAAAAGTGATACATTGCTGACTCCCATCTTGCAGTCTGTTTGCACTGGGGAGAGAGAGAGAGAGAGAGAGAGAGAGAGTAACAAATGGCCTTAATCACTTCGCATTTCTTCAGAGTCGCTGGGGTTGTTTATCTCTTGGTGCTAATGTGTCGGTCTCATGTTAAGCACATGTTAGCTGATCATTGATGTGTACTAGGATTAAATTGAAAGATCTTGCCTTTTTCTTGCTTGTTAAACTCTTAAAAGGATATTTCATCCAAAAATCATCTGTTGTTCAGAACCAGTATGATTTTCTTTGTTCTGTGAAACACAAAAGGCTTGTAGTCAAAATCTTTTTCAACCACCCGCTATGGGTGGCGATTGCAATGCTAACCAGATCTATCTCTCATTTAATATTGTACGATTGATAGCATCATAATGAAAGCTCTAAATTTCTGATGTGTTGTGCGTGGTGTGTGTGTGTGTGTCTTGAAGAGCTGATGGATACTTTTAATAGAGCTGTTTTAAATTGAAATCTATAACTGGACGTGTGTTGCCAGCCAATCCGTGGGCTGGATATAGCCTGCTGGTTAATCTGTTGCAGTAACTGCTCATACCTCCCCAATCTGCTGTTACCATGACAATTTAATCAAAGTGCTGCCAATTTTCTTGCCATTTTGAGCTTTTTCTCTTTTCTTGTGTTTTGTGTAATATTCACTGAGTTTAAATCAATAACCACTAAAGAAACTCAATTCCACTGAAGCAGTATTGGGTTCGAGTTCACCTTAGTCGAGTCCGAGTCTTGAGTCTGAGTTGAGTCCAAAAGGGGCTGTGTCGGACACAAGACCGAGTCCATAACAGGCTGACACAGCCCCTTTTGGGCAGAGTCCGAATGAATCTGTTCATGAATCTGAATAAAAATTGCAACCATAAACTCAACATCAATATTTTAAGCTTATTTTAAACTTCACATCTAAGAAAAACAATTTGTCAATATAAATGTATCAAAAACACCTCTGTTGCATTTCACATATACATTGTATCATTAGTTTCCTGCTGAACAGTCATCATCTAAGTAGTTTCTGAATTAATGCATATACTTTAGCTGTATGAAGACAAAACTGTCCTTCAACACAATTCTTGAGTTTTGTTGACATTTTATTTGTTGCTTTTCCCCTCCACTCAAACATAGACGAAAGAAAGTGAAAGATGCTTTAGTCATTACAACCAAGGTTATTATTTCTCAATTTTTTTTATTTTTTTTTATTTCTACTTCATTTCCTGAATCTTTTTTCTCTATCTGCCAAGTGATTTGGGAAAATACATTACATACAAATGAGTCAACACTGTAGTAATTAGCACTCGATGAAAAGTTACGTCTCAAAATTTGATTGCAAATGCTGCATCCAAAAACACTGGAAAAGCCCACTGATCATATTAAGACTATGTCATCATGGACATGATTTTCTAATTAATTTGTGGGATGCCACACAATACAGGGCAGTTCTGCGTGCTGCTCGTGCACATAAATCCCTGATGTGTCTGTATGCATCTCTCAGCAGCTGCCGCAGAAGATTACAAATATTAATAATTGATATTTGCTTGAGTGGCAGCGGCGTTGGTCTGCAATCAGTCTGAAATGTTTAAATACCAACCAAAGAAAATTTAATTGAGCTCTCTTCTTTAACCACAAAAACATGAATGATAATAATTTTGAGTCATAAATTTAACAGCATTGTCCTTCAAAAGTGTCAGAGATGTAGGCTAAAAAAGATGAGCATAAGTTACCCGGTTGTTTACAATAAAAATAAAATAAACATTTAAAATACAAACATCTTAACCAACTAAATTCATCTCATCATCAACATGAAGTTTAGCTTCATCCACAAACTCTGTCATCAAATAAGATATTTCTTTTATAGTCTATAATTCAATTATACATAAAACATTTCACTGCCCAAAATATCCTAATATTTTTCTGTGTGTGGTTGAATGTTGTGAATGTTGGACAAATGCTGTAAAATAATGTATTTTAAGCTGCTCTTCAATGCTTTGAAAATAGTCAATCAATAATAAATAGGTGCTGTTTATCTGTTTAGAGTTGCTGTCTGCTTTAGCAATAATGCTCCAGAGTATTTAAAAAGTTACACATATAATTCATCAAGCTATTATGGACCAGTTCAAGCTGACAACACTGCGTGGATGACAAGAGACTACAAAAGGCTACATGTGCCTAAAAAGACTTAAGATATAGTATAGTATTTTTATTTCAACATGCTGTTTAAGTCCAAGTCATTAAAATTGTACTTGTAACTTGGACTCAAATCCGAGTTCAAACGTGAGTACCCCAGCTCTGCATTGAAGCCTCAAATTAGTTTAATTTGCTGAAGAATTGTATTTAATAATTTATTAGGAGCAGCTCTAGAGACTTATTCTTTGAAGGGCTCATATAATGAGGAATTAAGTTTTCATTGATGTATTGAGATGCGACAGTATGTTGAACAAAGAAATCTTACTGCAGCTTTCACAATTTTCATAAACTTCTTCCTAGTCCATGCAGACTAAAAGCTGAACTGCTAAAGTGTCTCATTCTGAACTTCCACAACAAACAATTGAACACATGAGTAAATTACCTGTTACATTTACATGGCAATGCAGACTATTTGGTGTTCAGAAAAATGGCTCAACTCGCTGATGTTAGATCTAAACTGCAGATTTGGTTGGGAGATTTGGTGTCCGAATTAAGGCCAAATGCTGGTTATTTTGAAGACTTACAATGACTATGTTGCATTGTACATTTGTAACACATCTTCTGTTCATTTGGTTATTTAGCCAAATAAGATACAACAGTGTAGGCTACAACAGTGTCATGTAGGTGCCGAAGCCTCTGAGATGTTGTCTCATATTGTTTCATACCCATTTAACATTTGATATTAAACACCAATAAAGACCTTAATTGTGTGTGTGGGCTACCATGTATGCACGTCTTTTTTGCGCTCATTGTGCGACGCAATCTCTTTCTAATTGGTTCAGATCTCAGTGTAGCCCAGCCCCTTTTTTTGAGGACTGATTTATTGAGTATAAAGTAGTTAAAGCATGATAAATAAAAAATGGAGACATCCTATCTGGATTGATTTACTTTTGAAAGTGTGCTATTCTGTCTACAGGCATGTGTGACTATTTGACTGTTTGTGGATATGTGAATATTTGCCTGTGTGTGTGTTGATGCATGTGTGTATGTGTTGCACAGAGCAAGTGTCAGCACGGATCGTGCAGGAAGTTACGGCTGAAGCAGTAGCAGTACTAAAGGGAGAGCAGGAGCAGCATCTGGACACTGCCGTCAGGCTGCCCTCAGGTAGGAAGGCAAGTGAGCACCCTGGGATACTGGAAGTTTTGCCATGTTCAGGTCTGCTAAGGAATATTACAGGTTCAATATAAGTTAAGCTCAAATGACAGCATGTGTAGCTAAATGCTGATTACCATAAATAAATTAAACTACTGAATTGTTTTTTTGAGAAAAAAAGGAAATACCATGGTCACAGCAGGGAATTTGGGATGGAAGTGAATGGGGCCAATCCATGAACTCTAAAATACACATCATCTTAAAAGTATAGCCACAAGATTCATACATTGTACATGTTAACATGGATTTCGTGTAATTAAATCACTTACATTATCTGTGCAAAGTTATATCTAAAATAACAACTTCTTTGCCATGCAATAAAAATGGGTAGCTGACATGAAAAACTGACGTGAAAGCCATTCCGTGGTTTAACAGGCTGTACTCCCTCTAAAATTATTCTGAATAACATTTAGTTAATTCTTTTTAAATTGTATTATTCATGCAGCTTTTTACGCTCTCATATTAATTGAGACAACATGGAATATTTGTGCTTTTAAAATAGCATTTGTTACACTGTAGGACCATTTAAAATGGACTGCTGAATGCGTGATGTATTTAAAAATGATGAACAGTTACATTACCGCATTTGTATTCATTTTTAGCTTTTTCTGTCAAAAACCCATATACAGTATTATGCCAGTTATGTTGGCCATCAACCTCCTACTCTCTAGATATTGGTATTGGCAATAAAAACCACATCTGTTCACCAGTAGTCACTAGTTTATGTGATGCGTTCATAACTTACAAGCAGTTCTCTGGAGCAGAATACTATGGGTTATAAAAAGATCTGTAATGAGTTTTTGCTGTTCTACCTCTATGGAATGTGTTCAGCATTGCCATTCTGTCTGTCCGTTCTTTAGTTTGTTTGTGTGTGTGATCTTATCAAAGTTGTGGAGAGAGGTACCGGGGCACTTTATTTGTTTTATAATGACACATTCGTCCTGACAGCGGGCCTGTTCCAGCTCCTATCTGCTTGAGTTCGGCACCCACCCTGCCCCTGGCTATCTGTGTGTGTGTGCCAACATAGGGCAAAGATGGTCAGACTTGGGGTGAGCCTTGAGTGCTCTCTCTCTCTCCCTCTCTCTCTTTATCTCTCCTATGGTTGGCTGGCAACATGGTAAATGTGGTGGTCTTTGTTTTCTTTCTGGTTTCTGTGGTTGTGCTTCGTGTCTTTTGTGATATTAATTTAATTTAGTCTTTCATGGTTTTCATGTTTTTTTCTAAGCTTTCTTGGTTTTGAAAGAAACTTGAGTTTAATTACTGTAAACAGTGACTATTATCAATACTGTACATAAACTGTGCATTATTCATGACATTTAATGTTGTTAATGTATGCAACCTTTTATTAGGCAACTGATCATAATTCACTTTCACATAATTTATTTTACAAGAAGACAGATTCAGTTTGAACTCAGTTGTTGCTTGTTCATTTATTGGCAGCATGATGTAATGTAATTTCCTTCCATTTATGTTTGAACTCATTAAGTCAAAAGTACTAAGTGCTCTCAAAGTCAAAGTTGTTCATTTGTCACATAGTTGTGCATAGGCCAGAGGACCAATTAGCGAACTGTGATCCAGATCTAAAATTCCAAGAGATCAGAGGCTTCATTGTTCGAAGAAAAAAATAAATAAATATATATTTCCATTATAACAGTAAATATATAACTCTGCTATATATATATATATATATATATATATGATATTATGAGCTTATTGCATTTTAAAATACAAAATTTGTCCCTCCATGAACCAATTTGTTCCCTTGTGAAGACATTGCTACCAGGTTTAATTTTTCTCGTTTGGACATTTATAGATATTTTGCTTCCACAACATTAGAAATGTCACATCAGAGCTGTGGTCTAGCACATATGCTTTGACAAATTTAACAGTGGTGTCCATGTAGCCAATGCAATTTTGAGTCTGGTTTGCATAATTTCAGTCCAAATTCACTCCTCTTTTCCCCATAATCTCCTGTAGCCTCTACACAATCCTTACCAAAAGGTGCAAAATGTCTCAGTTCCAACACCTAGTGAGCTGGCTTGCTGTCTGCTTCCTACATAGGCAGCTGCCTTCTAAGGTGGAATGGAATGATTTAAAGCAAGCAAATGGTAATCCAAATATTATGGTACCAAAATATAAAGAAGTATCTTAGTTACCTTTTTTTTAGGAACACACCTTGCCTTAATCCTTATGTATGCAGCTCAGGTATTTGGAACAGAGCCACAGTGAGACACCAAAAATTTCTTTAACCCTATCTTGACCTATTCCTCTACTTCTGTTGTTTGTCTGCAGTGGAGGACTCTGCAAACCTGCCACCCTCTCCTCCTCCATCCCCAGCAGCAGAGCATTTTGGGCCTTTGGAGCAAGGTAGGGTCATACTTCACTCTGTGAGTGAGTGTGTGTGTGGAGAGAGGTGAGGTGAGAAACACACTGAAATAGCTTGAAAACCTTATTTCCACTAGTTTTTTTGGTCATCCTCTGAACCTGGCTCAAATGAGGGTTTATTTTCTGGGATGCCTGCTAATCCTGCCCCTTCAAGGCTGATTTCACCCATGCCCAGTCGATCAGTGGGGCTGGTCCAGAGACTGATGGAGTTGTGTTTGCAGGATGAACTGTGCCTATTTCGTTGACATCATTCAAGTCGGCCTCCTCTTCCTCTTCATCCAGCATCTCTAGCTCTTAGAAATGGCCTCATCTTCATCATCCAATCTCCGGGAGCTTATCTTGATCAAAAGCCCAACTCCAAAGAGACCCACCTTCTTCTTATCCCCCTAATCAATCAAACTCAACCCCTCCTTATGCCACACCCAATCATGGATATTGACTCCACCCTGCATGTTAGCCCTCACACCTTAAACTGTATGCTGCTCTGTCTCAACTACAGCCAACTTGCTAATGTTTCTGCTGATGCCAGGCTGTTGCTGAAACCGTGTGGCATTCAGGTTGCTCATTCTCTCTCTAAAGCCCCTTTAGAGATCTGTGAATTGCTCCAAACCTCTCTCAGTTCCTCTGTGCGTCCCTGTCTTTAGATTTGCCCATTGTTTCGTAGGTGCTGTTGATGTTGTGGGCTTGTGCTCGTTTGTTGTTTTGACTGTGTCTGTCTCTACTGCCTGTGGTAGGTCAATGCCATGCTCAGATCAGTCTCTACAGATACAAAACTAAACAGTGTCATTAGCACTTATCCAACCATTAACAGTCTTCAGGAGGAACTACAACAATCACATATTTACACAATCCTTAGGAAGACACTTTTTCAACGTGAAGACAAATCTCTTTCATTTCTTAAAGGTGACACAGTTTTTGTGCCACCAAACAGAATTGCTATCTTCTTAAAACTAGGTTCAAAATAGTTTTTTCTAAAATCTCGCCAACTGTATAGCAAAAGTAGTGTAATGTCAGTGCAGTAACATTATTGGAAGCTATAGCAAATAGTAATAGATTGAGTTTATGTCAAGATGGTGCACTTGACTATCCTTTTTATGTTGACTCTATTCAAGCACTTCATATTGGTACTTTAGACAATTATAATGTCTTTTTGTTAAAAATCTGGTCATGGCATAGCACTGCTATTGTCATACTTTGTGTTTCTTGACACTGTGTCTGTGTTGTGTGTGTATTTCTTTTTTTCATACACATTTTCCTTTTTTGTTTTGTTTCTCACCATCTGACATTTTTTAGCTCTTTTTTTTCTATGATCTCTCACTTTCTCTCTTTCTCTCCCTCTTCCCTTCCCTTCTCAAGTCACCTATAGCATATTCTGATTCACCTTTTACTTTCACTTTTGTGCCCTACTTCCTACCTTACTTGCAACAGCGTTTCTAGCTTCCTTCTTCCTCTTCCTTTTCCTCTTTCTTTTCCTCTTTTTTTCCATTTCCTTTTCCTGTTTTTCTCTTTCTTTTCCTTTTCTCTTTCTTTTAAATCTTCCTTCTCTCTCTTCCTCTTTCCCTTCCTGTTTCTTTCCTCTTCCTTTTCTTCTCTGTCTCTTTGTTTCTCTGTCTCTTTGTCCAGATTTCCCTGCAGTTCTTTTCCTTGTGTCTATTTGTAGATGTAGGGGATGAGGAGGAAGCAGGTCCTCTCCGCTGCTTCCAAAATTCTCGCGAGAGGTGCAAGTTCCTCGCCCCCTCCATCTCAGTGTCTGTGCCTGAGGATGACCCGTACCACTCTGATGAGGAATACTATGAGCACCCTTTATTCAGCCCAGAATGGACGTGCTCTGGCTCTCGCCCCCCAGGGCAGGCCGCTGCGTTTAGACAGATCGAAGGTGAACCACGCATGGTTCCTGTCTGCCATTTTCTCCTTCCCTCCTTCTTCCCCCTCTTCCTCTCTCTTTCAGCCCTCTTCTCTCTTTGGCTAAGCATCAACACCTCTCTCTTTCTCACTTGTCCGCCTCTTCCAGGCTTTTGTCTCTGTGTGTCGTGCCCATTCCAAAGCGTGTCTTGTGGGGGTGGTTACTCTTTTTTATACCTTTTTAGTACATTCCAGTTGCAAGTGATTTGGATTTCGTGAAACTTTAATGCCATGCAGTACAAGGCACAAGCATTGTTTTTACGCAAAATCCCTGCAGCTATGAAGTACTCAGTTAAAGGAGGAAAAACACTGGTTCTGAAAATGAAATCCGAATGGCTTGCACCATCAGCAGGACATTTGTGCATTCCTTGCACATTTACTCTGCCTGTTTGCTGTGTTCTTGTCTCTGCATCTGTTTGCCCGTATGTGAGCCTCTCTGTCCATCTGTATTTTTGAATGTCACTTCATTCAGGCCTGAAAACATACCCATGTGTCTGTAACCCACCCAACTCAACAGACCCCTCCCATATCTCCAGCCTGCTGATGTACACATGCTTAGATCACAGGAGGACTTTCAGCTCTTCATATGATGCCCCCACACAGCCACACACACTTTCATACAAGCATACATGGTCATCAGAATCTCTGACCTTAATGAATCAGTCAAGAAAGGTTAATCTCTTACTGTACCAAAATGACTACTCTGTGGATTGTTTCCCATTTAATTAGAGTTGGGAATCAAGAAAAATCTGATTCATGAATTATTGATTCTTATGACTTGGTTTTGATTAATTGGTCAAAAACCCTAAAATGAATCGATCTACGAATGGCTTGTAGTTGTCTCTGTACTTTAAAGGAATAGAATATACAAAAATGAAAATTCTGTCAGTTACACAACTAATTAACTCAATTTGTATTGTTTAGTGCTAAAAACGAGTTGTATTGTGAACACACATGCGGTTATGAAAAAGCTTATCTCATTCACTTATAAACATGCAACAGATGAATTCAAAAGAAAAAAAATTCTCTCCAAATCTTTTTGATTGCCCTCATATGTTTTTGGGGCAGGTGTGGCTCAGTTGGTAGAGCGGGTCAGCCACTAATTGCAGGGTTGGTGGTTCAAATCCCAGCCCACACGATTGCACATGCTGAAGTGTCCTTGGGCAAGACACTGAACCCCAAGTTGCTCCTAATGGCAGGCTAGCACCTTGCATTGGTGTATGAATGTGTGTGTGAATGGGTGAATGAGTCACAGTGTAAAGCGCTTCGAATACCGTTAATGTTAAAAAGGCGCTATATAAGTGCAGACCATTTACCATTTTAACTGTGATGCACTAATCGTATGGCATACTTTATGATATTTTTGGGTCCCTTTTTTATGCATTTTCAAGTAAGGAACTATCCACTGCAACTGCATTGAAAAAAGAAATGGACCAAGATATTCATTGCGTTCTGCATAAGAAAGAAAATCATACGGGTTTGGAATGACTTGAGGGTAATTGTCACAGAATTTTCCATTTTGGGTGAACTATTCCTTAAAGCTGGGGTAGGAGAAGTATCTTATGTCACCTTTAAATCAATGTACTGATTGGTCTGACACATTCAGAACAGAGTTTAATTGGTGTGGGAGGTGCCACTTCAAAAGTACTAAAAGAATCTTTCATGGAATCATTGGGGAAGAGTAGTCACTAAATTCCTTAGGATTCCCATCCCTTCATTTGACATGAGTTTACTGGCCCTTTGTCCCACTCTCCCTCCTTCCACTGCAGCATCCTGCTGAGATTGCCATATCTTGTCTGGCTTCCAGCAGTGTCAGTTCACTTTCCCCTCTCTCTCATAAGCTGCAGTCACACTATGTTCTGAGCAGTATTTCTGCATCTCTTGTTTCATTTTCATTCTTATGTCTCAGAAATGCAGCTGCACCACTTATTCTCTCAGGCCTAGTCCACACTAATACATTTTTGTTTGAAAACGCATATTTTTCTCTCCATTTTGGCCTTCCGTCCACACTGAGACAGCAATTTTTGTAAAAGTGGATAAATTTGAAAACTCAGTTTTCGCATTGCAGTGTGGACTGTGAAAACGGATGCTTTGGAAAACGATGATGCATTTTTAGTCATGAGATCTATCCAAACAAAACAATCAAGATGGCGGCCTGTGTTATAGCGGCGCTGTTGTGCCTGATACTCACTTTGATAGCGTTGTTAAAAAATAAATATCACTTTGTACAGCCTTCACATTGCATTCCTTCAAAGGCAAAGTTTACTCGGAATTGGTGTCAGGCGACAGAACACGAGGACAATTGCGTTTCAGACCGTACATGCAGCGATTTTCTGCATGCGCAGTGACACGATTTAAGCATTTTCATACGTTTCAGTGTGGACGAGCAAATTTTGGAAAATGCTTGAAAACGTTAGTGTGGACAGAGAGCATTTTGAAATGAAAACGCCGTTTTCAAATGTATCTGGATTAATGTAGACATAGCCTCACTGAGAGTGCAAATGTACAATGCATTGTGAAGGGTGTTGTGTGCAAGTAATTTTTTCATGTTAAAGACTAAAATTGAACAAATGTTGAATTTTTTTTTTTGGAATTGTGAAAAAGAAGCAATTTCTTACCTTACACCCTGTCTAACCAAAAACAGAGGAAAAGTTGCATAACAAAAATGGCACTTCCTCCCTAAAGCTTCCCAAATTAAAGTTGTGACTGTAATATTCATAAATGTACAATTTGTAAGCTGTAAGAGAAAAATAGAGAAAATGACAAAATAACAAACTCTAAAGTCTGCAATAAGCTCACTAATTTTGAACAAGTTCAATAATAACAACAACTCTTCAACAACAATTTGGGTTTTGCAACAATTTGGGATTAACAAGAACGGTACACTTCCCATCAAAACAACAGCCCTCAATTAATACCCAAACAACAACTCAGACAGCAACTCTCCTGCAGCTCCTTTGTTCTCCATCTTATCTTCCTCCATATCCAGGTTCCTGTGTCATCAACCAATCAAAGGAAATAAGTTATAATTAGGGGGAGGAGGTCCTGAACTGAAGAAGGAGAATCAATCATACAGGCACACACACACAGAGAGAGAGAGAGAGAGAGAGAGAGAGAGAGAGAGAGATAGATAGAGAGAGAGGGAGAGAGAGAAATCACAGAGACGTCCCTGATGGAGGGAACGAGACGTCGTGTCGAAGAAGCGACACTAGGGGTCTCTCTTGAGCTCCGAAAGATACCTCTGATCTATGAAAAAAGGCCAATGAGAGTTGGCGAACAGTATTTGCATACTCCGCCTCCGGATACGGATATAAAGGCGAGAGAAATACGCTCTTTCATTCAGGATTTTTCTGAGGAGCCGGGAGTGTACCGGGCACCTCAGCGGCTCGGCTCAGCGACGTGGCCGGGAAGACACGACGTCTCGTTCCCTCCATCAGGGAACGGAGGTTACATACGTAACCGAGACGTTCCCCGTCTCTCGCTCACTTCGACGTCGTGTCGAAGAAGCGACACTAGGGGTCCACTTCAAAACTCGCCATGCGCTGAGCCGTGTACGTGTACTGCTGACACAGAAGCGGGCAGGTATTTGCACGTGCACAAGCGACCAACTGTGTTCAGGCTGCACGTACTCTTCCTCAATGCCCCGAAAAAGCGTCAGCATCCTTTTGGTTACCCTAGGGGGGAACAAGGTGACGCTCCCAACTAGGGAACGGGCCAAGCCTGGCTGGGCCTCTTTTCTCTCTATGTTTTCTCGGCATAGAGCAAGAGCAGCCGGGGCCCTTACCGCATCGAGGGAAGGGGGTCTTATTCCCGAATTCCTATTCTTTTAGGGGGAAAAGACCCTGCGGAGGCCACACCCGCCCAGCAGGGGAGGTAAAGGTGGCAAAATACATCACATGGCCACTTTGGGCATGTGGGAGGAAATGGCGCGGTGGTAGATCCAACCTCGAGGAGGGGGGAGTTGCTACAACACGGCGACCGGAGGGCAGCGAAGGACTGCCTAAGGGAGACGCGGGTCAGCTCGTAAGGTGACCGTACCGCGGAAATACACACAGGAGGAGTCCCGTAGGCGGCCTGATCTGTGGAGCACCTATTCCAGTAGGGGTAGCCGGAGGTACCCGTAGTGGACTGGACCAGCACGTTCCTCCGCTGAACTGCTGCAGGCCCGAAGGGCTAGGGAGGAATCAACCAGGGACCTAGGTCCTCTGGGACAAAAGCGCACTGTTTTGCCTTGGCAGAGGGAAACGGCGCTGGAACAAGCGGTTCACCCGGTCAGATCGTCGACGTGTACCGAGTTCTACGGGCTCAGACCTGAGAGAACACGGGATGAGACTGACTCAACCCTGAGATTGTAGAATCTCGTAAAGGTGTTAGGTGCTGCCCAGCCCGCAGCTCTGCAAATGTCTGCTAGGGAGGTGCCCCTCGCCAGTGCCCATGAGGATGCCACACTCCTAGTGGAGTGGGCCTGAACCCGTAAGGGGGGTGGCACGGCCTGGGTGTGGTAGGCCAATTGAATGGCCTCCACCACCCAGTGAGACAACCTCTGTTTGGAGACAGCGTTCCCTTTCTGCTGTCCTCCAAAGCAGACAAAGAGCTGCTCAGAGCGCCTAAAGCTCTGGGTGCGTTCCAGGTAGGCACGCACGCAAGGCACGTACCGGACACAATAGTGAGAGGGCTGGGTCTGCCTTCTCCCGGGGCAGCGCTTGTAGGTTCACTACCTGATCTCTAAAGGGCGTGGTAGGAACCATGGGCACATAGCCCGGTCGAGGTCTTAGGATCACATGAGTGTCTGCCGGACCGAACTCCAGGCAAGTGTCGTTAGTAGAGAATGCTTGCAGGTCCCTGACCCTCTTGATGGAGGCGAGCGCGATCAGCAGGGCCGTCTTTAGAGAGAGGGCCCTGAGTCCAGCTGATTCTAGCGGCTCGAAAGGGGATCTCTGAAGACCGGCGAGGACCACCGAGAGATCCCAGGAGGGGAACAGGTTTGGCCGGGAGGGGTTTAACCTCCGGGCGCCTCTTAGGAACCTGATGATTAAGTCGTGCTTGCCCAGAGACTTGCTGTCTACTGGGTCGTGGTGAGCCGCGATAGCGGCAACATACACCTTCAAGGTGGACGGGGACAGCCTCCCCTCCAACCTCTCCTGTAGGAACAGGAGCACCGACCTAACTGCACACCTCTGTGGGTCTTCTGCCCGGGAAGAACACCAATTGACGAACAGACGCCACTTCAGGGCGTAGAGTTGCCTGGTAGAAGGGGCTCTGGCTTGGTTGATCGTGGCTACGACCATGGGTGGTAGACCAGCTAGATCTTCCGCGTCCCGTCCAGGGACCAGACGTGGAGGTTCCAGAGGTCTGGGTGCAGATGCCAGAGCGTGCCCCGTCCCTGAGAAAGAAGGTCCTTCCTCAGGGGAATTCGCCAGGGAGGGGCTGTTGCGAGGAGCATGAGGTCCGAGAACCAGGCCCAGGTGGGCCAGTAAGGAGCCACGAGAGTGACTTGCTCCTCGTCCTCCCTGACCTTGCACAGCACCTGTGCAAGAAGGTTCACTGGGGGAAATGCGTACTTGCGCAGCCCCACCGGCCAGCTGTGTGCCAGTGCATCTGCCCCTAGGGGAGCCTCTGAGCGGGCATACCAGAGCGGGCAGTGGGAGGTCTCTCGGGAGGCAAACAGGTCTACCTGGGCCTTGCCGAACCGTTCCCAAATCAGCTGAACCGAGTGGGGGTGAAGCCTCCACTCTCCGCCAGGCAAGCGTTGTCATGACAGCGCGTCTGCCATCACATTGAGGTTGCCGGGGATGTGAGTGGCACGCAGCGACCTGAGTCGGTGCTGGCTTCAAAGGAGGAGACGATGGGGGAGTTGCGACATATGACGGGAGCGTACGCCGACTTGGCAATTTATGTACGCGACCGCAGTGGTGCTGTCCGACCTGACCAGGACATGTTTGTCGCGAATTAACGGGAGAAACTGCCGCAGGGCTAGAAGGACGGTCAACAACTCGAGGCAGTTGATGTGCCAACGCAGCTGGGCCCTTTTCCAATGGCCTGAGGCTGCGTGCCCGTTGCAAACGGCGCCCCAACCCAATCTGGAGGCGTCGGTCGTGACCAGGACACGTCTGGACACCTGCTGTAGGGGTACTCCAGCCCGTAAGAAACAGAGGTCTGTCCAGGGGTTGAATGTTTGTTGGCAGGCGGGGGTGATTGTTACCAGGTGCGTGCCGTGGTGCCATGCTCGTCTCGGGACTTGGGTCTGGAGCCAGTGTTGGAGCGGTCTCATATGCATCAACCCCAGCGGCGCGACCGCCGCGGAGGACGCCATATGCCCCAGGAGCCTCTGGAAAAGTTTTAAGTGGACCGCTGTGCCTGGCCTGAAGGCGGCGAGGCCGTTCAACACTGACTGGGCACGCTCGTTGGTGAGACGTGCGGACATTGAGACCGAGTCTAACTCCATCCCGAGAAAAGAGATGCTCTGAACTGGAGCGAGCTTGCTCTTTTCCCAGTTGACCTGAAGCCCCAGACGGCTGAGGTGCCTGAGCACCTGGTCTCTGTGGGCGCATAGTAACTCTCTCGAGTGGGCCAGAATGAGCCAGTCGTCGAGGTAGTTGAGTATGCGGATGCCGGCTTCTTGGAGCGGAGCAAGAGCTGCCTCTGCGACTTTCGTGAAGACGCGAGGGGACAGAGACAGGCCGAAGGGGAGGACTTTGTACTGGTACGCCTGGCCCTCGAACGCAAACCGCAGGTAGGGGCGGTGTCGGGGCAGGATGGAGACGTGGAAGTACGCGTCCTTCAGGTCTATCGCTGCGAACCAATCTAGATGCCGAACGCAGGTTAAAATGTGTTTCTGCATGAGCATCTTGAATGGGAGTTTGTGCAACGCTCGGTTGAGAACTCGAAGGTCCAAGATTGGTCGTAAGCCGCTGCTTTTCTTGGGTATGATGAAGTAGGGGCTGTAGAAACCCTTCTTCATCTCGGTTGGAGGGACAGGCTCTATCGCGTCTTTGGCCAGAAGAGTCGCGATTTCCGCGCGCAGGGAGTGGGCGTTCGCCGTGTACTGCGGAAAAGCGGACGCCCATGAAGGGGGGCGGGGGCCTGGCAAACTGAATTGCGTAACCGAGTCGGATGGTCCGGGCCAGCCAGCGAGACGGGTTGGGAAGTGAAAGCCACGCGTCCAACCTCTGCGCTTGGGGCACCAAAGGGACGGTTAATTTGGACGTACCCGGTGGGGCTTCGCAGCGGGGCGGAGCAGGTAGGGCAGCGTTGGGCGGCGACGGTGCGACCCGCGGCTGAGATGCTGAGAAAAGACTCAAAGCACTTACCTTGCTCCGCACACCCGGCTGGGGGCGGGTTAGCGACTGAGGAGGAGGTCCTGGGTAGGCGTCCTCTAGACTCATCGGAACCGGCCGGCCGGGGGACAGTCGTGGGGCTGAAGACGGGTGGTCCGGGTCCGGAGCCTTCCGGGTCCTCGGGGGAGTCCGGGAGACGGGGGGCGTCTGCTTCCTGCGGTGTGCTCAATGCAGGGGCCGAGAGCTGGGCTGAGGCGGAGCAGGTTTCTTTGCCGCAGGGGGACACCCTCGGCGAGCAGACGGGGCCTTGGCGGCAGGTTTGCGGCGAGGCAGGATGTGAGAAATAGCCTCCGTCTGTCTTCTCACCGCGGAGAACTGCTGGGCGAAGTCCTCGACGGTGTCGCCGAAGAGGCCAAGCTGGGAGACAGGGGTGTCAAGGAAGCGGACTTTGTTGGCCTCACGCATCTCGACCAGGTTGATCCAAAGATGACGTTCCTGGACCACAAGGGTGGCCATCGCCTGCCCGAGTGCCTGCGAGGTGACCTTCGTAGCTCTGAGGGCGAGGTCGGTCGCTGAGCGCAGTTCCTGCAGCACATCGGGGTCAGGGCTACTCTCGTGCAGATCTCTGAGCGCCTTGGCCTGGTGGACTTGCAGGATGGCCATGGTGTGCAAGGCGGAGGCGGCCTGTCCCGCGGCGCTGTAGGCTTTGTTGTTCAAGGAGGATGAAGTCCTACAGGCCTTGGAAGGGGGTAGAGGGCGTCCGCGCCAGGTGGTAGGGTTACCGGGACAAAGATGGAGCGGCGCTCTCCATGAAGACGTCATCTCGTCATGCACCTCCAGGAAAAAAGGGACCGGGGGGGGGGGGGGGGGGGCGTGGCTGTGAGCGGCGCCCAGACCCCAGGAACCAGTCATCCAACCGTGACGGGTGTGGGGAGGGTGGAGGTTTCCAGTCCAACCCCACCCCGACGGCGGCCCGGGCAAGCATGTCGGACATCTGCGCGTCCGCCTCAGCCTGGGCCTGCTGGCCCGAAGGCGGCAGTCCAGGGGAGGAGTCAGCGTCAGATGCCGCGCTCTCCAACGGAGCGGCGAGCTCATCGGCTTCAGGCTCCAGAGGATAGGCAGACCGGCCCGGAGGCGAGTCGCCGTTACCTCGAGGCTGGACGGAGGTAAATGAGCGTGTCGGGGGGCGGGTGGTCCGCGGGGACGTGCCCGGCGGAAGCGCACCCGCTGCCCTCCCCAAAGAAGGAGCGATACGGGGGGCGGCTGGAGTGGCGTGCTTTCTATTGAAAGCGAGCCGCGCCTGCAACGTTACCATGGTCATGTTCTCGCAATGAGAACATGAACCATCCACAAACGCTGCCTCGGTGTGATCGGCGCCCAGACACACGAGACAGTGCCTGTGGCCGTCAGAAGCGGAGAGCACTCTACCACATCCAGGAACTACACAGGGGTTGAATGGCATCTTTATAAAGACGCGCCCTGAAAAGGGCATTCAACACCGCTGTGTATTGCTCTTTTAGAGAAATAAACTCTTTATGAAGAAATATAACTCTTTGGAAAGGGAACTCTTTCAACTCTGCGCTGTCGAAGCGCCCAGGGGCAAACTGCACGCCGGCAGAGAAGAGAAAACAGCCGCTGAAGTGCGCCGTAAATCCAACAGCAGCAGAGCGTGAGAGGATCAGAAGCAAGATCAGTTGTGTGTAGCACAGCAGACAGCATTCACACGACCATCGGCTCCAAAGAAAATTACTGAATGAACGAGCGTATTTCTCTCGCCTTTATATCCGTATCCGGAGGCGGAGTATGCAAATACTGTTCGCCAACTCTCATTGGCCTTTTTTCATAGATCAGAGGTATCTTTCGGCGCTCAAGAGAGACCCCTAGTGTCGCTTCTTCGACACGATGTCGAAGTGAGCGACAGACGGGGAACTACATTTATACATCCATTAAAAATGACTTTTGGACCAGTTAGTTAAAAGAAAATCTAAGAAAAGTTAGTTCTGAAAGAAGGTCTAGCATCATTCGTTTTCAGATATGTTTTCATATTTTTTTTCATATTTTGTGAAACATAACATTTTATTTATTCATTGTGGCTTAAATGTCTTAAAGGAATAGTTCACCCAGAAATGAAAATGATCTACCATTTACTCACCCTAATGACACCCCAGATGTGTATGATTTTCTTTCTTCTCCAGGACACTTTTTTAGAAGAATATTTCAGGACTATTGGTCCGTACAATACAAGTGAATGTGTGCCAAAATTTTGATACTCCAAAAATTGTACATTTACATTTATGCATTTGGCAGACGCTTTTATCCAAAGCGACTTACAGTGCCCTTATTACAGGGACAATCCCCCCGGAGCAACCTGGAGATAAGTGTCTTGCTCAAGGACACAATGGTGGTGGCTGTGGGGATCGAACCAGCAACCTTCTGATTACCAGTTATGTGCTTTAGACCACTACGCCACCACCATTCAAATTGAAGAACAACATGAAGAACATAACTCACCAAAAATACAAGAAGAAGAATGTAAAAGTTTAAGTGCGGCCTGACTAAGCAGGGAGGAAAATTTATAGTAAAAAAATACTTAAATATTGATCTGTTTGTCACCCACACCTATCAAATCACTTCTGGAGACATTGATTTAACCACTGGAGTAATATAGATTTCTTTTATGCTGACTTGTGTGATTTTTGGAGTGTCAAAATGTTGGCACCCATTCACTTGCATTTTATGGAGCAAAAGAGCTGAAAAATTCTTCTAAAAATATTAATTTGTGTTCTCCTGAAGAAAGAAAGTCACACATCTGGGATGCAATGAGGGTAAATTATGAGAAATTTTTCATTCTTGGGTGAACTATTACTTTAATACTTTTTGGACAACTCAGTGTTGGGGGAAGCTACTTACAAAAGCTGCTTAAGAAACTGTAGTTTGACGAGCTACAAGCTAATATGTTAAGCTACACTTTTGAAAAAAGTAGTTAGCTGCACTGCAAGTTACTATCAAAAAGTAGCTAGCTACTCTGAAGCTACGGGAATATGAGGCAATATTTTTTTAACAAGGTCACTGTCAAATAATACAAACAAAATTTACACTAAGAACATTTAATAATTAATAGATGTATTTATTGAATATATTTCATGTATTTAATTTAATACGTTAAATGTATTTAATAAATTTCATGTATAGGAACATTAATACATATAATACTATCGGATTGATGCATCAATCAATTAACCAATGATGAAATCATTACAACGCGTAAAGATCGATGTAAATGTTTTTAAGATTAACATTTATTTTTAAAGCTCTAATGCCAGCTACGTCCGTACTCTTTTCCGTCATGTGATACAGCATCCTTATGATATACATCTTGCTTTATAAGTGCTAAACGGGCACACTGGCCATAGGGAGATTCAGAATTTTTCCCAGTGGGCTGGCTTCGAAATGAGGCCAAATGGCTGCAAAACAGCAGCGCGATATCCCGAAGGGGGGCACCTACCAGTGGCACACATAAGCTATTAAATCGGGGTTCCCTCAATATCATGGCGCAAATGACACATTTAAATTCTGCATGAGACTGTTTGCTTTTAAAGTTCTTTTGAGCAATTCATCCATGTCAAACTGCTAAAGAGCCCCAATATTTTCAACAGAGCTGACAAGGTAAAGAGAGAACACCTGCACTGCACCCACATCAATTACAAGACTTTTCACATCTTCACATCAACACCCATACTAACATTTATCACAGTAAACTGTAACAGAATTTTTCAATACAATCATGGAAGTTGTAGCTAAGAAAAAACAGGAATAGCACATACTCTCCTGTCATGGGTATTTTGGATTGAAAGACTTGCTTGACTGTTGTGGAGATGACAAATTGTTACTGTAGTGTTTATCTCATTCTACAAGGCAATGAGCTGTCATCAAACGATTGATGATAACTTGTCTGTGATTGTATGACTATTTTCTTATATATACAGTACTATACATACGTTTTAGGCAGATACGATTTCACAAAAACATTTATCTTAAGATAGTTTTGTATATCCTCAGCTTTAGCGTGTCAATAGGAAATATACATTTTAGACTTCCAAACATTACTTTTGTAAATAGAATAGATTAGAATAGAAGAACAGGAAGCCCTACAAAATATATCATCGCCCCCACAGACCCCCGACTGAACATCTTGTCAGTCTGGGATTAAATGAAGAGATAGAAGCAGTTGAGACAGCTAAACAGATTGAAGAACTGTGGCGAATTCTCTAAGAACATCAGCTTGGAACATCCTATCTACCAACAACCAAGAAAAACTGTGTCCAGGAGTACCTAGGAGAATTGGTTCTGTTTTGAAGGCAAAGGTGGTCACATCAAATATTGATGTTTACTAGTTTACTGGACTTTGCATGACATTAATTGATAAATGAAAAATATTAATGGCATTATTTTTGAAGACATCTTTACTATGCAACAATTTTCAACTAAAACATTTGCACAGTACTGTATACATTATTTCTATATTAACTGAAGTACCTTATTTTGCTGTGGATGTCCCAATGTAGATACTGGATTTGGACTAATCAGAGAGCTAAATAAATTCTTAAAATTGTATTTTGGTTGCATTTCATCAAAAATGCCATTGATTGTGCAAAATAGGTACATAATACCGTAATATCGATCACAGGCCCCTGAATTGAATCAAATCAAAATCATAACATGGCAGACTTTGAGGTATCGGCAAACATCGGGTCACTGGCTAAAATAATCTATAGATCGTATCGTGGTGAAATTGCCAATTTACTCCCCTAAAATTTTTAATGGATAATATGTGAATAGAGAGTCGTTTCTTGATTTTCAGTAACCTGATGCACAGTATTTCATACACAGAACGTATGATAGTCCTAATTTTAAAGAGTACATCAATATGAAAACAAAACAAAATCCTGGACATTTAGAGGCAATTTTGAATTCCTGGCCGTAGGCTTTTTTCAGGTCTAAGAAATAGGACATTTTCGTGAAAAAGAGGACAGCATAACGCAGTACAGCAGTTAAGGACATTCATCTAGCACGTGTTTACATAGGAAAACAATGAAAAAACAAAGCAAACACACACAAAAAAGCATTTTGGTCTGAACGGCCCCTAACTCATTAGCGAAACAAATTTGGAAGTCCTGTATATTTTTTTCATAAATTACAAACCGAACCCAAATTTCTACCCAGGGCCCCCAGGCCAACCCCCAACCCCCCCCCCCCCCCCCACCGACATCCAGGGCCCCATGCATTTGCATGGTGGTTAAAAATGCTACTGGCATTATACCAATAGAAGTTTGGCTTAAATGCAATAAAGAAGGCTATAAATTATAATCTGACCAAAACATGATGTTGCATTTAGTTGCACTACACTGCTACTTTCTGAAAAAAAGTAATTTGGTAAAAGCTACACTGTTTTAAAAGCAGTTGAGCAACTGGAAAGCTACTGAAAAATTTAATTTAAGTTAGTGGTTTCGCTACTTGTAGTTAGCTACTTTCAAACACTGTGACCACTGTACCTCTGTATTCTTTTTATCTCATTGTTTTCACTTTAGATTGCTAATACTGTAGATATCAAAAGTCTTAAGCGAGCACAGTATTTGTTGTTAGATTTACATTGCATTTGATTGAAATAGCAGTAAATATTGAAGCAGCTAAAAATGCTTGCTTGCTTTAATTAAAATCTTGTTTGACGGAGTGTTTAACTGCATGACTGTCTTCCCTATTCACCCTTATCTACCACCAATTCATCTGAAGGTCAGAGACAACTCCTCCCTAAGCATACTGCAAAACTGTCATTAGAGATGTCCTCCAAACTGATCTTCCCCAGTAACCCAAGTCTGTGTTGTCTATGGTCTTGATGTTTCCACTTGTCTCCCTCTTTATGAAGAAGAGGAGACCATAGAGAGTCTCTCAGCTGCGGAGGAGGAAGAGGAGGAGACTTCAGAAGCTGCAGCAACAGCAGCAGCTCTAGAGGAACAGGATGAGGAGGAGGAGTGGAGTGGGGAAGACCCTGAGAAGGAACCCCCGTTTGAGCTCCTAGAGCGGGCAGAGGTCATTGGCGAGACCCAGGCTCTGCCCGGCCTGCAGGCTGAGGCTGAGCTTCACACACAGGCAGCTACTGCTGCCAACGAGACCCCTAATGGGAGAGCTGAGGAGGCAGGGGGGCAAGAAAGCCCTGCAGAAGGTGTGTCCATCCTTCTCAAGACCTGCATGTTTTCTCTCTCCCTATACAAATAAGCAAAGCGAAAGCATTGTGAGAGCTTTCTAAGGGAATGTTGCTCAAATATCACCTCTATCTGCTGATGCTTCAAGGCAACACAAGCTTGATGGTGACCAGCTTCTGTGGCCAGAGCTGTGTGTGTCTGTCATTCTCTTAATTTTGCTCTTCTTTCTTCTTAAATGCTTTTTCCAGAAACCGCCATCTGCAAGCTACAGTGTCTTATGAAGCTTTTCTAAAACTTACTACTGCTTATTTCTTAATTGATGCTACTGCTGCCAGGTCTACCTCTTCCATAAATTGTCATCCATTGCTCAGTGTCTTTTATTTGCCAGCTACATTGCCAGTTTATTGTTGATTTTTGTTGCATGCTCCAAACAAAACATGTGTGAGTTTATGTGTGGAATTCAGTGAGAATCCTTCGTTTCTGTGAATCAGTGTTCCGATTTATTTTCAAAAACATTATGGTTTGAAAAGTGAAAGCTTCTGGTTTGAATTACATTTTTATTTGTATTTTTTCCTCCTAAAAATCATTTTCATTTCATCTAGTTTTCTTGGTAATGTGAGTTGTCTTTGTTTTCAAATGCTTTTCATTATTTAAAATGCAAATAAATCTGTGAATAACTAAAAACGAATTTGTCTCATAGTGGCATTGTAAGTTAGTCAATTTATTATTATGATCAGTCCAAATTATATACTGTAAATTATACATAATTAGTCCCTGACAACCAGCTTCCAATCAAACACTGCAGCCCACACATTTGTTGTGAAGCCTGACAAACCACTATTAAATTATGTAATGAAAAGCTTAATGTTGATAACATTTTGCACATTTTCCATAATCACTGAATATTTATCTGGCAGGCATCTTTAGATCAACAAACATTTTGCTGCTAACGCACTGACATCAGTTAAGTGTTCGGAACACTTCTTTGGACATTTCATCCTCATTTTCTGGACCTCATCCTCCCAACAGTAAATGTTCTGGGTCTGCATTATGGTCCTCTCATACCCATGCCATCAATCCATCACTGAATTGGTATGTGTTTTTCATCTCGGCTGCTGCTTTTTGAAAATGGAAGTTCATACGACCAAAGAGCTTTGCCTGTTTGTGTGGTGGTTGGCCTGGCAAACGCGTGTACTGTGAATTATTAATGATGAAATACAATGCAAACTACTTAAGATTTGCTTTCAGCTGTGAAGATGGAAGCTGAGAGGCCAGAGAGTGAGAGGACAGATCCCATTGGCATGGACTTCACAGAATCTTCAATGCAACTAGATGAACTCCCGTCTTACCAAAGCCTTGCCAGAGACATAGATATACCAGAAAGCCCCTTTGAACGAACATGCCCCATGCAGGATTTTGAAGTGCCTCCAAGTGGCCAGAGTCATGCCAAAGAACCTTGTGAGTATTCAACTCAAAAGCCTGATGGACAAAGTGTTGTTGTGGTTCAACCTTCAACTGAAACACATGACTCTATCAATATACATGAGGTAAAATCAGAGCAGGAACAAGACAAACAAACAAAAATAGCTGCCACAGCAAAACTTGATAAAAAAGAAGGGGACGTGAAGGACAAATCTGGAATGTCTGCTTATTTTGAGACCACTACAATTAAGACAGATGCTAACAGGTCTCAAGGGGAAGGGTATTATGAGCTGAGTGTTACATCAGAAGAGCAAAAGGACTCTGTTGGTAACCTACCACTTCCTGAAATAAGCTACAGCATTCTGGCTCAAACACACTCTTTGGAAGCCATGACAGATCTAAAAGATACAGAAGAAACAACGAAGACCACATCACCAGTAGACAGAAGAGATGATTGTAGGCTATCTCCTGGAAAACTGGCTCTAGAGCAAAGAAGTTACTCTTTGAATATCACCATTGGGGCAATGGCTCACGGTGAAAGCCAAGGACATCCCAGAAACCTTTCTCCATTAGCCACTGACATCATGTCTAACACCAGTGGGAGCCTTGATGAATCTGCCGATTACCTTCCTGTCACCACTCCTTCAGTGGAAAAGATCCCTCAATTTCCAACTCTGATTCTTGAGACAGCTGCCTCTGCCACAGCTCAATCATCTACACCTCCCCCGGTGACACTTAGTGATGTAAAGGCAAGTCCACAGGCAGAGTCTCCAGAATCACCTGTCCCTGCTAAGTGCTATTACAAAAATGGCACTGTCATGGCCCCAGACCTGCCTGAAATGCTGGACCTGGCAGGCACCCGATCAAGGCTGACATCAGAAAACACAGACCCAGAGATTATGAGGAGAAAGTCTGTCCCTATAGACATGTCTTCTCTTGTGTGTGATTCTTTAGCACATTTGTTCAAAGGTGACCAGAGTCAGATGGCTGCAAAGAGAGAGATACAAATGGAGGAGCATGGATATTGTGTCTTTAGTGAATATTCTGGTCCTATGCCATCTCCTGCAGATGTGCACAGTCCAATGGATTCTTCTCCTCAAATATTCAACACTGTGATAGAAGAGAAGGAAACTGGTTCTGTTACAGGTGGACAGGAGTGCATATTGACTGAGGATCTGAAAACAACAGAGGTTGTTGCACCACAGGCAAAACTAGAGGAAGAAACTTACAGAGAGGAAGATTCATTTGAAAGAGAAAGTACAGCTGAGACTAAAAAAGGTGAGTTTGATCTTTTATCAGGAGACCTCAAGAGTGAAACTTTACCTGACAACGAGAAAGGACAGTTAGACATACAAGCCGAAACCGAAGCAATACCGAAGGTGACTGTTACCCTAGATGATGCAAAGCCTGATCTTGATGCAGGTGCTAAACTTGCAGCTGAAACTGAAGCTGAAATAGCAGACTATGAGAGACAAATACGCAAATTGGAGATGGAGGACCGGCCTTTGAGTGTAGAGGAGGAAAGAGAGCTCCAGGAGCTCAGAGAGAAGGTGAAGAATAAACCAGACCTTGTGCACCAAGAAGCTTATGAGGAGGTGGACGCAGAAGATGCGTACCAGCTCACTGGAGCTGCGAAGGACAGGATTGCAAGGCCCATTAGGCCATCACCAGCATCTTCAGTAGAAAGTGGCACAGATGAGGAGATGTTGACAAGACCTAAATCACCAGCAGAGAAAGAGGCTCTTAAAACAGACCCTAATAGATTATCTCCTGTTGGATCTTTTGAGAAATATTTTAGAGAGGAGAGACCTTCTGAGCAGGAGGTAAAACAGAAAGATAAAAGTTTTGAGGAAAAAGATAAAACTGTGGACAAGAAACCTCTCCCAGCTCCTTCAAAGAAAGAAGAGGCTCATTGTCCCACCATAGTACCTCAAGGAGTAGAGGCGGAGATGGAGAAAAATAAAACTGTGGAGGAGAAGCCTCAACCAGCTCCTTCAAAAGTAGAAGAGGCTTCTTGTGCCACCAGAGTATCTCAAGGACTAGAGGAGGAGGTAGAGCTTGCAGAGGAGCCTGAGGAGATCATGCCAGAATCAAAACCAATTAAAGCCAAGCCAGCTGAGATTGCAGTTGAAATGGAAGAGGTTAAAATAGTAGAGAAAGAAGAAGTGAAAGAAGATGAAGCTTTGGAAGGGGCCAAGGCAGCAGAGGACAACTTTGAGCCTCGAGCTGCAATTGAGTCTGTAGTAACAGTAAAAGATGACTTTATTACAGTGGTGCAGACCATTGATAAGCGGGAACTCTCTGGACACAGTGTTCGCTTCTCTGCCCCTTCTGAAGAGGAACCTCCACAACTCCTCCAAAAAGAGGAAGAAGAGGATGTGGAAATAGTACAAAAGTTAGATATGGAGGCTGCAAGTTTGGGGGAAGCCATAGATGTCCCAAAACCTGTTGAACCTCCTGTATGTCCAGTTAAGGAGATAGAAGTACAAGAGAGTGAGGCCCCTACTCAAAGCTATGATGACTACAAAGACGAAACTACCATTGATGACTCCATCTTAGACAGTTCCTGGGTGGACACTCAAGGTGCTATTTTAATATCTATTTTGCATGAAATGAGCTCAGTAAATCAAAAACATTTTCAGAAGTGTCTAAGTCAACTTGATATCTATGTTTTAGGTTTAATTAAGTTGAAATACTGTTTGTCACACTATACTTTTTGTTAATTTATCAATACACTGTCCGTGAAGGTCCATGCATGATTTTAGAGTAGATACATGATCACAGGCTGGTAAAGGAGTTGCTTGCCTGTTTCACATCCTGTGCTCTGCAGATGATGATAAGAGCATGGCCACAGAGAAAATTGAACCTCTGCCCAAAGCGATGAGCCCTGTTAAGAAACCACCTGCAGAAAAAACGGTCAAACAGAGGACTAAGAGTGGCAGAACCAAAGGACGGATTACTACCCCTGAACGCAAACCTGTTCGCAAGGAGCCCCTACCCATCCATAAGGAAGAGCTGAAGAAGAAAAAAGGTTTCTGTTGCTGGATTGACATTTTTCTTTAATGATTTCTTTATTTTTTTCTTTATTTAAAAAAATGTTTCCTTTAGCCTTTTGCACGTTTTTCAACAGGATAAGCTTTTAAACCTTAATGTTTATTTCACTTTGCTTAGTCATCATGTTTATTATCATGTTTGAAACTTTATTAAAATGTGGTAATCTTTTATACTTTTTTTTTAGAGACAACACAAGACAAGATTTAAAGAGATACTCCACCCAAAAAATAAAAACTCACTCTAAACCGTTTTTCCAAACCCACATGATTTGCATTCTTTGGCAGAATGCAAAAGGAGATGTTTGGAAGAATATTTGGGATTGACAGCCTCAGTTTCTATTTACTTTCATTCATCCATGCAATTAAAGCAAGTGGTGACTGAAGCTGTAATTCTCCCTAACATCTGCTTTTGTGTGCCACAAAATAAAGTCATTGGCATTTGAAACTACATTAGGGTGAATAAATGATGACAGAATTTTTATGTTTGGGTCAACTGTACATTCAATTTGTGACAAAACTGTAAAAGTACATGCAATTTTACATACAATTGAAAATGTTTAAATTTGAGCATTTTACATGCATCATATCGCATTATCTCACTCTTTGCAAGTAAAAATGTTGTTCAATATGTGAATGTTAAATCAGGCATTTAGTAGATGATTTGAGTGAGTGTCTACAGAATATCATGTCACCCATTGTCCTTAATTTTACTACTGTTGTGCCTGTTCCTTGACTCTGTGTCTTGCTCTTGTAGCTGTGATTAAGAAGGCTGAGCTCACAAAAAAATCAGATATTCAGACGTGCTCTCCTTCCCGTAAGAGTGTTTTAAAGACTACCGTAAGGCACCCTAGACCAACCCAACACCATGCGTGTGTTAAGCGGAAACCCACAGGTGATCTCTGTAACAAGGAGCAGTTGTGCAATGTGGCTGGCAAACATGAGCATTGGCATGGCATTTTAAGAGTGATGCTTGTCTATCTTTTTTTTTTGTGTGTGTGTTATTTTTAATAACAGGTTGTGTTGTATACGTTTTGCTCTCAAGCTGTATTTGTAATGAGGCTTACATATGATTTATTCCATGTTTATATGTTTTATTATTATTATTTTTATTAATACTTGACCTTTTGTTTTGTTGTCTGCATGTATTCTCTCCGTTTCCATGCCTATACACCCTTGGTTTCTTTTCAATGCAGTGCTTAATATTGAATATTGTGAAATGTGGTGCATCCTTTCATTGTATGCTTGAGTATTGTATTGTAATTGTGTGCGTTAATTTTAAAGGATGTCCTTCTGACCTAAATATGTTAGACAATTTATGAGGTGCAGAACACAGTAATCACAATTTCCTCTCCTTTTTAAATGTTACTAATCTGTTATATCCTACATTCAGAGACCAATTGCACTGGTTGCCAGGCAACTGGTGGTTTGATTGTGTTCTGGGTTGTCGGTTTAGAGAAATGGCCTCCATCTATCTAGAGGAGAGGAACTTACTTCGACATAATAAAGTTACACTGTTAGCTTTCTGGGAATTGTACTTGATTTTATAGTAGACATTGTATGCATTGTTGAAATGCCCCAGTTAGACTTTCCTGAAAAATATCTTATGCATTTCAGTTCATTTACAAATTCTGTGCCATGTAGGTTAAGAGCAGGGCTTTCAAGAAGCTTAATAATATATAAAGTTTTGGGTAATGATCAGTTCCATATTTGGCCATACACATACACACGTAACACAATTACAACAGTGCAGTACTTTCTATGCTGTGCCTCGTGCGTTTAAAAATATACAAACATAGTGGTAATGTGTTTTAAACATGTTAAAGGATTAAGCATAAGATTAAAAAGGCTTCTATATATATAAAATATTGCTTGTTTTTTTTTGCCTGTCCACAATAATTGTTTAATGTTTTGTTTTTATTAGAAAGAATATAGCCCATCACTCATGGCCGCAATATGTATTTATTTTTTTTATGCCCCTTTCTATTTCTCTCTTTCTCTTTCTCTTTTTCTCTGCAGTTTCTGCGGATGGGCGACTGCCGTTCAGTGTGGCTAGGCACTCTAGAAATCGGGTATCCATAAGTTTACATTTACATTTGATTTTACTGTTAAAAATATTAAATATAATGTTGCCTGTTCAAGCGTGAAATGAGCTGATTAGTAGGTTTTCAACCTACTAGTAGAGTCTGCATACTTGTAGACACAAATAATGCCTAATTCCCTAATAATAGGCCTAATAGTAAACAGACATACCTAAATGAGAAGGAGCTGTATTTGGAGTCTGTTTATGCAGTTCCTTTGTCTTCTCTCTTTGCATTGTCTGTACATCCTATCTCATCTTTATTATGTTTATTTTACAAGTTCAGTTTGTTCATTACCATATTTAATTTAACCTTAAATTAATAATTCACCCTAAAATTACAGTACAGACATTATTTTCCCTCATGTTGTTGTTGCAATCCTACATTGTTTTTTTGTGGAACACAAATGTGAATTTTGTGAAGCTCTTTTGAAAGATTATTCAAAAAAGTATCCTTTTGTGTACCATGGAAAAAAATAACTGCATAAGTGTTTTGAACATTTTTTCAAAATTTTGACTTTTGCATGAACTATCCCTTTAAACATTTCTGTGGCCCCTCAAGCAGTTTCGTGGTCCATGTATTAACACTATATAAAATAATAATAATGAGAATAATAATGAGGAAAAATTTTGTTGGTTAAATGGTCTGCATCATGCAGAATTTCCTATCATTTTCTGCTCATGTTTTTGGTTTCCTCATAATGTTTTACAAATTTTCAGTTTTTGTTTTCTTCCTTGTGCATAAACCACTCACCTTTCCATTTTACATCATCCTCTCATCATAGACCTCCAACCCTACAACACTAACAAAGATCCCATGCACCTCTAAAATGCGGGCAGCGGCCTTGGTGCCAGTCCGGCCAAACTCTGCCAACTATAAAAAGAGCCCATTGGTTGAGACAGATCTTTATGAGCTCCGCTCTTCTTCAGCGGGCACACAAGAATCACTAAACATACATGTAGTGAAGGTAAGCAGGGAGCAGATAGTCAGAGTAATTTTTTTCTCAGCTCAAGATTAAAAACTAATCGAGAACTTTCCATTGTAACATTAAAATAACCAAATTACCGTTGCCATCGGAAAAAACAAGAAATTCCCACAGTTGAATGCATCATAAATTTACCATAATTCTGACAGGTTTAACGACTTTGTTCTCAGGATGGTGGTTCTCGGAGCCCAGAAAAGAGGTCATCCCTGCCACGGCCAGCATCCATCCTTACTCGCCGTTCACACGCAGCTGAGCACGAGGAGAGTTCAACCTCCATAACCAGCTCTGGGTCCACAGCACCACGCAGGCCCACATGTAAGAGCCACTCTCTCAATTTCCCTTTCTCTCCCTCTCTAGATGGATGGACAGTATGATCGTATATTATGATATGTGTAATTTTATGTCGTGGTAATGGAATAGTTCACAATTGATTATTTTTGCTGGTAATTCAATGAAAAATTATTTATGTATTAAATAACCATTTAGTAAAGCCTAATACTATAATCCTTTGAATTACATTGAATTGAATTAGCATAGATTTAGATTAGATTTCTTTTTAATTTGAAACTTGATTGACGTAAACCAGAAGATGATTATTCATAAATGCTATCAGACAACAGCTGCAAAAACACCTTCATTATGTAACACTTGAGATTAAAAGGACCACAAATTAATTTAATAAAACATATAGCATTTCATGAGCCATGTCCGAATCTGTAGACCATATATGCACACCTGTGAATGCACATCTATTTTTTTTTTTTTTTTTAACTGTCAATTAAGGTTTTTGTACCAAAACTGTCATAGTTTAATAATTAATTATCATTTCCCACCCTGTCTCTGGCCTTAGTTTAAAACGTTCGGTTTTGGTGTCAGCTTCTCCTTTAAACTTCATTGTAAATGCCCACTGTTCTGATTGGCTAACATCGTGCAGCCCCTCAAAATTCATCCATATTTGAAACTCAATTGGAAGAGAATAAACAAGCTCTCAACAACATTCTAAAACTAAATTTCAGGGTTAACACATAACGCACATCCAACACATTGCATCCGAATATGTATTAAACTGTTTACTCAAGCACAACAGCACCATAAATATCAAACAGTCATGACATATTAAATATTCATGAATTAAACTGTTTACTCATGATTTTGCGGTCAAGTCCAAGTATTTTGAACTGCTCCATTCTTCAATAACATTTCCTTTGCGACGTTTGAATCATATTACGACTGGTTCACAAGCATGCCACACTGATATTCACACATGCATGGTTGAACATGATGCTCACACAGTGGCGAATTCTCAGGGCCAGTAAAGCCTTCTCTGCTGGCCTAACATAAATATTTTTTCATCCTTTCATTCTCATTAATCTTTTTGCCCATTTATTTTCAGTCGCTTTCCACTCCTAATTCAACTAAAAATGGAGATCAAACAACAAATATTTTATCCAGTCAGAATGTATTCCTTGATCCTTACAAGCGAAGCCTGACGACTGGTTTACAAATCGCATGCCCAAAGCCGAGCACTTCCAAAGCAGCACGGATGTCTGAGCTCCACCCCGTTAAGCCTTCTGAATTTCTACAGAATCCCTCAAATGTTCAAGTGAATAGGAATCTGAAGTCAGATTGTCAGATTCATTCAACCATATTGCACATCATTTGGAACCATGATCTTTTGAACTATTTGCCTCACATCTGTATAGGTTCTCTTTCACAGTGAAGAAGTTCAGTAAAGGGGAGCTCCACCCCGTTAAGCCTTCTGAATTTCTACAGAATCCCTCAAATGTTCAAGTGAATAGGAATCTGAAGTCAGATTGTCAGATTCATCATCCAATCAGAAATCAATTTTTTTGTTCTTGGTGGGTGTGGTCTTTAGAATATGTCAGAGTCAAGGCCTTCTAGCTGGCCTTGAGTGACACAATCACACTTTAAGTGATGTACGTAATTTGAATACGAAAAGTGTGAGATCTTGCTTATGAGTCAGCTGTCATCACTGCCGCTATCGCTATTAAAAAAAAAAAAAAAAGAGTTGTAAACAGGACAGGAGGGCTGATTTTCACTTCAAGTAAATTGGTAAGTGATTTTTGCATTGTTATAGCACATATTATTAAATAGCTTTTTCTTGGAATTAGACCTTGGTTTTTTTAATTTTATTGGTATCAATATTTGGCTGCGATGTAATGTATGATGTCCATAGGCATAGAGTGTCTTATTAATTGTGAAACAGTGTTTTCAAAATGGCATTTAAGGCCAAGACTTAAAATGCACGGGCCGCCACTGTGCTCACACATAGGTGCACTGAGGCACAGATCACCAGAAATACATCCAAACAGTCAAAGACATCCAGCTAGTGCTTGTTTACATACACCAACAATTAAACATCATGCAGATGGGCGCAAGAACAGCAAGATGTGGAATAGCTGAATGAAAGTGAATGGCATCTATGTTTCTGAGTTGTAACTTGACACCACAAGTGATATACATGACAACAGTCAAAGCATCTGTGTAATGCATTTTATATGCACAAAAAACTTTTATATAGTCCAGATTGGTCCCCTTTGGTGTTCAGGAATAGTTGCTCACACTAGGCCTGTCTCTTTCCCTCTCTGTTTACAAGGGCCAAGGGCAAAAATATCTATGGTTGTATGAACGCTATAGCAAAATTGACACATTTCCACCTTTGCAGGGTATGTAGTGTCATACTGTCAATCTCTATCTATGTTTCTGTTTCTTTCCTCCCTTTTTCCATTTTCACCCCAATCAGGTGTATTTTCAATAGGCATGAAATGGGATATTGAATCTTTTAAATTTTTACTTCAGTCTGTGCAAGCCCTCATTAACGATTGATTCACAGCCCTCTCTCCCTTCTCCTTTCCGCCCCTTTATTGTGTAGCATTCCGTACTGAAGTCAAAGCTGAGCACAGGACAGGCAGGTCTGCTAGCATGACAGGTATAGAGTATGAGTCCACACTATTTCACTCCATATCCAATTTATTCTCATCTTCCATACCTGGTGTCTTCAGCAAGGATACAATCTGCATGAGCATACAGTGCCAAAAAAATTCATTCAACCATATTGCACATCATTTGGAACCATGATCTTTTGAACTATTTGCCTCACATCTGTATAGGTTCTCTTTCACAGTGAAGAAGTTCAGTAAAGGGGAGCTCCACCCCGTTAAGCCTTCTGAATTTCTACAGAATCCCTCAAATGTTCAAGTGAATAGGAATCTGAAGTCAGATTGTCAGATTCATTCAACCATATTGCACATCATTTGGAACCATGATCTTTTGAACTATTTGCCTCACATCTGTATAGGTTCTCTTTCACAGTGAAGAAGTATAAGGATGGTAAAAAAACATCATAGTCACTGCTATATATTATATTTCCATTGTGCCCATCATACATTATTCCATAGTTTTTAGTTTTGCTTGTATGAGCACCTGTCTTTGATATGATAATGTCCATTAAATCAGTTTTTATACATTTAAATGACATTTTTTGTCAATGTTTTTGTCATCATCATCTATTTTGATGTGAGAAAATGTATGTAAACTGAATTCCAAGTCATCCTCACATACAGTAGGGTCAAAAAGTCTGATAACATTAGAAACTCTTTTATTTAGCATTTTCTAATTTAATAATAATAATAAAAATAAATATATAAAAAATAATAATAATTTAACCATAACTATTTGAGTGAAAAGTTGGAATAAAAAAATTACATTATTATTTTTTAATTACCTTATTTTCAAAAATTTGACAGATAAATTCTTACTATTTGGTATGTCCCCTTTTTGCTTCAATGACAAAACCTGATGATCCGTGTTATCCAGCATGATCTGAGAATGTTCCAAATAGCATCTTGTGTGCTTCAATGGAAGAAACGAAATCTGACCTGAGGTTAACATGGTCAATGCCAGTTTGATTAGTAACCTAGAAATAGTGCAGAATTTTAAATATTTCCTCTTCATTTTAAGTTAGAACTTTACTTCGTTGTAAGATATTTTTCAAAATCCTAAAACCTAATTTTCCAGGTTAATTAAGAAAAATGGCTATTTTTAATGTGGCCTCAGACTTTTGGACCCCACTGTATGTTTGGCTATGTTGTGCTTTTCTTTTATTGTGGTTAATTCCTTCCATTCAACCAGAAATTTTTATTTTGTTTTGAAGGCACAGCCCGCAGTGGCACCTCCACACCTCGCACACCTGGCTCCACGGCCATCACCCCTGGCACCCCTCCCAGCTACTCCTGCCGTACCCCGGGTACACCTCGCACTCCAGGTACCCCCAAATCTCTCAGCCTGCTGTCCCAGGAGAAGAAAGTGGCCATCATCCGCACACCTCCAAAATCCCCTGCGACAACACCCAAACAGCTGCGCATCCTTAACCAGCCGCTGCCTGACCTCAAGAACGTCAAATCCAAGATCGGCTCCATTGACAACATCAAGTACCAGCCCAAGGGAGGGCAGGCAAGTCTAAATGCTAACAATTCCATCTGATTTCACCCGGCATCCTCAAATGCTGCTAGGCACTATTCTGTCCCTCGTGGGCACACTGTCCTCTGTAGTGTCTTTCACTGTGGTCAGTGTGTCTTGCATTTATCACTTTTGCCTTGTGTCTGCATGTTCAAATTCAACATATGCATGCTAATGGATTCAAAGTTTTTAGGCAGATTCACTTGTTTTGGATTGACTTAAACCTTTCTCATTTGGAAGGTAATATGGAATGCTGTGGTATTTTTTGGTCTTTTTATCTCCCATAGGGAAATGCTAGAGACACTGTTGTATTGGAGAGAATGGTTTTGGAATTCTTTAATTTTACACTACATAAAAAGGAGAAAATTCACATAAACAGGCTATATTGTCCACAGTGATCTGGAATTCTTATGGACTTTAGGGGTTTTTATTATTTCTAAATAATATTATTTCGAATGTAAAATGGAAAAGAAATAGTTAAGATTCTATTTCTTTTTGTTAACTCATTTGTCCAAAGAATTCTCTTTGGAAAATTTCCAAGTCATGCTGGGATAACATGGATCATCACAGGTTATGCACAAACTTTTAAGTTCAATGCCAGCTCGAGTGGATGCTCTCATTATAGCAAATAATAGCCTAAGCAATTCTGAAATAAATTTTTTCTTAAAATTTATAATTTTCACCCAAAATGTCATGCTGATTTTATAATTTGTTATAAAAACAATATTCAGTTATTTATAATATAAATATATTACATATATACACAAGTGGAAATTTGAACCCCACATATAAACACAGTATACACATATGCACCAGTGTATTTGTCCTCTCATATCATAAGGCATAGGCACACTGGCCTTGTAAGAGGTCTGTTTTCCATGATGAATAGACTGCAGGAGCGATGCAGGCTGGCCATGATGTAAACACCCCTGTGATTTTGGGTCATCTCTTGCAAGCTTGCAGTAATGACTGGAGTGTAGGCTGTGTGTTAGAGTGACATATTTATGTCTGGCTTGTGGCAGAGTGCAGTAGTGCATAGAAAAGAATCTCATCAGGCAACGGAAAGGAGTGCAGAGGAACGGGAGGGATTCTGATGTTACTGCACACTGCGGACTGGGTTCGGGACACTGCAGTGATAAAATGAAAGGAAGGATCTTAAGTGACATTGGAACAAATAAGCTGCTGCATCTCGTGTGTCTTAGGGGCTTCTTCAGTGTGCCAGTTTCTATTATTGAGAATCGGATTTAGAGATGGAATGTTTTATTTTAAAGAGGTCATATCATGAAAAAAAAAAAAAATTTTTTGTAACTTTTACAATCGTAGTATTGTCTGTTATAAAACATAAGGGCTTCATTAAAGATACAGAACAGAAAGACTTTGCAATACAAAAAACATAAGGGTAGGACTAGAGTTTATCCATCAGGAACTGATTGGATCATGAAAAGTTCATACACGAGATGAAGGGATTTGTGACATCATCTGAAAGTAGTTTTTATAAAATATTACACAGATCTTTTTTTTTTTTGCATTTGGAATGGGGTCACTATTAATTTCATGAGTTACTTTAAAGGTGCAGCAGTAAAGTTCATACACGAGATGAAGGGATTTGTGACATCATCTGAAAGTAGTTTTTATAAAATATTACACAGATCTTTTTTTTTTTTGCATTTGGAATGGGGTCACTATTAATTTCATGAGTTACTTTAAAGGTGCAGCAGTAGCAAAAACATCCTGTTTAACTAATTTGAAAGCTCACAGACTAAATAGATAATGGTCATATGAAGCTAAATTTATGACCAGTTATGTGGTTTTTGGTGAAAGGAACCTTGCCTAACCTTATAATAACATTATGAGTGGCCCTAACGAAAACAGAAGTGCTGAAAATAGTGTAGTATACTGTATGGAACAGTTAAAGGAACAGTTCACCCAGAGATGACAAATCTGTCATCATTTACTCATTCTCATGTCATTTCAAACCCTTATTACTTTCTTTCTTTTGCAAAAAACAAATGAATATATTTTAAAGAATGTTGCAATCGCTGATTTCCATACAATAGCAGACAGTGATTCTTAAGTTGTTCAATGATTTGATGATTTTATTTTTATGACACTTTTGGGTGGTTTTTAAGCTTTAACCTGTTGATACGCATTTGTTCGCACTCAGGAGTGATGTCACTCCGCTTACATTTAATATAAATTACCATCTATATATGTAATTAATGTTAACAAATTATACATCTTTTCAAAGGTGTAAGGGTTCAACATTGATCTCTGTTTCACGATAGCAATGCTCCAGAAACAGCAATTTGTTTATTTGTGCCAGGAGTACAAATGAAAACATGCAATATCAAAACGGGACTTCATTCCTTCATTATGAAATCGTGATCGCCAGATGAATCCAGTTCCGCCACACTTGGGTCAATTGTCCATGAAAAGGGTTCATTGAAAAACATCCAATTAGAACTTTTTGTCCATAAAAGTGACAAATCTGAGAAATATTGATATATTCTCCATTGTTTAAATGAGATCTCGCCTGGAAGAATTACCCTTCGTCATCGTTCTTTAACAAACTATGCAATCTGAGCAGCATTCATGTTGTAAAACTGTATATTATCTTATATATTAGAGTCTTAAACAAAACGAGTCCATCTCCAAAGTCTATTTTTAAAAATGTGGCGTAGTTTCATTCATAATACCCAACCAGTACCTTCGGAGATTGTGTTGAATTTGAGAGGCGGAGCCTTAATTGTATTCTGTATGCTTCCAGCGATTTTACAGAGAAAAAGCTCATAGGAGCCTCATTTTTTGTTATATCATCTTCAAATTTGAAATATAACTTCTTTAGACTTGTGGTTTTGAGAACACTGTATTTCTGGGCTGTCTTGGCACTTTTATTATAGTTTTTTTTTTAAATTATAAAAACATGTTCAGAAATAGTTCTCTAACTTAAAAAAATAATTACATATTAATTCTGAAACTTGGGAAATAAAGTTCAAAGTGTCTTCTTTCAAAAGATACTACAACTGTGTCCATATTCCAAAGGGTCCAGTAAATACAACCATTTAACGTTAAGGTATGTCATTTTCATGGTTTGTGCTCAAAAAGAGGGTGTGTATCAACAGGTTAAAGTGAGTACTATCAACTGAATTTTCTCATCATTTACTCACTCCTATGCCATCCAGATGTGTATGACTTTCTTTCATCTGCTGAACTCAAATTAAGGTTTTTAGAAGAATTAATCAGTTCTTTTGGTCCATACAATGCAAGTGAATGGGTGCCAAAATTTTAATTTTAATTTTAAAATCTTAATTATTGAACTGTATCTCACCCACACCTATCATATCACATCTGAAGATAGTGATTTAATAACTGGAGATGTATGTATTACTTTTATACTGCCTTTATGTGCTTTTTGGAGTGCCAAACTTTTGGCACCCATTCACTTGCATTGTATGAACCCACAGTGCTGAAATATTCTTCTAAAAATCATAATTTGATTCTGCAGAAGAAAGAAAGAAAGACATACACATCTGGGATGGCATGAGGGTGAGTAAATGATGAATTTGTATTTTTGTGTAAACTAACCTTTTAATAGCACCAATAATATTTCATAATTTCAAAGTTTGTCACTAGTTTATCAAGTCTGAGTCTGGTAGGTTTTACAGTGATGAATAATTGGTGAACTTTGTTGAACTTGCATATTCGAAGAGTTCTCTCCTAGTAGAAGTGCACTCAAAGGGCATTGAAGGTTCAGTTGGGGGTGATTAGTACACCCTGAGAGAGGCCTGTTGTATAATCAATGCCACAGCCTCATTCTGTCTGGACCCAAATGCTCTCTCACCCCTGGATGACAGCGGGTGTCTCTCCAACATAGTGACTCAGAGAAAAGGTCTAAGACACAGTGACAGAAGCCACAATCTCTTAGGGTTGAATGACCAGGGATGTGCAATGGCCACTGCCACTCTGTGTTTGCCCAAGGGTGAAACTGTGTAAGAGTGCTGTGCTTGTCTGTGCCTTAATAACATAATATGTCCACTGAGGTTCACTGAAGCGGTTGTGGAATGTCTGAAAACTTTGAAGTGTCAAATATAAAGGGAACTGTGTGCATGTTTTAGGATGTCTGAGGATTTTCTTAGAGTACTGTAATGTGTGATGTAGATTTATAGGTTTTAAACCATGTGGACAATGGGGTGTTTGCAGTAGAGAATAAATAAGTTAAAAGAAAGATTGTTTTAGTCTAAAAGCTGCAGTGTAACAGGCAACTGGACAAAAATCTCCTTCTTATCCTTCGTCATCCATGATTGTAGTTGTGTGTTCAAGACAAGTTAAGCTCAACCGACAGCATTTGTGGCATAATGTTTTTTACCATATAAAAATATTTCAACTTGTCCCCATAAACTGCGGTGTCAATAAGGCAATGGAAGTGAATGGGACAAATCCATAAACAAACTGTACACACTGTTTAAAAAGTATAGGAACAAGAAGTAAACATTTCACGTGTTAACATGATTTTAATGTGATAAAATTGCTTAGTGACGTGGACCTGTGTGATATGAGCCTGAAGCGATCATCTGTGTTCTGCAACTGCTTTCAGGTCCTTGAATAACTTACAACAGGCAAGTAAGGGCAGCCGGTGGACTTTCTGGTGCCCTCCTAGGGTAAGATGGTGCCCCCATAGGGATTTGGTGCCCTAGACAGACTGCGTAGTCTGCTTATAAGGAGCGGCGGTATTGCGCATATTGTTTGTGCCTTGTGGCTAAACTTTCAAAACAGTAAGTATTTAAACGTTCAAAAATTGGCCCCCTTTTACTTCCTCACTGGAACCTAGATGTTTGCTTTTTTTAAAGAAAAGGTGGGACCAGTGAAAATAAATTTTTGAGGCAGTCAATATTATGCCACAAATGCTGTTGATTGAGCTTAATTGTATTGTATATTCCTTTAACTTCCAGTGTAACCTATATTTTGGCAAGCCCAGATCATTATGTACCTTAACTCTATGTATTTATTGTGAAATGCAAACAACAATGGTAAAAAATTGGCATGACAGACAATTTACAGACTTGACTGTCAAAAAATTGTTTTTATGATGTTTGCGCTGTTTCAATAAATAATCTTATTGGACTGGGTAGAGTTTTAAGTTTTGAGTTACTTTAAAGTACTTTAAAATATATTCATAGCACAATAAACTCTTCAATCCCAAAACATTAAGGAATTTTTTTCCCTCATAATACAGTATGACCTCTTAAACATTCTGTATTGTTCTATATCATTAATATTTAATGTAAAATCAATGTTCTGCACATGTTTCAAGATATTTACAACACTTCTCTCACAATTACACAAAAGTCTATGTTGATCTTACCACATGTGACTCTGAGACAGTTTGAAGAGTGTATGTGAAATATGGAGAGTTAAGAACGTTCATGACTCTAGTATCTCGAGACCAAACACAGATGCTCCATTGCAGCTGTCTCCCCCTGAAGGGTATTCATCTGTTCAATTTTCTCCATCTCCTCTGCGTCAGATTAATGTGCACTTCATTCAGGTTTGCTGCATTCCCACCATCCAGTAGTCTCACAATAGACTGGTGTGTGTGTTTGTGTGTGTGTGTGTGTGTGTGTGTGTGTGTGTGTGTGTGTGTGTGTGTGTGTGTGTGTGTGTGTGTGTGTGCGCGTGTGTCTGAGAGAGAGAGAGAGAGAGAGAGAGTGTGTTTTCAGGAGATTTTTGTAACATACACAAAACATACAGTTGTTCACTTTGACCTCCTTTCTAATCAAGTCCAGGTCCAAATCCCTGTTCCCTTATAAATTAACATGGTCTCACAGAACAGCTGGGCTCAGTGAAAAGCATGCTATCACAACAGCAAGGAAGGCCGATCAACTGCTATTGAGATAGAAAGGAATGACTGGTTGATGCTCGGCTACATTGAGCATGTTGAAACAGGGTGCATTCATGAGATGTGGTGTGCCATTATATGCCAAAAGTCGATCTTTTGTGGCATTGTTGGGCTTTTGTCTAACCCATCCTGAATACTGACGGTTTCACCCATGCACGGCCACCAATTGTTTGCTTGTGCGTGTGCATGTATGTGTGTGTTCCATCTTCATTAAAAGAGGCACATATCTTTGTATTTTTCTAGATTCAAATTTTAAACAAGAAGCTGGACTTCAGTCACGTACAGTCAAAGTGTGGATCCAAGGATAATCTGAAGCATTCGCCCCGTGGAGGCAATGTATGTACTGCTCCCTCTCTCCCTATGCCTGAATATCTACAAATCTTCCAAAAGCCAAAAGACCTCCACTGGAAAGTTTCATGCTGTGATTGAAGTCATTTTTATGACTGTTACTCTGTCCATTAAGATTAAATACCTACGTTTGCTTCATGTGGTTTTCATTTTTGGATCAGAGTTCATACTTACAGTATGTACTGGTTCTGGACATTTAGACCAGTAATTTCTGGATTCTCTACTGCACTGGATGCTCAAATCTACAGAGAATCAATACCTTTACAAAAAAAATGCCTACCTTGGCACAGAATCAAACGTATACACTCGGGCAACCTTCCATGCACACATAAGCATCAGATATTTTACATGCAGGCTAAAATGCAAAACTGAAGTCCCTTCTTGTTGTTCATCTTGTGAAAATATATACAACCCCACATGTATATATTTAAAGACTGTAAAGCAGGCGTTTGATTTTACCTATCAACACATGCGTCTTCACCGTATGGAATATTGTATACCATTGTTTTCAATTTATGTGCCATTAAGAGTGAAATTTCCTTTTGAAAATGGCAGTTTAAATTAGGTTAACCTATGTGAATGATTTTTATGATTATTCACATGCTGAAACATCTTTGCTCAACAGACATGGAGCTGTATTGTGGATTACTCGTACAACATTTGCGGCTTCTCTTCTTTACGTTTCAAGCTGTTTTTTTCTCTCTGATGGTTTTTTCTGTCTCTCTTTCTGGCTCTGATCTAAAACCTAGTGAGCTGCCTTGTTGTCTGCTACCTACATAGGCAGCTGCCTTGTAAGGCAGCATTCTAACTGAAATGGAACTTCATAAGTAACCGATCTGGAATGCTCTTTATGGGCAACAACATGCATTATGCTAGTGCTAGTCCCACAACGTAGAGTAAGACTTGATGCATGCTAAAATGCAAAAACATTTGAGTACCACCAGCTTATTAAAAGCCCAACAAGAATTACAAAAAGTAGTACAACTTTACTAGACCTAATTTTTACCAATAGAAAAGATCGAATCACAAAGACAAGTAATTTATTGATGGGTTTATCAGACCACAATTTGATACGGTCAGAAAATAAATGAAACACCGTTTACAACGACATCAAAATCTCTAATTTGATAGAGTCAGGTTTGGGATACTGAAATCCAAATTACCACAGTTTGAAAGAGAGATGACTAATGTTGATTGGGGTAATGTCTTGCAAATAAATGAGCGGAATTCTTGTTGCAGTTCTTTAACTGAAATAGTGACTAAATTGTTTGATAAACATTACAATTTTGAAATGCTCCAGAAAAAGGAAATCATTGCTAAATAGTGATATCTGTAATCTTATAAAAAAAACAAGATATTGCTTTAAAAACTGCATTATCTTCTAAATTAATTACAGATACCTTAATTTATAAGTAGTACAATATAGTATAAAGTACAATAAAGTAGTACAAGAACTGCGTAATTCAAAAGTATCATATTACACTCAATTTATAGAGGACGCTAATGGACAAAGTTAAATTGTCTGGAAAAAATTGAATAATTTAACAAATAAAACCCTTTAATAGTCAGAGAATCATAGAACTGCAAATAAAGGGAAAGATTGTTTGTGACAAAGCCACTATTGTGCACTAATTGAATACATATTTTAGATGCTCAGCAGAAGAATTGGATACAAATATTACACTAATATTGTCAAAAGACATGAGTGAGGAAGAATTACCAAACCCCTTTTGTATTATGAAAACTGACAAAAGGAAAATAAGTGAAATCATAAAGAAGCTATCAAAATACATCAGAAGATATTTACAACTTGGATATTAATGCTATGATTGACAGCTCCATTATCTCACTTAGTAAACTTAACAAATAGGGAAAGCAAATTCCTAGAAAATTGGTAAAAAAATTAAAAGTTTTTAAATCAGGTGATTCCAATTTGGTCTCAAATTATCATCCAATCTCCTGTCATGTGTCATGTCTTGGAGAAGGTAGTGGCAAAACAATTAATAAATCACTTAAAGAGTAATGATGTCCATCACCCACAGCATTTAGGTTTTGGGCCCAAGCACTCTATGGATTAAGATGTTCTGTAGATCAGGGCCATATTGTTTGAGCAGTTTTTATTGACCTGAAAAAGGAATTCAACACTGTTAACCATGATATTCTTTTGTCTAAATTAACTGTTTTTAAATTTAGTAAACAAGTTCTGAGTGGTTTGCCTCTTACCTACAATAAAGAGAGCAATGTGTGATAATTGAGCAGGAAAAATTATATTTTATTAACAATAAACTAGGAATACCCCAAGGTTCAATTTTAGGTCCATTGCTTTTTAGTTCAGTTATAAATAATTTGCCAAGTTGCTGCCCAGATATTAAGTGTCAGCTTAATGCTGAAGACACCGTCTTTTACACATCAGCTAAGGCACCAGTAAAGGCTGCTGAGATTTTAAATGCCAAATTGAAGCGGCTATCTCAGTGGCTCTAAAATAACTACCTCACTTTGAATGTCATAAAAACTGTTCTATGTGTTTCTCTAATAGAACACAAAAAGGAACATTGAAGATTAAGATACTAAATAAATAAATAGAAGACGTAAAGTTCTTCAGTATTATTTCAGATTCTCAACTCATATTTTATAGACACGTAAAGAAACTTAAAAAACAAAAAATTTTATTGCTTCAAATATATTAGTGCATTTCAAAGCAGGCGCCTCAGCTCTTTATGCATGCAATTAAGACCTCATAAATTGCTCTCCCCTGTTTCCACTTGTTACCTCCTCATTTCCTTCCCTTAATATTCTTCTTGTGTTGGTATAGTCTTCATTGGTTTATTGACATTTCTCAAATTTCTTGTGTCAGCTTAGCACTGTTTTCTGTTTATTGCCAGCAGATTTGATTCCAGTGCTTTCTGTTTGCTTGTTTTTTTCCCCTTAGTTTATTTAGTTGTTTATGTTAGTGTTTTCCCTCTCATGGGTTTTTATTTTCCCAGCCTGGTTGGCTTTACTCTGGGTTTCTGTTGTTTTTGCACCCAGAATTTGTGTTTTTGTTAATAAAAGTAATTTTAGTTCAATTTCTGGTCTGCGACTGTGATCGTGACAGAATGATCATGACAGAATGAACCAATCTTATTGAAACCAGCAGGCCATCCACCATGGGAATTCTACTCCACCCAGCTCCTATCCAGTGGAGGACTAATCCCCAAGACCCAAATACCTTCCCTGTGGTCCTAAACTGTCATCAGGAGGGTCGGCCTATCAGTATCTAAGCTGAAGCCCTTTGGAAGGCTACAGATATGGTGTCTAGCAGAAGTTCAGATCAAGCTGCTGCTCCTCAGTGCCGTACCCTTGGCGCTGCAAGTGCTCCCGTCCAATGAGGACCCAGTGGTCTCTGTTCAGCTTGACCAGTCAGTGGTTCTGTCCTTTTTATGCCAATTGCTCTCACCTGTTTCCCCTCGTTACCCTACTCATTTCCTTCCCTATATTTTCTTCTTGTGTTGCTTTAGTCTTCATCGTTTCATTGTCATTTCTCCCATGACTTGTCGGTCAGCTTAGCACTGGTTATTGCCCTAGATTGGGTTCCAGTGCTTTCTGTATGTTTTTTTTAATTTTTTTTTACCTCAGTTAGTTTATTCAGTTGTTTAAGTTAGTGTTTTCCCTCTCATGGGTTTTTGGTTTTCCAGCCTGGTTGGCTTAAGTTCTGTTGCTTTTGTACCCAGCTTTTATTTTTGTTAATTGAAGTCATTTTTGTTAAATTTCTGGTCTGCAACTGGTTTCATCTGTCCATGATTGTGACTACTAATAAATAAAAAACAAAGTTTTATTAACAGTAACAGTTACATTAACAGTAGTTAATGCACTGTAAACTAACATGAACTAAAAATGAACAATTGTATTTTTACTAACCAACGCTAACTAAGATTAAAAAATGCTGTTAAAAATATAATGTTAATTGTTTGTTCATGATACCTAATGTATGAACTAATTATAATGAATGTAACCTTATTGTAAAGTGTTACCAGTATATGTATATATTTTTGTAGAAATGCAACAATCATGTGCAAGATGCTGACAAAGCAGAAAAACGAGGCACAGCAGTCAAAGATATCTATCTAGCATATAACATACACCCAGATCGGCAGAAAGACACATTCTGTGTGAACGTCCCCTGAGTGTCTGAGTGATACTGAGTGTCTTCGTGAGAGAGGCGATGAAATTGTATCATAGTTTAGATGCTCATAATTATATCCTCATTGGGGAGATAGTGAATATTGGATAACTCCTATTAAAATCAGTGAAGCCGTACTATGAAGCTGTCTGCATGACCTGCGGACAAGGTAAGATTTTTTTGTGTGTGTGTGTGTGTGTGTGTGTGCTCTTAAGTTGTAAGCCATTTTGGAAAAGTATCTGCCAAATGGCTAAATGTAATAGTAAATCACTTGGGGAGCTTCATTCATTCATTATAATGGGAGTGGTCTATTGTCAGTTTTAGAGCTCTATCTCTAAAACTTATAATTAGTTGGCATAAATATCTTTCACCTACCAGAGATAAGGTGTATGCTACATTTGTTAGTACTGCACGTATCCAGCCATCTAACTTCACTACTGCAGTTCACGCATCCATTTGTGGTAGTTTTTTTGGCGAGCTACTTAAATTTCCATTAGTTCCAGGTGTCCAGGGAGCATCCAGTCAACGAACAACACTGCATATGAATAATGACATTTTATGACAATCATGTTAAAGTCACTATGAAAGAAGCGCCTTCCACTGTTGTTTTGAACGAGTATAGCTTCTAGAAGGAAATGTGTAAAGAACAAAGATGTCACTCATTAAACCGACGAATAGTCCTTGGAATGGTCTATAAAGCCTTACAAATCTGCCAACGAAGGCAGCTCACAAGGTTTTGGAACAGACTCTCTGTTCTTTCTGACTGTGCACATTGCATACTGTCAATGTCTTGACAGTTCTTTTTTTTTTTTTTAATTGTCAGAGCTGATATCTGCATAGTCATGTCTGGACTTCAGTAAGATCTGCTTTTTCTGCCCAGCACAGCAGCAGCAGTCAGTCACTTTGACCCACTATATATCACAACAAAGCGATAATGACCACGTTTTCTCAGCTAATGAATTTCAAAGGAGGATTTTAGGTTCATTATAAATTAAGCAGGTTAAGTTGGTTACCACAGATAACAATGTGTCCCTCACAGTTTGTAAAAAAATGTTTGTACAGGAATAAGCGAACAATGGAAGAGCTTCAGTTGTACTGAACCCGGAATATTCCTTTAATGGATGCCCCATGCACTGTAATATAAAAATGTTCATTTAGAGTTCTCAAATTAGATTGAGAACTCATCATGGAGCTCTACAGATTCCCACTGAATTGGAACGCTTATCATTAGCAAAGATCTACACATTCCCCAACCCTTATACTGTATGCTGGTTTCTAAAATATTTTGGCTAATTTGATTGTGCTTGAGCTAGCAATAAGACAATAGTATAATAATTTAATACATTTTTTCAATGCATTCTGCAGATTTCTTCCCAAAATTAGTGCTGAAAATTTGAAAAAAGTCTGCTGATTTGTCTGGGACTAGTTATTATGATATTCAGTGCAGTCATCAGGTCTTTTTATGTTGTGTCTTATTCAGCATATGGATCAGTTGTGCTTGATTTGTTGCTCAGTTAGCCGCATTTACAGCATGCTCTGTTCAACTCATAAATTTTTCTGTGCCTTATTCTATGCTTGTGCTCAACTTTATACTAATGCTTTTTTTTCTTCTTCCAGCTTTTCCAGCAAATTTTATGGTTGCCAAAGTGAAAAGCCATTCCTAATACCTTCTTATAAGGTGTAAATGTGAAGCTAAATCACATAACTAATTTTTTTAGTTGCTCTGGATAAGACTGTCAAATGCTTATTTAAATGTATTTAAATGTAAATACCAGAAAAGGAAGGGGTTATTATTGACACTTCATATGTTTCTACATATGGTTCTTGCTGAGAATATTGTGACATGTCTAATTTGCTGATAGGTAAAAAAAAAAAAAAAAGCTAAAATGACTTTTTCACATTACTCTCCTCTTCCATGTGTTGCCAAATGGTGTAAGTGGTGGTAAATATTGTACTTTCTGGTGTTCCTCGCAGGTGCACATTTCAACTAAGAAGATTGATCTTAGTCATGTGACCTCCAAGTGTGGATCTTTGGACAATATCCGCCACAGGCCAGGTGAGCATGCTAATGACTGATGGAACTTAAGGGCATTACATATTGAGAAATTGACTGTGTCTTGCAGATAGTTCATTGAAAGCCTTAAAGTGTCTGAGCTAGGCTATTGGATGTCACATCAGTGCCATCTTCTGGTCATATTTTTTAATTTTCTCCTTTGAATTCTTTACCCATATCTAATGATTACTATTTACTAGATTAGAATTTAGGAACAATGTTAGGGATCTTGAAGAAATAGTTAATATGAAATAAAAAAGTCTGTCCTCACCCTCATGTTATTCCAAACCATATGCTGCTATTGTTTCAGTGGAGCAAAAAAGGTTGTGTTAAATATATATATATGAAGTATTAATTTTGTGTTTTTTGGGGGTTTGTAGATTGCACCAGCAAAAATGCAAGAAATTGATTATACTATATTTCTTTGTTCTATGACTCTCCTTGTGTCTCAGGGGGTGGCCATGTGCGCATTGAGAGTGTGAAGCTGGACTTCAGAGAAAAAGCCCATGCAAAGGTGGGCTCCCTGGATAATGCTCACCATGTTCCTGGAGGAGGCCAAGTACAGGTGAGTTTATAAAACAGAACATTTAAATAAAAGTCATATGTTTGTGTAAACAACTGCCTTGCCATGCCACATGATGTATGAAGATGTGCTTGAGTTAAAGGGAGAGTTCACCCAAAATGTTTTATTCTGACCCATATGACTTTCTTTCTTCATGGAACACAAAAGGAGAAGTTGTGAATGAAATGACTGAGATTTTCATTTGTTTTTGGATAAAATATCCCTTTAAGTGACAGTCACTAACCTACTATTTTCCTTCTTCCCTAAGATCGAAAGCCATAAGCTGGCATTCCGGGACTCTGCCAAAGCACGTGTGGATCATGGGGCAGAGATTGTGATTGAGACGCTCGGGCTGTCGGGAGGCACCTCTCCTCACCGGCACAGCCACATGTCTTCGTCTGGGAGCATCAACATGCTCGATTCTCCACAGCTGGCCACGCTGGCTGAGGATGTGACTGCCGCCCTGGCCAAACAGGGCTTGTGAATCCCCTACCACATCTCCAATGTCTAGCAACAGTGTTCAAATTCCCCTCTGCTCAATCTACAGTAGTTCCCCTTCAGTGATTTAATGGTTGCAATTAAGACATTGCAATTTAACTTCCCATTCACACCTCTACTCACTCTTCCCTCTTTATCAATCAACAATCTCACAGAACCCTATTGTGATCTAAATGCGGAAAAAAATATTATCTGTTAATTTTTGGTTCATTTAATTGAATAATGATATGGCTAAAGAGCACCCTGTGCTTTTTATTACCCATGTTATATGTTTGACTTTTTATGGTGTGTACAGACAGTGGCCTCAAATGCTGGACTAGGGTCCGCTTCAGGTGTATTGCGTGAAGTCAGTTGGCAGGACCAGGAATCGGAAATATTTTCTACATGAGAATGTAGTACGATGTTTCCATGATGCACGTGTTTCTTTTGTCCATTCAGTGCATGGACTCGAAAATACACATTTCCACTGCAAACAAATCATACAATATAAGGTAATATATTTACAAATCTACCAGCTATTTGTCTCAACATCTCATGCTCAATTGAAAAGAAAAAAATATTACTCCTTCGATAACTTATATCTGTACAATTGCATTATTACAAGGAAACCTAGATAGTATGACAAGCATGTATTCAAGGGCACAAAAGAGGCTATTTTCTATTTAAAGTGATTTTAGTAAGTTATTTGCTGAAACATTGGATCAAATGAGCACTTCATGTTTTTGTAGATACTAGCAACATTGTTAAGCTTAAGTACATTATTTCAGATGACTGCACCGACATTGCCCATGGGTCCATTGTCCACCCCTGCCTTTGCTTTTGTAAGAAAAGTGGATCTTTTTTGGAACTGATGAAGCAGGTTTGTGCTTTAAATTACACTTGATGGCTATATCACAAACAGTATTACTTTAAAGGTGCTGTTAGCTATGTTTTTCATGGAACAACTCACTGAAAATTCCCCTATTACCTGACAGATATCACTGAAATATTATAAGTGTCTTGAAAAATCTGGAAACAGTGGGGGAAAATGAGAACACAGGCCGCTGTCAGATTATGTGTTTAGCCAATCAGGAGACTTTCAATCATTTAACATGTTCACAGAGCAGCCTAGAGAACCATATGGGCAGCATGAAGCTGAGAGTATGGTAGTTGTAATGGAACATTCAAGTTAAACCATATTCCGCTTCATAAGCAGTGTTGGGTTTTCAAGATGTTAGTTTGTCGTGTGACAAATCTATTTGGCAACCAATGCTTTTAGCAATGCTGAGAAAACGCGGTGCAGCTCTCCAGCTCCATTTCTGACCACAACAGTATCACTGGTCGTTTTGGAGCAAGTTAGAGTGCCTAATTCTGTAACAAAGTCTGCCGGAAATGTAAGCGTAAGCGTAGTTCTAGCAGGAAGATCTCGGGCATCTCATCCAGTTACAGCTGCCTCTCATTGTTCAACTATCTCTGTGTTTTCACCCCACATCCCACACCATCTCCACCAGTTTAGGCCCCCTCCTGGGCGGGGGTAATGGGGCTTATGCCAAATGATAGAAGTATTCTTCCGTTCGCATTTATTCCAAAAATCTCAAGTCTTTCTGATAGAAGACTTTTCCAGACTGGCTAGCATGGCTTACAGCATCTTTAAACAAAGGAACAAAAGAAGGACAAGTATATGAGTCAGGGAGCTTTGTTCAAATGCAGCCATGTGTCTGGGTGTAACAGCTCTAAATCTGCTGTCTTTAGGTGTGAACCACATATGGCCTCTTTTAGAGGCAAGAGGAAAATAGATCCACTTGGTTTGTGGCTATGTGAGCGAGATAGGTGGTGCTGTGGGCCTAATTTATTCTTTAACGTAGGGAGCAGCTACTCGGGACTCTGTTGGTGAGTCATAGGCCCTGTGTTTGTCTGCTGAATTCTACTTGGATGCTTAGGTTTCTTTTTGTTTGTGTGAGTGAACTTAAGAGGCGGAGCTTAAAACAAACGTAAAAAAAGGATACTCACTCAGCTTGTATTTGTTTGAACATAGTACTTCAGTATACTTTTACTCTCGTCATTTGTGGTTCTACTCCCTTTTCCCTAGAAACAGCTGTCATTTGTAGGCTTCTGTGTTTCTCTGCCCCCTCGAGTCTTACCCACCCTTCCCTTATTCCCAAAGCTGCTGTAAATGTATTAAAACGTCACATAGATGTACGCAGTTTTTTTTTCTCCTGTTGGTATGATACAGATTATAAATGCCCTTAACAGTTATGACAATAAAAATACAGAAAATGACAAAACATGAGTTTGATTTGATTATTCTTACATGTCTGTGTTGTGTCATGCTAGATTTAAATAGGCTAACGTAATAAATTCTCAGAATTTGTTCACAATTAGTCATAGTCATTAGTTATACATTTGAAATTGTTTACTGTTGAAAGAATAGTTTAAATGTCATAATTATAAATTCAGTTAGACACAACAGGTCATTACTTTGAAACTAATATACAACTCACTTCGATGAAAAAAGAATCCTTTAAACAAATTTAAAGGAATGGATACCTTTTCATTCATTATTCTAATGTTAACTTAATGTACATTTAAAAGTCAACATGAAATCAAAATAGATCCTGTTATTTTCTCAATACCTATTCCTGTTCTTATTGCACACAATTTGGAATGTTGCATTTAAATGTACTGAAATAACTTGCACTGCGTCTGAACGACTTGTACGACATCATCTTGCCCTCTTATTTTTTAACCTCTCACCTCTAACCTTGTCATGCGGCTATTTTTTTCTCATTGAATATTCTGTTTTATTCGGAAATACTGCATATTATGGGCGAAATGGGTTGCAAACAGCGCTTCACGTTGATTTTATGCAGCTCAATTGAACTTAATGGCCTTTGATGTTACTGCTAATCTATTTAAATGATACACTCACCTGTACACCTACCTCTTACCAGTCTTTCTGCACTGAATACAGGAACATTAATCACAACAAGGTTGGCACTTTGTGAAAGGTTTATTATGAGAATTGACAGAGGCAAAAAAATGGATTAAGACTCTAGAGAAAGGGGTAAGGAATATATGCAGCCAGTCCAGTTATGGCAGTAGATTTAGCACCTTGAAATTGAGATCCAGGCAGTGAGGGATCAAGTGGGGGGATTTCTGTTTTTTATGTCTAGTTATGATGCCCCCAACTAACACACCATCCCTCACAAATGTTCTGCTATGGCGAGGCTTATCCCAGCTCGAACAAAAACAAAAAGCCTTTGCTTGAAAAATATAAATTACTTCCAAGAATGAACAAAATAAATAGGATTCAAGTGGACAAAAAATAGGAATAACAAAAAAAATTAAAGAAATGTTTATGACTGACATTCCATATTCCTTTTATCCATGTCTGAGTTGGTGTTGGAAACATTGCGTGGATGTCCTGTCATTATAGATTCTGGAGAAATGCTTCAGTTTCCTCAAAACTCTTCTTACACAGACATGATGTGTTTGACGAAAGCTATTCAGAATGGAAAGATTGAAAAGGGAATGTCCATGTGAAGCTTACAACCACAGAACAACATACAAAAATGATCTCTGTGTAATAACTTGTACCCAGCATAATCATGAAATCAGGGTTCCCACACTATTTGAATTAATTCTTCACGTAATCATGAACAACTGGAAAAAACTAAAAAAAATTAATTAATTTGTAAAGATTTCTGGGGCAGATATCCCTTGCTATTTTTCCATATTTTTAGGTTTTTAATAAGTATAGATTTAAACAATTATAATTTTAGTGTACATCTGTCTTTAATAAATTATACTTCTACACAAGCACTTGCAAAGAGCATTATCTAGAAAAAATATTTCTAGAAAATGCAATATTTTAGAACACTGCAAAGAACAAATCATATGCGCTGCATAAATGTATGACATTTCCCTGATGTATACTATTTTTCAATGACTTTTTCAGGCCATGGTTTTAAAATTTCCTGATATTTCCAGTTTCTCCATAACTGGGAAATCTAGCAATCGTCGCTGAATTTTCAGATGTGATAAATGTGTACTGAGACAATAAAAGGACATGCTGAACTGACCCTCAAAGTTCACACTGCCATTTTCATCCTCCTGTCCTATCATGAGAGCATCAATCTCGGCTTCACTCATTTTCTCACCTGGAGGAGAGAGGGGAATATGTTGGTCAAGATGTGGGCCACAAACATTTCACAGTCCATGCCCAATTTAAAAAGATTACATTATGTTACTACAAACAGTGTACCCAAAAGGTTTTGGACAATTAAGTAACCCTTAAAATGTGAATTTCACTACAAAATATCCAACCAAGTGGCATCGGAATGCTGAACTGGAATTGCAGTAATGGCAACAACCTTGTTAGTTTTGGCCCCTTACCCAGTGTTGACAAGACAATACGCAGCTCAGCACCCATTACTGTTCCGTTGCCTTCCTTATCAAATACACGCAGACCCTCAACATAGTCCTCAAACGATGCCTTGTTTGGGCTGTTGATCACAAACTGCAGCATGGGCAGGAAGCCCTCGAAGTCGACTCTCTTGTTTGCCATGTCTGTTAATGGGGTGAAAGGTTGAAGGTGAATGGAGGGTTCATGGGGCAGGGAAGGCAGAAGTAGCAAAACGTAATGCACTGCAAGCACCTGTCATGACACAAGCCTTCTACCAATTACAGTGGCATTTTAAATATGCCATGGTGAAATCTTCCTAAGTTAGAAATATCTGGAAACTAAAGCAGCTACAAATACTAACACTAATGACAATTAATGTTTTTAATTAAAGAGATACTGTAGTTCACCCAAAAATTTCTATTCTGTCATCCTTTTTCTAAGTCACAAGGTTTTTAACAACACAAGAGGGAGTAAATAACAGATTTACTTTTTCATTTTGGGGTAAACTAAAAAGTTTTGTCCCCCCTTACCATCAGCGCTGGGGTTGCCCAGGATCTTTGCTACATCTTTGTTTGTTGGGTTCTGTCCCAATGCACGCATAATATCAGCAATCTGGTTGTAGGCCACCTTGTTGTCACCAACTCTGTCGAAAAGTCCGAAAGCCTCCCTGTAATCTGGAATTGTAATGAGAGAGTCAAGGCTGAAGAGTGTAATTTCTGTGCCAATAGCATCACCAGACCGAACTGCAACAATAATGACTGATTTCAAACAGGTTTCCCCAAATAAATCTAATGTATATAACATTGCAAATGCACATATCACCTTTAATGAGGCACTCTAAATATATAATGCAAAAATGTTCAAATGAAGGCTTATTTATGTTATTTTACATACTTTGACTACATCGCACTACATTGACAGCTAGGAAGATCCCTACGATGATGCATTTTGTTTGGATCTCGCAAACTAGGTGTCTACAACACTCTCAGGTTGCTTTGTTAATCACAACATGTTAGACCATCAAACTGTGGGTTCAATATGACTCAGTTCACTCATTTTATGCTGCTAATTCAAACAGACACTGAGTAATAATCAGTGCTCACAATTTCTATGGACTTTATGTCTACGGGTCTATATGCTCACTGGAAGGTGATCTGCTGAAAGATTAATTGCTTCATCTGATTTCCACACAAAGCCAGCTGCCACCAACAGCGTGGCTGGTGGAAGACATTCAAAGAGTCGATTTGGAATTGATATGCTCACCCAAGAATATAACCCCCTCCTTATAAAGGCATTACCATGTGAGTCTAGAATGCTGACTGCAGTGTAACTAACACCCTGGCTGCCGAAAACCTAACCCTTATTAAGCAATGGCCACATTCTTCCATGTAAGATGCAGTCCTGGACAATGGTGCAAATTTACTGTGAACATGCATTAAATTGCTTGAACTTTATGGTGCCAACTGAAGTAAATCCCAGTAAATCTACTTTAAACCACTTGGAGTTTTCTAGGCAGTTGAATTGATATTGCCGGTGCCATTATCACATTCCTGCCTGGGCACAACAACAACAGCCAAATTATAATTAGTTAAATTAAAATAGTGCATAAAATAAATAGATATACAATAGATTTTTTTTTTATAAATTCTATTTTTTATTATTTCAGGGACCACACCCCCAGAAAACTCCCAAAACAAAGTTTTGTGCAGATATTAGTGAGCAAGGGTTATAGGGTAATAATAATCTCACCTTCCATCTGGTCTGGGCTGAAATCAACCTACAGGAAAACAGAGGAAAATTGTATTTCTATTCCATTCTGAATATTTTTGTATTTAAACCCTATAATATCAAGTTACGGGAGGTAAGGGACATAGGAGTGCATATATATATATATATATATATATATATATATATATATATATATATATATATATATATGTGTATGTGTGTGTATATATATATATATACATATATATATATATATATATATATATATATATATGAGGATGTCACATGCATACATTAGCATATACAATGGCTGAAGAATGTGGTGAATACATTTTTCACTACAATAATTCTCAAAAATTCGGGCTGATTTTCAAGACCTGATGAAATTCATCTCATCACTAACAATCGTTATGACCGGTGAGTTATTCACAAATACATCAACAACTGCTTTAATTGAAAACTGAAGAGTGAGCCCCAGATCTTTGCATGCTTAATTTAGTCCCTCAGCTGCTCACAGGACAGTAAGGTGAGTAGACAGGAGCTCCATGTTTGGTTATATGTGAACCTTCTCCACATTTGGAATGGTTAAATCGCAGATGTTCGCTCATCAACGCAATTAGCCAATCAGAAAAGCGCAGGGGCGTGGCGTTTGATTAACAACCGATCTGAACTATCCGTGGTGCTGTATCATTCTCCAATAATAAATCATTCAAAGGTAATTCTATGAGGACAAGAACCATGTGAGACAGCATTTCCTATTAACTCAGTGCCTTAAAAAAATTAATACATTTTTTTCATTAATCTATGTACATATAAAAATATGGATCAAAGTCCCGTGGTATTTACATCGAATAATGCTCTGCAATTCTCTCAACCTGTTGTTCGCAAACGTCATTTTATCAAGCAAAGCGATTCAGTGGCATCATTTTTTTTTTAAGATACAGGTTGGTCCCTGACATGCAACATTAACTATATTCTGTGCACGCTATTTGATTCAATTATACGTTATTCTACGGGGCTTTCGAAAGTTCACTAACTGATCATTTATATTATATTATATTATGATTTATGATACAGTACAGTGGCCTACAGTTGCATTAAAGCCAGTTGCAATAAAAGCCAGTCCATTTAGATGTTACCACATAAAGCACACTTTAAGGTTTACACTTTTTGTTTTAAAATGTTGATTTCTGTTTAACGCCATCACACCACATCGTGTGATCCTGTCCCGTTACCTTCACGGCAGACAGATCTACTGCGGCGGGTTGAGGTGGGGCTTCGGGCTCGGGCGCTGGAGCAGGTGCGGGCTCTGCCTTCTTTGGGGGATCGGGCTTCTTTGCGTCCTTCTTAGGTGCCATTTTTCAATAGCCTATTTGTCCACCGGAGGGGAGTCAACACAGGGAGTGAATCACAGCTTGGAGGATACTCAGCGTTCTCAAGGCAAGTATAGACGTTTATATACGAGAATAATTTACCCCAGAGTTGATGCCAGAACCTCACAAGAGCGGATTGGGCCGTTGTGAACAGATGGGAGGGATCGCGTTCCCCAAATGGAGATGGGGGCGACGCGTAAAGTCATTGCAACTTGGGAAGACATCAAATAGAAACGTTTCTTCGCGATATTTATTGTAATATTGAAGATCAAAATGTTTTCTCAAAAGTAAGAGTTAGGAGGGGAACGTGTTACACCATAAGGCCCTCTCTGACAGCCAGTGCGTTGTCTGCAGAACATGAGAAAAAAAAAAGCAAAACTGAGGAATTATTAATGGGGTTGGTGCGGGGTCATGCGCCCCGTTTCCATGGAGATGCCCTAGTTCGAGAGTTCAAGATGTTTACTCAAGTCTTTCTAGCAAGTCAGCCCACTGTCGGCCATTTTTGGAACGCTCTAGGGAGGCTATTTCCAGTCACGACAGTGCAGCTTCTATCTATTTGAATGGTGAAAGACCAAAATCTCAAAAACGGTTGGTCAAACGATCAAAAAACATATTTCAAATCACCAATACAATCTGACAATACTGAAATCATAAATTGTGATTATTTACCTCATATTACTAAACTTTTCCCGGCTTGTAAAGCTAATGTGCATGCACGTTCTAGAGTTGATTGACAGCAATGTCTGTATCTAAAAGGTGAAAATTGCTGGCTCTTTTAACCATGAAGCTGGACTTTCTTTCTAACTCCGTTGATGAGCTGCTTGGTTGCGTGTTCTAATTTCTCTCATTCATTTAAATAGTAGTGGCTCATCTATGCTAAATAATCTCTGGTTCACCGTTTACAGGTTGACTGTAGTCCTCTTTACCTACCAACCCAGCTAACAATTTTAGGTTCTGGGAACGTTCTGGGAACGTTAGTTTTTGGTTCCCAGAACGTTGCAAGAACGTTGCAAGAACGTTCCCTATTGGTGATCCAGGAAAGTTTTCTTAACGTAAATAGAACGTTCCCTTAAGGTTAGGGGAACGTTCTGGGAACGTTCCCTTTAGGTTATAAAAATAGAATCTAAAAATAACCTACAGGGAACATTCCCAGAACGTTCTCCTTAGGTTATAAAATTAAACCTAAAAATAACCTACAGGGAACGTTCCTAGAACGTTCCTGTTTGGTTCCCAAAAAAATAACCAAATGGGAACCATACGGGAACATTAGGGAACGTTCTGGGAACGTTAGTTTTTGGTTCCCAGAACGTTCCCAGAACGTTGCAAGAACGTTCCCTATTGGTGATCCAGGAAAGTTTTCTTAACGTAAATAGAACGTTCCCTTAAGGTTAGGGGAACGTTCTGGGAACGTTCCCTTTAGGTTATAAAAATAGAATCTAAAAATAACCTACAGGGAACATTCCCAGAACGTTCTCCTTAGGTTATATAATTAAACCTAAAAATAACCTACAGGGAACGTTCCTAGAACGTTCCTGTTTGGTTCCCAAAAAATAACCAAATGGGAACCATACGGGAACATTAGGGAACGTTCTGGGAACGTTCTGTGTTTGCTGGGAAGGTATACATAACTGTAAAAAGTGAAATTTCGTCACAGACCAGTTCCTTCTGTGGATGACCAACTTCAGTTCAGGGTTTTATTGACTCACTGAATAATGTAAAAATGTGCACCATTAGGAGCTGTTGCTTCCCAATCATACCTTTACACTTTCTAAAGCTATACAATCACATTTGGTGTGTAAAATATCAATATTTAAGTACTTTTTAACTATAAATCACCGCTTCACGAGTGGGTGGAGTTCAAGCGGCTCTTGTGTGACGTATTCGCATTGTCATTATACAGACGTAATCTCACGTTCTCCTCTCAGTTGAAACATCCAGGATGAGCACACAAATGCACCATTGTGAGTAAAGAAACAGATTAAAACAGATATAAACTAAAACCAACCAAGCTACTGTACAGCGTTCCTCCTTTTCATTGTAAACAGCACTGCTCTTCCGGCTGTGACGCACTTGCCTCAGTTCTCGCGTATTTCAAATGCCAGTGCGATTACACCACAAGCGCTTACCGCTGCAGAACAGAAGCATGATTTAGAGTTCAAAAATGTACTTAAATATTTATCTTTTTCTCACCAAAAGCGATATTGTCGCTTTAGAAGACATTTATTTAACAGCTGGTGTCCTATAGAAGACGTTTATGCTGACTGTCTGTGATTTTTTTTGGAGCTTCAAAAGAGAAATCTCCATTCACATTTTAAGGATCTATTGATCTTTAAGATATTTTTCTATTTTCCGTCAAATGTGTTCTGGTGAAGAAAGAAAGTCCAAAACCCCTGGGATATAATGAGGGTGAGTAAATAATGAGAGAATTTTCATTTTTAGGTCAAATATCCCTTTTAATATTACACATTTTTTGGTTAGCTGACAAAATATTTTTTAAATGTAAGCCTAGGCTTGCATGATGATTATTACAAAATGAATAACAATATTCACATATACTGTTGGACAGTTCGCTAGGATGCGACTACGTTCTCCAAAACCTCAGGGTATGTTTTTTCTTCAGTGAAAGGGGCTTTACAAAAACAGAACATTGAAAGTTTGTAAAAAAAGCACGAGCTCATGAATTATTCTTTTTGAGATTTTCCAAAACATACCCACAGTAAAATATACAAAGACTTTCTTTAACATGTAAGTTGAAAGATTACAGCCCATAAAATGTATTCATTCATTCATTTAAAAAACTTAAGATAATATTGCAAAGATAAAAAGATGAGTATCTTTGAACCAACATTACCAGTCAAAAGTCTGGAAGCACTCAATTGAATGTATGATTCTCATGATCTTTATGTGTGAGTTTCTTTTCAAAACAAAAATTGTAATGTGTTTGACCATATATTGATGGAAGATCAGCCAATAAGTGCCCAGCATGGGAACACCGATCCTCTAAAAAGCATTTGTTGTTGGACATCATAATTAATTCCTTTTTTTGAAGTTGGTTGAGAGAATGCCCAGTGTCACATGCACTGCATACAAATTGGGTTTGATCATAATTTATACTGAATGCTCAGTTATGTGTCATCTGAGCAGGGAGAGAATTTTGTCAAGACGTTCGTCAGTGTCCCTCATCATGTTATTAAACATAGATGTGTTTAGGCAAAGTTCAGACTTTATGTTGTCTGTGAGGAATGAGAAGCAGAGTTAAATCAGACTGTATGTTAAATGAAAGCTAATAATATCAGTGAGTAGCTAAATTGGCTTTGTTCATCTCAGGCTAGGCTTTTGGGAATGAGGTTAGGGGAGCTGGAGAGTCTTAAGAAGGCCTCAGCTGCTGATGCCTGTTACCTCACAGGGTGTAGAGACTGAGTTTTCCTTTTTCCTCTCATATAAATCTGTCTTATGGGCCCTTTCCCCACCCCCAGTTGAGGGCCAATGGTCTAGAGACCAGTGTTGGGGAGTTACTAACTTAAACAGATTCCACACATGATCCACAGGACTATGAAGCAGCACCTGTTGTTGCCAAAGGAACATTTAAGAAAAGTTTTTTGGCCATTTGGATTTTTGATGTCAATAAAGAAAGTTAAAGGAATAGTTCACCTTAAAATGAAAATTCTGTGCCTATTTAGTCACTCCCACATTGTTCCAAACCAGTATGACTTTCTACTTTTGAAAACAAGATGAGATATTTTGAATAATGTACTGACTGCTCTTTTCCATTTAATTATGAATGGTTAATTGAAACTTTCATGCATCAAAAAAGATGCAACATTACCACAAAATAATCATGAAAGGTATCCTTTCTGTTCTTTACTGTACACTGTTCTCTGTCTCATATAATACTATTTGATTTGTTTGTGTGTGAGAAACAGACCGAAATTGAAGTCCTTATTCACAGATCATCCTCCCTCCAGTGAGCTTTTAACTTGTGATCCGCTTTAAATGGATCATTGAGTCAGTGAGTTGAACAGACCCGGGCTGCATTTCCCAAAAGCACTGTAAGACTAAGTAGATCATAGAAACCACTGGCGCAATGCTCCTCTAGGATCAACTTAATCTTGCGATGCTTTTGGGAAATGCAGCCCAGTATGATTCATGAACAAATAATTGAGAACAGTTTTGTGAACCGCATCAACAAATTTATTGAAGAGTTGATTCAATTGAGCGTTTTTGTTATATACTACTTCTCTCGTGGACTCTCATGAATGCACCGAAGAGAGCTAGCGCAGATGCCAAGATTCTTGGTGAACAATGACGTAAACTTTAGTCTGTTCACACTAAGTATGGCTTCAGCAGATTTAAAATATAATGCTATGGTCCTTTTATGGTGTGTTTGCATCATTTTTGAGGCTTTAAAAAAGTCTTCTTTTGTGTTCCACTGAAGAAAGTCTTGAAAAAGGTCTTGACTGTAAACATGGACTGAAACTCGTAAAGATGAAACAACACAGTGTCAACCAATTCCTGCTATGGGCAGCTGTGACCCTTTTATATAATTCAAGCATATATTTACAGTGAAGGTATGTCATGTGATCAAGCCTGCATAAGAATATCCTGTTTTCCAAATCATGAGACATAAACATGCTTTTCTTCTCCAACTCTGATATGAAAACACCCCCATCTTACTTCTCAGACTACACCAGCTAAATTAAAGAGGTATGTGTGCTTGTGAGTGATGCCCTTGATACAGTAAAGAGCATACAGAGATTTATACCAAGGTGATGCATGTTTCTGGATTAATTTAGGATCTTTTTCAAGAGAGCAAAAGGAAAGAGGAGCCTATAGAGAGGGCGGAGACAGACACTAGGAAAGGTGAAAAGGTCTCCCAGTGTAACATGTCTATTTGTGAGTGGCAGAGGAAATGCCTGCGTATTTCTTCGATAGCGCAGATTCTCCACCTTATAAATAACATGTGACTTTTTTTTATGATTTCCATTTGTAATTTTTCATCTCATTAAAAATGTGGACTTCCAATTAAATAGAAATTTACTTCCAATTGAGCAATGAGATGATAACATATGAAGTTGCAATGACTTGTAACATATGAAGTCCAACTAATAAGTGAGGCCCCTGGAGTGTCTTTTTGAGACATAATCGTTGGTGACATTTTGCAGTAAAAGAGACACTGATATGGGTCAATATCTTTAAGAACCGCTCCCTAGAATTTAAGCAATAGTACAAGATGCCTGGAAAATAAAAATATTAATATTAATAGGTTATACAAAGTTAACTTTAACACCCAAAATGCCTTTGAGAATGGCTAGGAGCTTCTAAAACTAATGCATCATGCACTCCTGCTAAATTTGTAGTCTGAAGTATGCAGTTGGTGGAATTGTAATTCTGAACAATGTATTTCATCAATATATGAATCAAGAGGTGAATAAAGGAGATACTGCAGGACAAAGTGGACTGGGTGAATGAAACATGGTGTTGCTGTCATAAGAATGGAGCAGGAAGACACCGGCATTAGAGATATTTTCAGATAAGGTGGAGCAACAAAAGCATTTAAATATAGAGGTCACAGATTCTACATAGTTTGGACCTCAATGGTTCTGATGTTAGCCCCCAAAACACTCATTCTCCTGGACACCCTTTACAACTTCCACAAGGAATGGGAATGTAACTTAGCCCTTGGACAGATGAGCTCTATTTATAGGCCTTTCTGAAGAGGTGCATAGCTTTCTTGAGATCTTTCTTTGGGGTGGGGGTTACAGCTTCTTAAGGGGGTTGATTCAGCTTCACCTGCCTACCCCTAAAGCCCCCTCGTAGCCTAAACATGGGTTATAAAGGGTAAAGCTAAACAAAGCACCAAATATCCTTGGAATGTGCCTATAAGTGCCTTCCAGTGAGTTTTCCCAAGCAATCTTTACTGTATTCCTTTAAAAGATAATCTATTATAGATTATTGGAATTAATATACACTACTGGTCACAAGTTTTGAAACACTTGACTGAAATGTTTCTGATGATCTTAAAAATATTTTGATCTGAAGGTTTTGATGACTTTACCATTATTATAAAATGTGAAGAAAAACAAAATAAAATAAAAAAATATAAAATTAATAAAGAGTGAGGGTTTCAAAAATTTTGACCAGTAGTGTGTGTATGTGTGTGTGTGTATATATATATATATATATATATATATATATATATATCCAATGAGCATCCAATGCTGAGCTGTAATAGAAAGCATAGCATTTTTTTTATTAGGTCAATAAATATTATTGCCAGAAGTCTCTTTGAATAGAAAAGGAGCACAGAAGCATTGCAGACTTTCTTAAGATAGGGAGGTGAACTAATTTATGTTGTAGACACAGGGATTGCATTGCAGGACAATTAGATACAGTGATATCACCTCATCCTATACATAAGATAAGAAACACTGGCTCTGAATTACAACACTGAATGAAGGTATTGTGCAGTGATGACACAAAATGTAAATCACATATTTAAATTTGTGGAACTTTATTGTAATTTCTCAACTGATTCTGTTTTCTTGATCAAGGGTATTTATCCTCACTATAATAAGTAAAAGCTAAAACATTTCAAATGGAATCATTGGCCTTTGTGTCATGGCTCATGTAATGTAACCTCGACAGACTTATGCATTTTTCACAGGATGACCACTAGAGGACAGTGCAGTGTATAAAACAAGGGGGTAGAGTTTAGTCTGGTGGATTCCATATGCGGATGGCACCACTGATGGCTATTTTAATGTAGCAGTGCATTCTGACAAAATATTTGTTTGAGCAACATATAAAGCTGAAACATTTAATGAAAGTCTAGAAATAACAAGGCACGATTTTGAATGGTGAAATTGGCCTTCCACATCTCTTTCTGTCCTTGTTAGAGCCAGTAGCCCTTTTTCTTTGAGTACTGTAGTGTACACTTTTGTATGAAATCTTAATTTATTTATTTTTTTGGCAATCAAGCATTGAATAGCCTTTTTTTTTTGCCATTTTTGAGGAAATATTGACCTTAAGACATGCCAGTCTTTTGCATACTGTGGCAACTCAAAAACAAACACAATGTTAAGCTTCAATTAACGAACCAAATAGCTTTAACTGTGTTTGATATAATGGCAAGTGATTTTATAATACTAAATAAGCAATTTAGCATGATTACTCAAGGATAAGGTGTGGGAGTGATGGCTGCTGGAAATGGGGCCTGTCTAGATTTTATTAAAAAAATACTTTTTTGAAAAAGTGATGGTGCTGTTTTTTTACATCAGTAATGTCCTGACTATACATTGTGATCAGTTGAATGCCACTTTGGTGACTTAAAGTACCTGATCATCCTTGAGATGTTTCTACAACTTGATTGGAGTTCACCTGTGGTAAATTCAGTTAAATGGACATGATTTGGAAAGGCACACACCTGTCTATATAAGGTCCCACAGTTAACAGTGCATGTCAGAGCACAAACCAAGCCATGAAGTCCAAGGAATTGTCTTTAAACCTCTGAGACAGGATTGTATCGAGGCACAGATCTGGGGAAGGGTACAGAAAAATGTCTGCATCATTGAAGGTCCCAATGAGCACAGTGGCCTCCATCATCTGTAAATGGAAGAACTTTGGAACCACCAGGACTCTTCCTAGAGCTGGCCGCCCATCCAAACTGAGTGATCAGGGGAGAAGGGCCTTAGTCAGTGAGGTGTCCAAGAACCCAATGGTCACTCTGACAGAGCTCCAGTGTTTCTCTGTGGAGAGGGGAGAACCTTCCAGAAGAACAACCATCTCTGCAGCACTCCACCAATCAGGCATGTATGGTAGAGTGGTCAGACGGAAGATACTCCTCAATAAAAGGCATACGACAGCCCGCCTGGTGTTTGCCAAAAGGCACCTGAAGGACTCTCAGACCATGATAAACAATATTCTCTGGTCTGATGACAAATATTGAATTCTTTGACCTGAATGCCAAGCATCATGTCTGGAGGAAACCAGGCATCACTCATCACCTGGCCAATACCATCCCTACAGTGAAGCATGGTGGTGGCAGCATCATGCTGTGGGGATATTTTTCTGTGGCAGGAACTGTGAGACTAGTCAGGATCGAGGGAAAGATGAATGCAGCAATGTACAGAGACATCCTTGATGAAAACCTGCTCCAGAGCACTCTGGACCTCAGACTGGGGTAAAGGTTCATCTTCCAACAGGACAATGACCCTAAACACACAGCCAAGATAACAAAGGAGTGGCTACGGGACAACTCTGTGAGTGGCCCAGCCAGAGCCCAGACTTGAACCAGATTGAACATCTCTGGATAGATCTGAAAATGCCTGTGCACCGACGCTCCCCATCCAACCTGATGGAGCTTGAGATGTCCTGCAAAGAAGAATGGGAGAAACTGCCCAAAAATAGGTGTGCCAAGCTTGTAGCATCATACTAAAAAAAAAAAAACACCTGAGGCTGTAATTGGTGCCAAAGGTGCTTCAACAAAGTATTGAGCAAAGGCTGTGAATACTTATGCACATGTGTGTGTGTGTGTGTTTTTTTTTTTTTTAAATTCGCAAAGATTTCAAACAAACTTCTTTCATGATGTCATTATGGGGTATTGTTTGTAGAATTGAGGAAAATAATGATTTTAATCCGTTTTGAAATAAGGCTGTAACAACAAAATGTAGAAAAATTGAAGCTCTCGTTTTAGAAGAGAGTAGGACACTTCGAATGCAGCCTTTTTTTCTTTTGCGGGCAATCGCAACCCACAATTCTTTGCTTCAACAGAAATGTCTAAAAAAAATAATAATTATGCCAATATGATGTTCAAACGCAAGGTTAATTCCCAAGTAGAAGTACCTCAGAAGGGTGCAGAACATATAATATGTGTAATTATATTAATATATAATTAAAATAAAGTATTAGACTAAAAGTACACCTGTAAAATCTATTTTCTTTACATCATTATAACTCTCCTAAAATGTCATCCATTCCCTTACAAAGGGACCATATTACTTCCGTTTGTCCTATGAAGGCCGTCTCGTTTGAACGACACTTGTTTAAAGGAGGACACTCGGTTAACTCCAGCCTTCAAAGGACGCGTTCTACCTAGTACGCAGCCTACAAAACGAGACACAACCGTGTGCCGCTTTTCAGCAGTCCAAGACAAATGGTCCAATCACAGTACAGCGCGTTGTGTAAACGATTAAAAAACAAACGCAGAGTGTGCCTAACCCGCGCGCTCCAGAGTTGCTCTCAACTTTATGTTGGGTCAGCGGTACGTGGAAATATGTTAAATCTTCTCCAAGTTGAAATTGACTTTATTATTGTAATGACATTGTAATTTCATTTTTGTTTCCATGTTTGTTTGTAAAGAAAGAAAGAAAGAAGAAAGAAAGGAGGGGAAAAAAAAAATAAAAATTAAGTTGACCGAAATTCACTCGTAGCAGCTTTAGAATAGCAAAGATGTTAAACAAATTGTTGAAAGGGGAAGAGCAGTTTTGGACAGAATATGTTAAAAATCTTAACAGTCCGTGGAGTTGCCAAGTCACTGAAGCTGGGATAGCGCAATTGGAGAACGTAGCCGAGGTTGCTCAGCGTTGTATATTAACATTTTTAATAATTTTGTTAATCTTATTCATCAGATAAATGCATTTACATTGTGATGTGCGGTATGGCAGATTAATGGTGAGTTCTTTGAGCATTTATCTTTGTTTGCGCACGAGAGTCAGAATCAGAAATCTGGTTAACAGTTTGCACAGGAACATCTTGAACTTCATGGTGTAGACACATTTGTTGCCTATAAAATTAATCTTAATTTCCAGGCTCATACTGCCCACCTGGTGCTTGAAGATGGCACAAAGATGAAGGGCTACTCCTTTGGCCATGATCAGTCTGCATCCGGAGATCTTGTCTTCAGTACAGGGCTAGTTGGGTAAGAAGGTACCATTGGCATGAGTAATGTCTCTGAATATGGTTTTGTGTGAATTGGTGTTCTGACAATTGTAAAGGTTAGGACAAAAACTTTTCAATGCCCCAAAATGATGGTCCACTTGTGAGGATTCCTCCAAAAAACTAAAAAGTGTGTGTGTGTGTGTGTGTGGCCTAGCCATACTGTATTTATTCATGTATGAGGACCCATTTATACTGTTTCGTTTCGAAAGCAAAATAATGAAATTGCACACTCAAAATGTGTTTCTGGGTCAAAGTGACTGAAAATTAAGGAGCAGGTCAAGTATTATCTATAACATCACAAACAAAGATTTTTAGAATAAAATTTCTGCTCTGTTCCTCACAATGCAAGTGAATGGTGGCCAGAACTTTGAAGCTTCTTAAAGCACATAAAGACAGCATAAAACTAATACTTAAGAATCCAGTGGTTAAATATGTCTTGAGAAACAGATCAATAATTAAGTCCTTCTTTACTAAAAAAAATAGAAGTCCCTTTTATTAAATGTCAAGTAATATTTATTTCTGTAGCGCTTTTCTTAACACACATCATTTCAAAGCAGCTTTACAGAAAATCATGATTTAACAGTTAATGAATCTGTAATATCTATAAAGTCTTAAGAGTCATCATTGTGCAGTTTGATAAAAATATGATTGTAAATTTTAATTTAGGCACAGGCTGCAGTTAGTCATCATCACTCAGCAAGATGTAGCAAAGGGAGTCAGACACCAAGCAGGAATGGAGCTGGATCTGACAGGCTCTGGTAACTTTTGGATATGAATCCCATGGTTTAGAGAGGGAAAGAAATAGCAGAGTAGATTGCATTCAATTTATTGCAGAGTTATTGAAAATGAGACATGTTTCCAGTTTAGTCAGACTTACCTAAATTGTTGATGAATAAATTACGTGCATGCCTGGCTGAATATGTGAGCCTTTAGTCTAGACTTAAACTGAGAGAGTGTGTATGAGTCCTAAACTATGTTAGGAAGACTATTCCAGAGTTTAGGAGCCAAATAGGAAAATGATCTACCTCCTTTTGTGGATTTTTTTTTAAATATATCCTAGGTACTATTAACAGGCTAGAATTTTGCGATCGTAATGAAATAATGTAACAGAAGGGCACTAAAGTTCTGTGTAGCTAGACCATTCAAAGCTGTGGACGTAGTTACTCCTACTAAATCAAATCAAATCAAATCACTTTATTGTCACACTATTGTGTACAAAAGTGCAACAGGAGGTGAAAGTCTTGTGTGCAGTTCCGAGCAACATAGCAGTCATGACAGTGACGAGACATATACCAATTTACAATAAACAACATATTTACACAACACATAGTACTAATATACAAATGTACAGTAAACAATGCACAACATTTTTACACAACACAATTTACATATCAAATGTACACCTAATTACACAACAATTTACGTATCAAATGTACACCTAATTACACAACAATTTACATATCAAATGTACACCTAATTACACAACAATTTACATATCAAATGTACACCTAATTACACAACAATTTACATATCAAATGTACACATATTTACACAATAATTTACATATCAAATGTACACCTAATTACACAACAATTTACATATCAAATGTACACCTAATTACACAACAATTTACATATCAAATGTACACATATTTACACAATAATTTACATATCAAATGTACACCTAATTACACAACAATTTACATATCAAATGTACACATATTTACACAACAATTTACATATCAAATGTACACCTAATTACACAACAATTTACATATCAAATGTACACCTAATTACACAACAATTTACATATCAAATGTACACATATTTACACAATAATTTACATATCAAATGTACACCTAATTACACAACAATTTACATATCAAATGTACACATATTTACACAACAATTTACATATCAAATGTACACCTAATTACACAACAATTTACATATCAAATGTACACATATTTACACAACAATTTACATATCAAATGTACACCTAATTACACAACAATTTACATATCAAATGTACACCTAATTACACAACAATTTACATATCAAATGTACACATATTTACACAATAATTTACATATCAAATGTACACCTAATTACACAACATAGTACTAATATACAATGTACAGTAAACAATACACACAATATAGAATACACATACACTAGATAAGTGTATATAAAAATATTGGTTGAATTGGGGAGAATATAATTATGACAGTCCAGTGTGAGATAATAGATTAATAAAGTGCAGTGCTGATTGTTGATCATGAGAGATCAAGTGTTCAAGTGTACTAATTAAACAAATTTTAAATTTAACATGTAGCCAACATAACGATGAAAAAATGGGGCAAATATAATATTTTTCGGTTCTAGTCAGAACTCTGGCTGCTGCATTTTGAACCAATTGAAGTTCACTTATTGAACATGCAGGACAGCCTCCCAGTATTACATTACAATAATCTAGTTTTGAGGTCATGAATTAGTTTACTATCCCTGCCTAGTAGGTGGCAATGTGCACGAAGAATGCAAATCACCATAAACAAAAGAAGAATGTGAGAGTGGAGAATGATAGGAACAAATGACTTAAATATCTTTTTCTCACCCACAACTATCATATCTCTTCTGAAGACATGGATTTAACCACTTGAGTTGTTATGCTGCCTTTATGTGCTTTTGGAGCTAAATAATTTTGGTCATCATTCACTTGCATTGTGAGGACAAACAAACCTGAGATACTCTTCTAAAAATCTTTGTTTGCTTTTGTATCTTTGTATCTGGGATGGCATGAGGGTGAGTAAATTATGAGAGATTTAAAATTTTTTGGTGAACTATTCTTTTAAGGTCACATTCAACCCCTAACAGCTGTAGTATTGCTTTGTTTCCTTGTAGTTTGTTGTTGGAAGGTGTCAGGACTTCTGGTTCAGGACTACAAATCTTGGGTATGGAATTGACAGTGAGTCTCTTCCTCCAGACTGGAGTCCTTTTTTCATAAATGCAAATGATGGAACCAATGAGGTTTTTCCTCTGCTTCACTTGATATAGTTTAAAATAGATTTAAATATAATATCCCAGATTTCTTATTTATTAATTTTTTATCATTATTTACCCCAATGTCGACCATGGCTGTCAAGCTCTAGAGAGGAAGCCATTCACACCTGGAGGGAACATTTGCGCATCGGCAACCTTTGGGGTGAAAAGGCCTTTAGGGTGAGTAAATAATGAGAGATTATTTAAATATGTTGGTAAACTGTACCTTTAACCTCAGTTATGACTAACTGGCCACAAAAAGGTAGCCTATGATAATATATATATATATATATATATATATATATATATATATATATATATATATATATATATAACAATGCTCGTAAGATTTTTTCACTTACAGTATGTGGTTTCTTGCTTTTAAAAATTAGATCCCTAAAAATCAGCTTGATAATGGCATCTATCTTTACTGCTAATTACTACAAATGTTTTTTTTTATCTCTAAAGTGAAGAACCTTTGGTTTGTTTTTAGAAGAATCTGGGCTAACTTCTTCCCCTGCTCTTCATTTTTCTCATGGCATTATGCATAACACCAAGCCAGTGTTCCACCCTGAGGCCAAGGGGGGACCCATGGACACAGAGGTACCACAGAACTGTCAGAAGATCATGAAGCGTCTGATCTTTATGTTTTTCACCACCGAATATCCTCTCTTGATCATATGTTCATAGGGACAATTCTCCTTAGGGATTCATATATGATTACACTACACAGCAGGGTGCTAATTATTTCATTAAAAAGTGGCCAATATACTTGAGACGTTTCTTTAATTTTCTTTTATGGTTCTTGTTTGATGCTTTCATCTTTCTGATAAAGAAGGGGAAGGAGAAAAGCATTACATCTGTGATGCCAAAACACCCCCCCCCCACCCCAATTCCTGAGGGAATCCAGGTGGGCAAGACAAACCATATAAATTGGAGGCCCTCTCTTTCATAGTGTTCAAATACACTTTTAAGCATGGTTAGTTGTCAAAAAATACTTTTCTAAGATGTCCTTGTGGTCTTGTGTGCAAAACAGCATTTTGCTTATTTATAGTATGCATGCAGTTTATATAACATATTTAATTGAGAGACGACACAGAATCTTTGTACATTTAACAAGCATTTTTCACACAAGAAGTCTATTAAAAATTAACTAGTGTATGCAAAAGGTGATTTTACCATAATTTGATTCATAATGATATTTTTGGGTAGCTCAGTCGTAAAGACGCTGGCTACCACCCCTGGAGTTTTCAAGTTCGAATCCCAGGCCTTGCGGAGTGACTCCAGCCAGGTCTCAGATGCGGAAGCAGCTGAGATTTGTCCTCCACTCCCGGATTGAGGTGAGTCACTACGCCACCATGAGGACTTGGAGCAAAATTGGGAATTGGACATTCCAAATTGGGAGAAAAAGGGGGAGAAAATCCTAAAAAGAAATTAAACCTTTTTGATTAAGTGTTACCAAAATTACATTATAATTACATTAATTGTGAATTGCTAACATTTATTTGTATTGAAAACATTTATTAATAGTTCTGTTGTCAATTTCAAAATAGTTCTGTTTCATCATTGTGACATACTGGTAAACAAAAACCATGAGAGGACCACACACAGCAGGGATACTTTCAAAAATAAGAAAAATATATCCATTACAAGCTTTAAAACTGCTCCAGTGAGAAATCATTAATATCTATGATTTCTTTACTGTCTTTGGCGTCTTGTTGTTACACAAATTACTAATTAAGTCAAGTCATTTCAAATCATTTTTATTTATATAGTGCCTTTCACAACACACATCGTTTCAAAGCAGCTTTACAGAAGATCAGGCATTAACAGAAGATAAAACTGTAATGTCTATCATGTCAATGAATCATCATTGTGTAATTAGATAAAATGTGATTGTTAATCGTGTTTAAAAATAAGTAATTAAATAATAATTGTATTTATAACACCAGAGAGCAAGCCAAAGGTGACAATGACAAGGAACACAAAACTCCACAAGATGTTGATTAATGGAGAAAAATAACCTTGGGAGAAACCAAACTCACTGTGGGGGCCAGTTCCCCTCTGACTAACGTGAATATTATGCCAATATTACTTATGTATATTGCAAGTCATGGTTTAAAATTATTAAACTAAGTAAGCGTTAAGGGTCAGTGTTTAAACAAAGATTTTGTATGAACTGTATTATGTATTAATGTATGTATACATGAATAAATGTTTTTTTTAGCAGCGGAGTTACTCGAGCCATTAAATGTAGTGGGGAAAGTGCCTGTAAGTAGAGACGTGTTAATTATGTGTGAGAGTCCAGGTAAAATGGACGGAGAGATGGCCTGGAGAAGGTGAGAAGGAATGGGGTCAAGGGAACAAGTGGTGGAGTGGTTGTAGAGGAGGCCTTGGTGTCAGTCAGAGGAGAGAACTTGGAGACAGGAGAGTTGCATACAGGAGACCGGTGTTTGACAGGTTGTGGTGCTGTGAATGTATTGCTGATGGTTGTAACCTTATTAGTAAAAAATGTGGCTAAGATATCTACTGTCAGTGCTGTGTCAGGTGGTGGAGGGGGAGGACTGAGAAGTGTGTTAAATGTTCTAAACAAGCTGCAAGTGTCTGTGGTGCTGTTGATCTTGGTCTGGCAATAGGATGTTTTTGCATCTTTAACGTTATCTGAGAAAGTTGCAAGCAGAAGCTGATACCTAGATCTGCTGGATTTTTAGATTTCCGCCATCTCCTCTCAGCTGCCCTGAGGTCAGTCCGATGTTCACGAAGGATGTCAGACAGTGCTGGCCTAGAGGAGAGAGGACAGATGTTGTCTAGACAGGTTGTTAAAGTAGAGCTAAATGTGTCTGTGGCAGTGTTTACATCAAGCATGGAAAATACAGTCAGGTCCCTAAATATTGGGACATCGACACAATTCTAATCTTTTTGGCTCTATACACCACCACAATGGAGTTGAAATGAAACGAACAAGATGTGCTTTAACTGCAGACTTTCAGCTTTAATTTGAGGGTATTTACATCCAAATCAGGTGAATGCAGGTTTTGGGCACACCTGTTATGTATGTGTACATGAGGGTATTTACATCCAAATCAGGGAATGCAGGTTTTGGGCACACCTGTTATGTATGTGGAGTCCATCATGGCCACTGAGGACCGGCAGCTAATTGCAGATAAACTAATGGAGATCAATGAAAAGATCGCTCCCAGTTTGCTGTTAAAATGGTGAGATGGACACCTGCAGAGTGTGGCACTGTTCAGTCTCTTTTGAGATCAGCAAAATGCTTTGAATATAGATGCTGCAATTGGGATGCATTTGTTTGAATAGATAGTTGTAGGTAATTCTGTATTGTGATGAGCCTGCCTTGAGGCAGCAGACGAGATCGGCTATACAGTCATGTTGAGGTCAGCTTATGCCTTGGGTGGTCTTGGCTCTGTTCTGTGTGATAATAGAGAGAAGTTAGAGGACACTGCTTGCAAGGTGTTAACTAAAATATCAAACATTATTTTAATTCCACTCAGCATGTTTGGTAGACTTGGGACAATGATAATCAGAATATAGATTCAGAATTTTATAATGTTTAATTTTATTTTAACATGGTTGGCACTGAATTGATGATATTGGCCATTACTTTTAATAAGAATTCAGCTTTTTAGAAAATCAGCTGTTATGTCTATAACATCACAAAAACATGAATAACCAACACTCCTGGACACAAACTATTTTATGAAAATAAATCTGACTTTCTATTGTTTGGTATTACAAAAAAAATTCACGATTTAGTCCCACTGTCCACATATGCGGATATCAATTTTTAGGAAAATTATTTGCTCTTGAATTATTACTATTTGTTTATTTTTTTTCTTGGTTTTATGTCCTACTTGTTACAAATCAAAAAGGGAAATGGAAAATGCACACAGCAGTCATGCGGGGGTCTCAGGAGGTTAATACAAAGATTGCATTTCTAAGAACCTTACAATGGTCATTAAACTAGATATTTCAAATATGTCACCGTTTCATCATCTCTGACATTTGTCTTTGACCCCAAACTTTTAAACTGTTATATGTCATAAACAGTTTATGCATTGAAGATTTGTAAGAGCTTCAGTTAATATCTCTTTCTTGTCTTCCCAAAAAGATGACTCCATTGTAGTAGACAGACTCTGTCCAATGAGGAGATGGCTATTAAGGTGGTGCGTCATTTAGGGATTGTGGGACATCATAGTGTAATATCCATATTACGCCTTGCACCCGTCTTCTCTGATGTACTGTATCATTGAGGTGAATGCATGCCTCTCCAGAAACTTAACACTGGCATCCAAAGCCACCGGGTGAGACCTGTACACACTGGCACACAGTATTATTATGACATGGAAGACCACATAGATACAACACAAATAGTTACTACCAGTCAA